>CM046002.1:91650568-91934272 GCA_025175895.1 Wurfbainia villosa
GAAAAGATTTACGATCGCTATTCACCCCCCCCTCTAGCGACGCTTCTCGATCCAACATCAAGTTGCTATGATACCGTCATCGATCGGTCTTTCAAAGTTGACAAGGTTGATGGTGCCGAGAGGTATTTGTAAGAATGACGATTTTTCAGGAGATAATTTAGTTGGTAGCAGTGTTGCTGAACACTATGGGAATTGGAAGAATCTAAATTCCAATTATAGGAATTGTTGGATGGGATATTTATTTGTCCCAGAATTTATTTCTTGAGAAGCTCTGGAACTCATTGTTCAAAGAGAGATGAATCTTTGAGGTTATACATCGATTATCGATGATGGAATGCGGAAGTGGAAGAAGGAAATGATTATCCTTCATGGTGGATTGAGGATCTATTTAGATCAGCTATAGGACACCTGTGTATACTCTAGGATTGATTTATGATAAGTGTGTTGATATTGTAGTGACAGGATGTCATACAATTATCAATGTCGTAGGGATGATTGATATATCATCAGCCTAGAGTAAAGAGGATGCAGGTGTATAGTGGAGACAATTTCATACTTGGTATGAATTGTATTGAGCTTTTGGATTATCTTATTTGATTATTGACGACTTCGTCGTTCAAGGATTTAGGAAATCATGTATTCTGGACACGATTGGATCATTTATGATAGTGACAGTTGGAGTTGAGCACTCGGCCACCGTAGATGATGGTTTTCTGGTATTGATTTGATTATTACCATAGATATGGATAGGATGCTCTAGTGGTACTACACCGCTGACGGGTGATGGAATTTATTTGGTCTGAAGCTTGTGAACCTAGTTTCAGGGCTCAGACGATGGTTGACTTTTACACCAGTGTTGTGTGATCATTCTCGGGTGAAAGGAAGGTTAATTTATATGCGGATGCGATGTTTTAGAGAATGGAGCGTTTCTAATTTAGTTGATCGAGACGTATCCCATGGTTACGTCAAATGAGGAACTACGAGATGGGTTGTCATATATATATATGACGTGGACCTAGCAGGAGTTGTTATGTTGTTTTGTAGAGGTGAGGAGCAGAAATGCTTATGAGGTTTTAGTTAGCTACTGTGTAGTTGCATTTGAATTTCGGAAGAGTTACTATTGATTCGGGAACAACAGATAGATTCCTATTGTGATGATAGAGAGCATCTACCATAGAGTTGTACTTTTGCTCTACCGGTTCGGAATTAGTGATATTGGAATTTGTATGTAGTAGGCGGCTAGATAGCTACCTAACATCTTGACTGGCTATGAGTCTCGGTCGTAGTAGCATGTCGTTGCCCGTAAGTAGTGCCTTTTGCATTACTCCGAGAGCCACGAGACTTGGTCACGATATTTTGATAGGTATTGCTGAAGATTTCAAAAGGTTGTATATGTTGTAGATGTTTAAGATTGTATCTGGAAAATAGTAAGTATTGAAACGTTCTCCGTGGAGGAACGACATGCGGAATATAGTTGATTTGGAAGTCTGGTGTTCAGTGTGTCAACTGGTAAAGGTGGTATATAAATAATCAGCAAGGTTCTGTACCGAGATGGACGTGAAAGCATAGTATGATGGACAGTGTTGGGAGATTATTTGGAATTCGGAAAAGGCTTAGTATGATTAGATAAGTCCGCTCATTTTCGTTCGATCCATACGATGAGTTTGTTGGATCGCTGGATAGGTTATACTATGGCGATTTCCTGTTCATGGAGGACCTGTAAGTATCGTATGCGATAGCTATTCAGGATTTACCTTAGGATTATGGTAAAGTCTTTAACAGGTCACGGATATAGAGCTCCACTCGGGTACAGTTAGGTACTTATGATAAGTGGTCGATATGAAGATACTATTCATACTTTGGAAAGGCTGCTAGGAGCAAGTGTGATTTGATGTTAAGGGATATCAGTAACCCCACTTAGTCACTTGAGGTGTGACTTGTCTCCAGATGCTTGAGATGGTTGTTGGTACATCTCGTACTAGTATACGAGTAGGAAATTTGGGGACCAAATTTTTATTAGTGGGGGAGAATGTAAAATACTGAAATTAAAATACGAAATTTAATGGCCAAAATTTCGGGGAAATAATCCTAGGGATTATTTTCGAGATTTTTAGGGAATTTTAGGAATTTTTCCGGAATTTTTCTGGATTTAAACGGACTCCGTACGAGATTTCTACGGGGATGAAATAACTAGGCTTTATTTAAGGGGTATTAACCTAAACCGGAAACCCTAACTTCTATTTTCTATTTCCCTTTTTCCCCGCCCCGCCGCGACATCACTTTCCTTCGGCAGTTTCTCTTGCGAGCCCTCTTCTCCGCGACGATCCCTTCTTCCCCGAGCCCGAGTCCTTGCGTCGACCGTTCCTTCGCAAGCGCCGGCGGACATCATCGCCTTCCTGCTCCTCCGAGGGTTTGCAAAGAACGCCGAGGGCCTTATTCGCGCCGCCCACGCCCGCACTCGCCGCGCCCCGCGAGCACCGCCGCCGACGCCCTCTCTCGCAAGCGCGACGAACATTGCCGCTTCCCGGCTCACACCGCGGCCATTATTCGTGTCCGCACCCGTCCTCGCGGCCGATCGTCCCTTCTCGCGAGCCGCCGACCGCTTGCCTTTCCGGCGGTGGTCGCGACTCCCAGACGCCGCACCGACTCCATCGCCATACCTCGTCATTGCCGGTTCCTCTCGCCTCTAGACGACGAGTGTCGCTTGTTCTCCGGCCAGATTCTACCGACCGAGATATCGCCGAGGAGTTTCCCAAATTTCCAGATATATAGTTTCTCTGTTACTTGTCTGCTCCAGGTTGTTGTTTAGGTGAAGAGGAACTAGTGAATTTGAGGGGGTCATGGAGAGGGGAGGATTGTAAATGGCTGTGAGTTATGTAGGGTTCCAATTAAAGTTCATTAGATCCCTAATTTCGTGCAAGGATTGGCTGTGAACAATCTTTGAGCCACTGTAAATTGAGTTGGGGATCTAATTTTGGGAAAGGATTGGCTGTCGATGGAATTTCTAGGGCGGGTGAGCTTGATTGGTCGATTTGGATTGATTCCGGTGTTATTCGGTTGATCGGTACGGTATTCGGAGGATATGAGATTAGGGTGATATTGTTTGATCTTGAGGATATTTTTGTAGGTGATGAATTAGGTTAAATTGGTTTGGGTTAATACGGTTATGAAGGAAATCGATTAATTATCCGATTTGTCGGTAAATTGTATTTTTGTGCTTGACTATAGTTATGCTATATGCAGGTTTCGGTCACGAGGCAGGTTTCCAGTCGTGACGATTTGATTCTTATTCTTGCGGATATATATATAGGCGGGTATTTTGACTTAACTTTTAGATTAAGTCAAATTGATATGCTAGTAGGATAGCTTACAATAACTTTTTCATGTTTATATGTCTGGTATACTTTTGGTGCCTACTAGATACATGCATATGATAGGATATGATTATATTTTCCTGTTTGATTTGGATCATAGTATATGGATTAGGGATATGTACATATTGATTGTACATATTATTCGGATAGGTATTTTGAGTAGGATTTACATGCTTTAGTATCATGCACCATTTTCGCATGATTGCATGCTAGCTGGACGGGGTTCCATTATTGTTGAGCCCGCAGCTAGTTACATGGCCTGCACACACTGCCACTCATGGGTTAGTGGTACATCAGGAGGGTGTGCGTTGCTCTGTCGGGACCGCTCATGGTAGTAGCAGGCGTGGTAGCGGCGAGGATCCCTCCTCCGGCTCATGACAGGAGATGAGAGCTTAGCTCCCCACTCTGTTTGGGGCGGGAGGATACTCCGACATCCTCGTCCACTCGGTCACTCGAGCGATGATGGCAGAGTGCACAGCTTGTCATAGCCCTACCCACTCGGCTTCACCATTGCATGTGAGGCGGGTAATCGTCGGGGTGACCATGTCATTGCACAGCATTACGTATTGCTAGATTGCATTTGTCTTTGTTTCTTGCATTATTGTATTGATGCCTTGGATGTGCATATGATTGTCATGCATCTGAGGATACATGATTATATATGGTCGAGACTTTATTACTTCTAGTCGAGCACATGCTCCTATATCGGGTAGGAGATTGAGTAAATCTGATCATTTTGTATTTCTTGCTTGCATACCCTATTTATGTGAGGTCTTGGCATGATATTTTTATTATTAGTTATATCTTACTTTGCATATCTACTATACCCTTGAGTTCTTTGAACTCACCCGTTGATTTATCTATTTGAGGATGAAGTCGAGGAGAGTGCATTTATCGGACCACTCGTAAATAAATGTTTTATTTTGGATATTTGCTTTATGGTTTGGATATTTTGGTTAGAGGACATGTATAGGTTTGGAGATTGATTTTGTATTTGGATTTTTGGTGTTGTATGGACCTTATTGGATTTTGGTTTGATTGTATTTTGTTGAGTATTCTGCCCAGATTGCGGAAGGGTAAGTCTATTTATGGTAGGTGTTTAGCATTTGGTAGATGAGAGGCCAAATATATTAATAGTTTGGATTCGTGTTGGGATTAGTAATGTAGTGTAATCTGGATTGTATAAATTGGGATCACCTAGCTGTTTTAAATGCAGGGTCTCCTTGTGACAATTTATTGGGCTTCATAAACTTTAGTACTTAGCACGGAGGTCTAGAGTTGAATCACGGGAAAGGCAAAAACCCACTTCGGTGGGAAGTCCAGTGAGTAACGATAGAGGCGGCGATCGACGATAGGGTCGCCGATTCCGCCAATAGGGGAATTCACAATAGGGGCCGTTACAATAAAAGGCGCCTTTTATTGTATGACTGACATTGGCGGAATTCTATTGGTGATACGAATTGGCGACTATTGGTGTCGATCGCTATTGGCGGTCGTTACTCGGACTTTCCACGAGTGGTTTGCCTTAGATTCGAACTCTAGACCTAGCATAGTTTATGAATCTGCAGTGATCAGATCATAGTTACCTTCATAAACTAGTGTACGGAGGTCTAGAGTTGAATCTGGGAAGGCAAAAACCCACTTCGGTGGGAAGTCCGGTGAGTAACGGTACAGCGGCGACGGTCGACGACAATAGAGTGTCGCTAAAAGGGAATTTTGCCAATAGATGAATTCGCCAATAGGGGCCTCGTTACATACCGCACCACAATCCCTTGAAGTCTTTGTTCGATTTTGGATATCCTCGAGAATATCCGATGATCTGGTTGGTCTTCCATAATCGGAGGCTCAAAGCCTATGACTCAATCTTGCTCCTTTTATCCAATAGTGGAGACTTGACTCTAATAAGTTGACATGCAATATTTGCTTATCATCTCAACTCTTAAACTCTGCAAGTCATTTCTAAACTCTGTCTCAATCCAATGTCTTTCGGTAAGATCGAGAAGATCCGTCATCTTAATCCAACTTGCCAACAATCGTAGGTGGATTAAAATATCCATTCATCTTCTTGAGCTATTAGGTGGTCGTAACCTCTCGCAAGTCTACTCTGATGCACATTTAACCGATCACCCTTTCTTGAAGCTCAAGAATTCCTTACAATGTGTCATTAAAAGTGACACGGGGAAATATTCTCTTTCAACATCACTAAACCATGATCAAGTGATATATTATTTCCCGAAGGTTATTTTCTGCATTTATCACTAAATACCGGCTTAACCCCGATAATGGTATGCAAATAACTCTACTTCCTCGGTATAACATGAGTTAAGTACTTAAAAGTACTATCAAAGTTATACCACTCGATACGAACAACTCAGGGATAAAATCCCTATGAAACTCCATAACCTAGCCTTCCGCTATCTTCATCACAATAGTCTACAAGTCTGTTCATTACCCCATGTGATCCTTCCGATTAGTAATCCCTAAGACTGTAGTCTCGATTTCCATAATAAATGTCGACTTGGCCCCTCTGATCTTGATGCCTCGTAAATCACCTTTTAGACACAGTTCAAGACTCACAAACTTAACAGTCTGTCAATACATACCACGGTTACGAACAATAACCAACAAACTACAGGTTATTCCCTGTTATAAGCATCTAAATGCATAGGCAATAAAACTGGGAGTATAAACACTAAGGTAACTCCGGTTGGTCGTCTCGGTGGACGACCCCTACTAAAAGTCTGCACAGGTGTCATAACTCTATTGTATACACCTACTGATCAAGTTTAGATAAATATCTACTAAACCATAAGTTTTTCAGGAATTCATACCTCATGCTGCTTGGAGCTCAGGCCGCTGTCCATCTCATCTCAAAAACCAAAACCGAATAAATCGACTCCCGAGAATCCAAGACTCGACACAAAACAATATTGTATGGCATCGCAGAACCTTGGGCTCTGATACCACGAAAGTTGTCATGCCCCGAGAGCATGCCGAACCAAAAATCAAACGGACGGCACCTCCCCTGTACGTGGCAACATTTAGGGTTAATACAAGGCCCGTAGGCCCACAATATCAACGATATATATGTATAAAAACAAAAAAACTACACAAGACACAGCGAAAACAAACTACAACAATACAACAATCCCACACATGCATACCGGTATGACTAACCCACCACAACAACACAAAATCGCGACAAAATCTGAATATACAACATATACATCACGAAAACTCCAACAACTACAAAATACAATACAATACAGGCCCAAAACAAAATACAGCCTCGTGAGATGAGATGAGACGATGTCATTACGGTGCTCAATGTCATCAGTCTTCTACCATTACAGGCGTGAAACCAGTCCGGGGTGGTGAGTAAAACTCAGCAGGTAATAGAAAACATGTATATATATGTAATACCACATGTATTTCAATGACATACTCTAGAAGTACAACAGGTATATCAGCATAGTATATAATTACAAGCATATACCGTCTAACTGAATGAACAACATAAAAATGCAGACAAACCTGAAGTCTGCCACGCTACTCTGATCCAACCTGAACATATATCCAACATATATATATATAACAGGAAGAGTAGATCAACACATAATCTACTCATGCTACAGGTCAAGGTATCTATGGTCTGTCCAACACATACCAATATCCGACTCAATCGTATAACAAATGTAAGAGACATGCATGAATATGATGTCCACCCAAATGCAGCAAGCATAGTACTGTTGGGAATTGAATGCCCGCTAGAGGGGGGGTGAATAGCGCGTGACCGTACGTCGATTGAATTCGTTCGCGTGCTTGTCTACAAAATTCGTTATGCGCAGCGGAATAGAAATAATAGCAATAAGGAAATACAATCACACACGAACACGATGATATAACGTGGTTCGGAACCGTAACGGTTCCTACTCCACGGATTGGGTTCGTACGAACCCTAGTGATGCACACGCACTCACTAATCAATAATAACTCCTTCTCGACACAAGTCGGAGGTGGAGAAACCTCTTACAATAAGATTACAACAATAATCTAAATACAACAAGCAAATACAATGAAGAATAATGCAATACAAGTAAAGAAAACTACTTTACTAGAGCTTTTGATTTGCTTGCTTTTGGTTGTCTTGAACTAGCCTTGAAGGAATTTGAAAAGCACCAACTCTTCCTTCAAATCGCCCAAAAAAACCGTTTTTGGGCCTTCCACACATGCTTTTATCCTCCATCGCGATTTCCGCGTGATCGCCATAAGTCCTCGGCCCGACAACCATCGTGGGCTCAATCCATTGAAAAACTCCAGCGGGACTCTTGGCGGTCATTGCCAACATTGGCGATCGACTACCGCCGCTCGTGGTGACGCGATCAACTCTGAGCGTTACGGCCGACACTCCGCTGGCGGTCGCTGCCATCCATAGCGATCGGCCCGCTATCATTCCAATGAGCGATCGCAAGGCACTTGAATGGCGGTCGAGCTCTAGTCGACTCTTGGATGCCGCCGTAATGCCATCGCAACCTCAAGAATGAGGTTTTAACCCAAGTATGGTGCCCCATACTTGCTAGACTACCTTAGCCTAGACCTAAGCCTTCTAGCCACCTCCATCTCACGTCTCGGATCCTCCAAGTCATCCATGACTTGTTCATCCATCGCGCTAGCTTCCAGGTGCTTCCATCGGCTATGTCATGCTAACGGTGTCTACACCGCCAAGGCACATTGGACTTACGCCGCCAAGACTCCGCTTGGACTTTACGCCGCCAATCATTGGACTTATGCTGCCAAGACTCCTTGACTTTACATATCAATCCCCTTGGACTTCTCAAATGCCAAGACTCAAGCTTGGACTTTCCCTTGCCAACCCATGTTGGACTTCTCATGCCAAGACCCATGCTTGGACTTTTCTTGTGCCAAGTACTCAAGACTTGGACTTTCCCAAATGCCAAGTGTCCCACTTGGACTTTCCATGCCAAGTACCCATGACTTGGACTTTACCTTGCCAAGACCCATGCTTGGACTTTCCCATAAACTCATGGTCAACCCTAGTCAACCATCAACGTCTCCCTCGAGTCAAACTCGAGTCTGGTCAATTATAACCTGGGTCGATTGTATAAACAATCTCCCCAAAACATATTAATCGACATCAATGTTAAACGTCAATGTCAGACACTTTGTCAAGCATACTTTGTCAAACATCAAAACATCACTCGAGTCAAACTCGAGTCCTGGTCAATCGTGACCTGGGCCGATTGCACCAAGAATCTCCCCCTTTTTGATGTTTGACAAAAACCAAACAAATCATGAGTTAGAGCACTAACTCAAATCCCTTACCAATTATCCCAAATTGGTAAACACTCACCAAATGTTCTCCCCCAAACATTCAAGTGAAAATGTAAATCAAATGTTCTCCCCCAAACATTCTCCCCCTTTTTGACTAACATCAAAAAGGTTGTCTCTCCAAGGAGGTCAATGTCTCATGTCCCAATGAGATCTTACACTCTCCCTCTTGATCAAAAAATACCTAGGATGCCTACCATCTTCCTAGTGATAAGTCCCATATCACTCAAGAGAGGCAATCCTATCTCACTTTCCCAATTTCCAAATTGGGTATCAAAACACCCATCAATTTTCCCAATTGATAACATTCTCCCCATAAAAAAAACATCCATCATCCCAAGATGGATACCTCCCCCTAAAGGCTTGCTCCCCCTTGACCATTGCACCAACAATGTCCTTGGAAAGCCCCTAAGCCAATAGGAACTCTAAACCATCAAAATTAAGGTTCTAAGTTCAACATAGAACTTTTACTCACCCTAAATTTGATACTTTGACCTAACATAACTCCTAATCCATATCCAATGGATTTTCACCCTTCATAATGCTTCCCAAAGCATATCCTAGGGTTAGGAGTGGTTAGGGACCTTTACCATGGCTGAACACGGGCTAAACAAACTTTGTTAACCCGAAATCAGACCTGGCAATGACTGAGTAAATCACTGAATCATCCATCGACCGATCGCCACCAAGTGGGTCGATCGTAGTAAATTCCCAATTTCACCTATCGGATCAATTCGTAAATTCATAAATAATTATACGTATATCGAAAAATCATGAAAATTCATACGTATAATACTTATGACCAATACAATGGGTGAAAAATGTTTTAAAATTATTTTACCCATAAAATATCGAAATTGATACAAAATTCAAAAGTGAAGAAAAACTTTAAAGTTTAAGCTCACTTTGTATCAATCCCATCAATGGTGATTGCTATCAAAAGATAGACTTCACCAAGGTTTTTCAAAATGATTTCAAAATGATTTCAAAACCTTATTTTGGATCATATTCCTTGGGCTCTATGCACATGACTTGTACACAAGCTTTCCCAATGATCCACCAATAAAATTAGATGAGTTTTAGTTCATCTAGATGCAAAAACTATGCACCTTGAACTCAACTCATATCCTAGCATCTCACATGTATCTAGGGTGTATAAATACACATACATGTCAATTGGATGTGAGATGTGGGTTTTATTCTCCCTAAGCTAGGGTTTCATGCATTTTTCTAAGGCAACTCTACTTGATTCCCTTATAAATGGGACTCCAAGTCATGCCATAGTCCTTAAATCAATTTTAATCAATTTAAATGCATGAATGATTATGGCATTAATGAAGATATAAATAAGTATATGCTCATAATCATGATGTCATGGCATATGATATAAAAATAATCATACATGACATTAACCTAAAACCTAAGCATACTCATGACATATAAAATCATAGAAATAGGCATGATGTCATGACATGGCATATGGCAAACAAATCATGGCATATAACATATATAGGTATAATAACACCTAAATTTTAATATTAATTGCCATTTGTTGGGATTAAACATATTTTGTCATATTAACCTAATCTCCCTAGTGTGCCAAAAACCCAAAATGGCACACCAACCTCTAAACCTAAATTGTGCCAAAATGATCATTTTATCATACTTCATAATTAATATTGGCACATCCTAAAATCCTTTTATGATTAAAAACTCAAATGCATTTCAAGGTAACCATAACCTTGAAAATAACCCAAAGTGTCACCTTGTATGGCTGAGTTAACTACCCATCCAATCAAGGTTGGCACACCCTAAACCCATCTAGCGTGAATCAATCACGCTCTTAGGAACCCAAAACCGATTTGAGCTCCTAGGGTTAATTAGGTATTCCTTAGGGATAACCTCCCTAGATACCTTCCTAATGACCCTCCTAGGCTTGTTAGCCTTGGTCATTTGGGTCTTGCCTAGGTTGACTCTAGGGTAACTCCCTTGCAACCTTCTTAGTGGCCACCCTAGGTTTCCTAGAAACCCTAGCCACTAGGCACACCTTTGGTCAACCTTAGGATGACTTCTATTGACCTTGGTCTTCCTAGACCTAGTTAGTGTTCCATAATCTAATGGAACACTGTGATAAGCTACCTTAGGCTTAGGTTTGTGACCCAAACCTTGCTTGCCCTTGGTTGACTTTTGACTCTTAGGTCCTTGGTGTTGACTTTGACTTTTGGACCTTGACTTTTGACCATTTGACCCTTTAAATTGATTTTGTATAATTTTGAGGGTCTTTTCTAATTTCTCAAGCCTTGACCTCAAGGCTTGGTTCTCTAATTCTAATTGCCCAATTTTTGAATTTTGATTTAAATCATGGGCATGGGACTTTCTAGGCATATGCCTAGTCCACTTAGGATTGAACCCTAGGTGCTCTTGCACCTTTCTAATGGTCTCCCTAGGTAACATTGGTCTAGTGTTATTTGACCTAGGTTTATCCTTAGATAAATTGTTTTTAGGGACATTAGTCCCAAATTTCTTCCTATTATCTAAATGAATACTTTTAGCTCCTAAGCAATATTTATTCTTATTAGCATGCTTTTCATAAATTGCAAGAGAATTAAAATTATTTCTAGCATGCTTTTGCTTATTAACTAAAGAAGGTGCATTATTGAAATATACCTTAGGGTTTGCCTTGGAGGCTCCCCCTACATGTGATGCTCCATTTTGAGCCTTTTTCTCCCCTTTCTTGCATTGACTCCGGTAGTGTCCCGGTTGTCGGCACTTGAAGCATATGATATGCTCCTTGCTCTTGATCTTTGGGGAACCGGCATCCTTGACTTTTGGTGCCGGTGGAGCTTTCCTAACCTTCTTTGGGCACTTGCTCTTGTAGTGCCCTTGCTCCCTACACTCAAAGCATATAATATTCATTTTATTATTTATTGACATGCTTGAGTTACCTAGGGTGGTGGAGACCGGAATTGGACTTTGGGCTTCTTCATCTTGACCGGATGTCGAAGCTTCTTCTTGATGTTCCGGTATGGAGGTTCTTTCTGTTGGGTTTCCGGCACCGCGGCGTGTGTGTGTTCGATCATGTTTCGTAAACATGTGCACAGCGGAAGCAATAAAAATAATAAATATTCCTATTTATTACAACACACACAACACACGCATGCTATTACAACAAGTGTAGACATAACCGTAAATTAAAATTGCAATAAAAGAAATTAAACTACGTTATACCTTCCGTATGACGTGTAGCGGGAACGGCATCAACCGGAACGATTCTCGTAAGAATCGTCTCTATCCGTATCCACGCCGAGCTCCTCGGGATGACTTCGCCAAGCCACGAGCTTCGTCTTCGTACGGGTTACTAGCCTCGTGTTGAAGACGACGTGATCGAGAGATGATCACGGTCCGAATCCAAATTCGGACCTAAAACAAGTCCTCAAGACTTGCTTCTCCGGAGAGGTATTCGTCAACCGATTGACGAATCCTTCGTCCTCCACCTCAGAGGATTACCGGAGATCAAATCCCCGGTATGTTATCCGCTGTCGAGCACTAACCGTCGCCCAAACGACGCCCGACGAGGAGAAGAAGCTGTCCAGAAAACTGGACAGCTTGGTGGAGGAGATAGGCGCCGCCAAAACAAGGAGAGAGAACTCACCTTGATGCCAAACCTATAGGGGATCGCGGAGGGTCGCCGGAGGTTCACCGGCTGGAGCTTGACGCCGACAACGACTTGGACGGCACACAAGTTGGGCGGTGGCTGCTCTTTGAGTTGGCGCCGAAATCCTTCAACAAGGGTGGGCGGCAACTTCTTGATGTTGGGCGGCCACAATTTGGATTGGGTTTAGGGTTAGGGTTTAATCCCTATTTTATAGAGAACTAATTCTCTTAGTGGTTAATGGATCATATCCATAAAGCCCGTTAACCCGCTCCATTAAGATAAGTTAAAATAAACCAAACCATGATGGTTTATTTTAAGTTAAAACGAACCGAACCAACCTTTGGTTCATTCGTTTAATATAAACCAAACCCTTTGGTTTATTCTCATCCATTGGATTAGGACCAAACCATTTTGGTCCATCCATTATGTCTTCATAAGACACTGCCCATCCACGCTTCCATTGCGATCAAACAATTTCATGCTCGCTTATGTTTGGTCCAACCAAACATAGTTTCTCTCGGCCCGAGAATCCCATTCTCAAGCTCGTTTTAAATCCTTTGGATTACACTCGTTGTGCGTGTGACCAAATAGGTTCTCGGTTTATGTTGGCCGTCTATAATTAACCATTAATTATAGAACGATCATGAGTGGAACCTAGTAGTACATCATGATCCCCAATTAACCGAAAAGATCAACGGTTGATCCAGAACTATTTCTGAAACCCTTCAGTAGCTCGAATGAATCGTGCCCCATTCCCTTCACTCATCTTATACCCACTTGGTTCAGTGACATGGTCTATTGTGTCGGGCCTCACTAGGGCCGACTATGTCACACCTAGCCCAAGTATCATTTCCTCGTCCTACGGATTCTAGTTACTCCACATGTATCGAAGAGTACCTTACTCTAAACATGTATTGCTTTGGCCAAAGACTTTAGTAACAATCCGACGAGAGGCCATGGGTATACATCTCCTCGCAAGGAGTGGTGAATCCTTTATAGGCTATTCAAACACCTTCGATCACTTCGACTTATACCCAATCATCCCGGGTCCACATCTCCTTAGAGATGTTTGCTTAAGATGTCAAAGCATAAGTCTCCATGATCAAGATGACTTGAATACCGCAAGTCAAAGGAACATCGCACTTAAGCTACAGTAAGAACTTCATTGACATATCTATATATGCAGAGAACCATATGAAGTCTTACGGCTGGTCACTCCAATGAACTAGTTACCATAACTAGCATCCACGATTAACTCCGGACATCACTATGTCTCCAGCCAGTGAGAATCAGATGCTTGGATACACCAAGGAGTATACCTCGTGCTAGTCTCGACAGAATTGATGGTGTCCAAATCCATCAATTCATCGACTAGGGATAATTCCGATACATCACAATTACACATGTAGAGATACTCACTAGTTGTGATCCAATCACAAATTCTCTCATGTTGTGAATCGTATCGTGGACATTCAGTAAATGAGTTTAAGATCCAATCAAATACATTAAACATGTATACTCAAATAGTGAATCTTCATTTATCATATAAATGGTTCATACATAAGGCGATTGCCTTAGGACATCTCTCATATATTACTAACAGACTCCCACTTGTCCTAATGCCAATCGCTACGGTATCCAATACCATAAGCTCTAACATGACCCTCAAACTTACTTTGAGGTAATGCTTTAGTCAAAGGATCCGCTAAGTTCCTTTCAGTGGGAATTTTCTCGATTTGTATTTCATTCCTACGATGATCTCTCCGATAAGATGATAGCGCGGCACATGTTTGGATCGCTTGATGATACCTTGGCTCTTTTGACTGTGCAATTGCTCCATTGTTGTCGCAGTAGACCGGTATTGCTTCAACAATGGCCGGAATCACACCAAGTTCATGAACGAACTTCTTGATCCAAACCGCCTTCGCCTGCCGCAATATATTCTCGCCTCGGGTAGAATCCGCTGATCTCTTGTTTGGAACTTTTCCAACTCACTGCGCTTCATTCAAGGTGAACACGATCCGAGAGACTGGAATCATCCTTGTCTGTCCGCATCCGTGTATACAGATATCACCATGTCCCCTTCTCCATATATTAGGAACACATCCTTAGTTCTTCTCAAGTACTTAAGGATTGTCTTAATACCGCCCAATGATCCATTCCTCGGATCGATCCGTATCCGCCCGTGACACTCGAGCATACGATACATCGGGCCTCGTACATAACATAGCATACATGATAGATCCTATTGCGGATGCATAGGGAATCTTACTCATGCAAATCCTCTCGTCTTCTGTGCGCGGACACATAGACTTCGAAAGGTGTACCCCATGCCTGATGGGAAGATAACCTTTCTTGGATTCCGACATGCTAAACCTCTTTAGCACTCGGTCTATATATGTAGACTGCGAAAGACCAAGCAACCGTTTCGATCTATCTCTATAGATCTTAATCCCAAGGATGTAGGTTGCTTCTCCCGTGTCTTTCATGGAGAATGTCTTGGATAACCAAACCTTAATCGATCAGAAGATGGACACATCGTTTCCTATAAGTAATATGTCATCGACATACAATACTAGGAACACGACTGCACTCCCACTAACCTTCTTGTACACACATGGTTCGTCTGGATTTTGTGAGAAATCAAACTTTTTGATTGTCTCATCAAAACGGATATTCCAGCTCCTGGATGCTTGCTTCAATCCATAAATGGATCGTCGCAATTTGCATACCTTGGTTTTATCAACCGATGTGAAACCCTCAGGCTGTGTCATATACACGTCCTCGAGCAGGTTTCCATTAAGGAAAGCTGTTTTCACATCCATCTGCCATATCTCATAATCATAATGAGCCGCTATGGCCAGGAGCATCCGAATGGATTTAAGCATAGCTACAGGCGAATAGGTTTCGTCATAATCAACACCTTGTTTTTGACGATATCCTTTCGCCACCAATCTAGCCTTATAGGTAATCACATTACCATCCATGTCGGTTTTCTTCTTGAAAACCCATTTGCACCCTATAGGCTTTATGCCTTCAGGTGGGTCAACCAAGTTCCAAACTTGGTTTTCGTACATGGAATCCATTTCCGACTTCATGGCACCAAGCCACTTATCCCTTTCTGAACTTGTCAGCACTTCTTCATAACTGGTAGGCTCCTCATCATCAATGAGTAACACGCCGTTCGATTCACTTACGAGAAATCCATATCTCTCAGGAATATTGCGTGTTCTACCAGATCTACGAAGATGTGGTGTTACAATAGGTCCAAATTGATTGCTCATCACTATGAGTCATTACCGTCAGTTGTGCTTCACCGTATCTCATCAATGTCTATTTGAGTCTCTCGAGCCTCCTCAAGCTCGACGACACTCTATTTTCTTGCAAGAGAAACTCTTTCTCTAGAAACACAACATGCCTTGAAACAAACACCTTTTGTTCCACAGGATGATAGAATTGGTAACCCCTTGTTTCCTTAGGGTATCCAATAAATAGACATTTATCAGACTTAGCATCCAATTTGTCTGATACAGTCCGCTTCACATAAGGTGAGACAACCCCATATCTTCAAGTAAGATACATGAGGTTTCTTACCATTCCATATCTCATATGGAGTAGTAGAGACTACCTTGGTTGGCATTCTGCTTAACAAGTAAACAAATGTTCAAGTGCATAACCCCAAAAGGACTTGGGAAGAGTCGCATGATTCATCATTGACTGACCATGTCCAACAAGGTCCGATACGCCTCTGATACACCATTATGTCAGTGGTGTATAGGGCGGAGTCCATTGAGACAATATGCCATTGTCTCTTAGATAATCAAGAAACTCTTGACTTAAGTATTCACCACCTCGATCCGATCAAGTATTTTAATACTTTTGTCATGTTGTTTCTCTACTTCATTTCTGAATTCTTTGAACTTTCAAAGGCTTGGACTTGTGTTTCATCAAGAACACATACCCAAACCGTGAGTGATCATCTGAAGGTAATGAAGTAGCTATAGCCTCCTAATGCTTGAGTTGACATAGGTCCACATACATCGCATGTACTAGACCTAGTAACTCTCCCACTGCTCACCTTTCCAAAAGGTAACTTAGTCATCTTGCCTTTCAAGCATGATTCGCATGTATCGTATGAATCCAATTCAAACGATTCCAGAATTCCACCTCGGGGTAATTCGGACATGCGTTTCTTGCTTATATGGCCAAGACGACAATGCCACATATAGGAGTCTATGTGATTATCCTTTCGAGCACGCGTGTTGCTCGCTTCGATATTGAAAATGTCACTGGATACGTCCAACGTATAAATGCCATTACTCAAAGTTCCAGTTCCATAAAGTACGCCATTCAAAGTTATATAACAACAATTGTTACTAAACGTTAAATGGAAACCATTTCTATTTAAGCAGAATAGAAACAATGTTCTTTATTAGAGAAGGAACATAATAGCAATTGTCCAGTTCCAAGACTAGTCCACTAGGGAGCTTCAGCAAATAAGTTCCGATGGCGACCGCAGCAACCTTTGCTCCATTGCCAACTCGCAAATTTGACTCCCCTCTGACAAGTCTTCTTCTATTCCTTAGCCCCTGTATGTCATTACATATATGTGAGCTACACCCAGGATCCAATACCCAAGTGTCTAAGGAAATAGAATGACAATCAATAACGAAGATACCTGAAGAGGATGGGGCATCGGATGCCTTCTTCTTCTTCATGGACTCAAGATAAATCTTATTTTCTTCGCAAGGGCCTTCCTTGCCACAGTGATGGCAAGTGCCCTTTATACTGGTTCCGCCTTCTTTGCCCTTTTCTTTCCTTTCTTCTTTCTTTTGCCTTCCTCTTAGAACCTTTCTTTGAGGAATCAACTAATGTAACCGCCTTCTCCTCATGCTTCATGAAGGCTCCACAGTCTTCAAAGATATTGAGGAGCTCGAATGGTGGATTCCAATTTGTTCATCCGATAGTTCATCACAAATTGAGAAACTCTTGGGCAAACAATGCAGAATTAAGTCAATACTTAACTCATGATCCATCACAAAACCGAGGGTAGCTAGCGCCGATGTACGCTCATCTTTAGCACAAATGCACTACAGACAACCTTCTTGCATCTTCGTGGTGAAGAGGAGCCTAGAGACCTCGAACCTTTCAGATCTCGCTTGCTCATCGAACAACTCATGAAGATGGAAGACCATAGTGTTAGCATCCGTGCTTCGCGCAGCTGTACCATCGCCGCTAGCATGATGCAACTCGCCACTTCGAATCCGCCACATGCTTCCGATAGACCAACATTTGGTCCGAGTTGCATCGCCCTAGGACGGTGAAGAGGCTCTTCAAGGACATATGCAAGCTTTTCCGCCTTGAGAACAATTCTCAAGTTTCTAAGCCACCAGAAGTTAGGCCCAATACTTTGTTCAATCCAAAATAGCGCAAATTCAAAGACGTCATGATCAATTTATTGACCTAGAAATACAAAACGAGCATATATGAGAAAATGATTTTAAAATGCATCAATATACAATTAGAAATCCCATTCATTTTTCAATTTCAAAACCCCAAAATCACTTCGAGATCGTAGGTCCATCTCCGAATGGTTGAGATATCCATCATAGATAAGAACAACCTTGGAGTGAGTCCAACAAGCCATTCTTAGCTATGATGGTGGGTATCAAGTATACCGATTACATATCATGTATATGTAACTATCACAATGTGCTATCAACTAATTGAATGTTTACACATACATTGGGTTGTTAACACATTAACAAGTATGCATCATATGCATAGCACCCAACTTCACCTCTCTTCACATCGACCTTGGAGTGAGTCCAACAAATCGATGCTCCAAGTTAAAGCCGACCCATTAATCGCGAAATAGTTTTAATATGGTTAGAGCGCATTCAACCAATTAGCCAGGCTTGGAGTGAGTCCAACAACCCAAACTAACGATTGACCTCTGACTCTTACCATATTAGAGTTAAACTATTCCAATGATTTGAACATGTTCAGGTTCGAGCCGGGCTTGGAGTGAGTCCAACAACCCAAACAAGAAACAGAACTCTGGTTCTAACCATATTAATGGAAGGTGTAGGCTTTAATATTGAGTTAGGGTTTTATGTCTCATCCTCTTTGCATGCAAATAACTATTATCTACATGGCATGGCATACATGGCATACATCTACATGTCACGACACGCATGGCATAATGTTATGCATCTAATGCAATTACATGGCATACAATTATGTCATGTACATAATTTCCTTATATGTCATAACTATTTATGGAAATAAAATATGTTTAAGATTTGATTCTCCAAATCAAATCATAATTAAATTAGGAAACAAATTTCCAAATCTAATCACATATTTTATTCATGGAATTATTTGATTCAGGAAAATCTATTTAGGAAACCAATTTCCTAAATCTTCAAAACTACTTATGGAAATAAAATATTTTAAAGATTTGATTTCCCAAATCAAATCAAGATTAAATTAGGAAACAAATTTCCAGAATCTAATCAAATATTTTATTTATGGAAAATATCAATTTCCATAAATACTTCCAACTTTCCAAAAGTGGAAGATTTCCATAAATACTTCTAGACTTTCCAAAATTGAAAAATTTCCATAAATACTTCTAAATTTCCAAAATTTAGAAAATTTCCAGAAATACATTATGACTATCGCAAAACCAATTTTACGATTATGTCGAAACACAACCTGGGCTCTGATACCACTGTTGGGTTTCCGGCACCGCGGCGTGTGTGTGTTCGATCATGTTTCGTAAACATGAGCACAGCGGAAGCAATAAAAATAATAAATATTCCTATTTATTACAACACACACAACACACGCATGCTATTACAACAAGTGTAGACATAACCGTAAATTAAAATTGCAATAAAAGAAATTAAACTACGTTATACCTTCCGTATGACGTGTAGCGGGAACGGCATCAACCGGAACGATTCTCGTAAGAATCGTCTCTATCCGTATCCACGCCGAGCTCCTCGGGATGACTTCGCCAAGCCACGAGCTTCGTCTTCGTACGGGTTACTAGCCTCGTGTTGAAGACGACGTGATCGAGAGATGATCACGGTCCGAATCCAAATTCGGACCTAAAACAAGTCCTCAAGACTTGCTTCTCCGGAGAGGTATTCGTCAACCGATTGACGAATCCTTCGTCCTCCACCTCAGAGGATTACCGGAGATCAAATCCTCGGTATGTTATCCGCTGTCGGAGCACTAACCGTCGTCCAAACGACGCTCCGACGAGAGGAGAAGAAGCTGTCCAGAAAACTGGACAGCTTGGTGGAGGAGATAGGCGCCGGCCAAAACAAGGAGAGAAGAACTCACCTTGATGCCAAACCTATAGATCGCCGAGGGTCGCCGAGGTTCACCGCTGGAGCTTGACGGCCGACAACGACTTGGACGGCTGCACACAAGTTGGGCGGCGGTCGCTCTTTGAGTTGGCGCCAAATCCTTCAACAAGGGTGGGCGGCAACTTCTTGATGTTGGGCGGCCACAATTGATTAGTTTAGGTTAGGGTTTAATCTATTTTATAGAGAACTAATTCTCTTAGTGGTTAATGGATCATATCCATAAAGCCCGTTAACCCGCTCCATTAAGATAAGTTAAAATAAACCAAACCATGATGGTTTATTTTAAGTTAAAACGAACCGAACCAACCTTTGGTTCATTCGCTTTAATATAAACCAAACCCTTTGGTTTATTCTCATCCATTGGATTAGACCAAACCATTTTGGTCCATCCATTATGTCTTCATAAGACACGCCCATCCACGCTTCCATTGCATCAAACAATTTCATGCTCGCTTTATGTTTGGTCCAACCAAACATAGTTTCTCTCGATGCGAGAATCCCATTCTCAAGCTCGTTTTAAATCCTTTGGATTACACTCGTTGTGCGTGTGACCAAATAGGTTCTCGGTTTATGTTGGCCGTCTATAATTAACCATTAATTATAGAACGATCATGAGTGGAACCTAGTAGTACATCATGATCCCCAATTAACCGAAAAGATCAACGGTTGATCCAGAACTATTTCTGAAACCCTTCAGTAGCTCGAATGAATCGTGCCCCATTCCCTTCACTCATCTTATACCCACTTGGTTCAGGACATGGTCTATTGTGTCAGTCCCCACTAGGCTGACTATGTCACACCTAGCCCAAGTATCATTTCCTCGTCCTACGGATTCTAGTTACTCCACATGTATCGAAGAGTACCTTACTCTAAACATGTATTGCTTTGGCCAAAGACTTTAGTAACAATCCGACGAGAGGCCATGGGTATACATCTCCTCGCAAGGAGTGGTGAATCCTTTATAGGCTATTCAAACACCTTCGATCACTTCGACTTATACCCAATCATCCCGGGTCCACATCTCCTTAGAGATGTTTGCTTAAGATGTCAAAGCATAAGTCTCCATGATCAAGATGACTTGAATACCGCAAGTCAAAGGAACATCGCACTTAAGCCACAAGTAAGAACTTCATTGACATATCTATATATGCAGAGAACCATATGAAGTCTTACGGCTGGTCACTCCAATGAACTAGTTACCATAACTAGCATCCACGATCAACTCCGGACATCACTATGTCTCCAGCCAGTGAGAATCAGCTGCTTGGATACACCAAGGAGTATACCTCGTGCTAGTCTTGACAGAATTGATGGTGTCCAAATCCATCAATTCATCGACTAGGGATAATTCCGATACATCACAATTACACATGTAGAGATACTCACTAGTTGTGATCCAATCACAAATTCTCTCATGCTGTGAATCGTATCGTGGACATTCAGTAAATGAGTTTAAGATCCAATCAAATACAAAAAACATGTATACTCAAATAGTGAATCTTCATTTATCATATAAATGGTTCATACATAAGGCGATTGCCTTAGGACATCTCTCATATATTACTAACACTTTCCTCCCCCTCAATCTTCGAGGTGGATGCTTCTTCCACCTCTACCTCCTCCTTGGAGATTGATGGCCTCTCAACCTCCAATTCTTCACACTCTCCTCTTGACCCGGATGTTGACTCTTCTTCAATTTCCGAATCCTCACTTGCTTGTGAGGAGGAGCTTGCTTCTTCGGCCTCTTCCGATTGGACCGATGAGCATTCTACATCTTCTTCTTCTTCTTGGACCGATGATGAATTTTCATGGAGCTTTGCCACTTGGCTCCATAACTCTTTAGCATCTACATAATTACCTAACATACACAAGATATTGTTAGGTATTAAATCAATTAAAAATTTTATCACCTTATCATTTTTCTCGGATGCTTGAATTTGCTCTTCGGTCCACCTCTTCTTTTTGAGGAATCCACCTCTTGGTCCTCTTGGATATTCAAATCCATCCATCAAAATGGACCATTCCTCAAAATCTCTCATCATAATAAAATCCTCAATTCTTCCCTTCCAAGAATTGAATCCTTCTCGTCCGTATAGGGTGTAGGGCACCGGTGTGTTGATGTCCCAACCTAATTGATCTTGGACTTCCATCTTTTACCCTCTAGCGTCTTGCTCCCGGTTGTTAATCCGTTGAAGAGCCACCAGGCTCTGATACCACTTGTTGGGAATTGAATGCCCGCTAGAGGGGGGTGAATAGCGCGTGACCGTACGTCGATTGAATTCGTTCGCGTGCTTGTCTACAAAATTCGTTATGCGCAGCGGAATAGAAATAATAGCAATAAGGAAATACAATCACACACGAACACGATGATATAACGTGGTTCGGAACCGTAACGGTTCCTACTCCACGGATTGGGTTCGTACGAACCCTAGTGATGCACACGCACTCACTAATCAATAATAACTCCTTCTCGACACAAGTCGGAGGTGGAGAAACCTCTTACAATAAGATTACAACAATAATCTAAATACAACAAGCAAATACAATGAAGAATAATGCAATACAAGTAAAGAAAACTACTTTACTAGAGCTTTTGATTTGCTTGCTTTTGGTTGTCTTGAACTAGCCTTGAAGGACTGGAAAAGCACCAACTCTTCCCCTTCAAATCGCCCAAGAAAAAAACCGTTTTTTGGGCCTTCCACGAACAGCTGCTTTTATCCTCCATCGGGCCGATTTCCGCGGATCGGCCATAAGTCCCCGATCGGGACAACATCAGTAGCTGTGAGACAACGGCTCAATCCACGCTGGAAAAACTCCAACGGGACTCTTGGCAGTCGACTGCCAACATTGGCGTGATCGCCATCGCCGTGGTCGGCGCGATACGGCTACGGAGCGTCATGCTCGACACTCAAGCGCGCGATCATTGCCATCCATAATGAGGTTTTAACCCAAGTATGGTGCCCCCATACTTGCTAGACTACCCTTAGCCTAGACCTAAGCCTTCTAGCCACCTCCATCAGCCTCACGCCTCTCGGATCCCTCCAAGTCATCCATGACTTGTTCATCCATCGCGCTAGCTTCCAGGTGCTTCCATCGGCTATGTCATGCTAACGGTGTCTACACCGCCAAGGCACATTGGACTTACGCCGCCAAGACTCCGCTTGGACTTTACGCCGCCAATCATTGGACTTATGCTGCCAAGACTCCCGCTTGGACTTTACGCGACCAATATCAATCCTTGGACTTCTCAAATGCCAAGACTCAAGCTTGGACTTTCCCTTGCCAACCCATGTTGGACTTCTCATGCCAAGACCCATGCTTGGACTTTTCTTGTGCCAAGTACTCAAGACTTGGACTTTCCCAAATGCCAAGTGTCCCACTTGGACTTTCCATGCCAAGTACCCATGACTTGGACTTTACCTTGCCAAGACCCATGCTTGGACTTTCCCATAAACTCATGGTCAACCCTAGTCAACCATCAACGTCTCCCTCGAGTCAAACTGGAGTCTGGTCAATTATAACCTGGGTCGATTGTATAAACAATCTCCCCAAAACATATTAATCGACATCAATGTTAAACGTCAATGTCAGACACTTTGTCAAGCATACTTTGTCAAACATCAAAACATCACTCGAGTCAAACTCGAGTCCTGGTCAATCGTGACCTGGGCCGATTGCACCAACAAGTACAAACAAATGCAACATCACAATAATCATATATATATAGACTGTATCCATATATATATATTAATCTCAACCATCCATATATATATATATACATACATATATGTATCTATATATGGTAATATGCAAAGTGCCATCAGATACGGCAATGCGGCATGCATGGTCATGTCGGCTCACCCTAAAGCTACCACGACCCCAGTGTGGCCTCGGTGGCTCGAGCATGACAACTGTCCCAACTCAACACCAACCACTACTCTCGAGTGGCCGAGTGGGCAGTATGATCGAGTAGCATATAAGCGTAAAGAGCAAGCTACACGATGGGGGTCCCTGCTGTTGGTCACTCCGACAGTCACTACCCATGAGTGGTCGAGTACCACACACGCAAGACTACGACACGCAAATCCAACTACCACCGTCTATAGTGGTAGAGTGCGGCACCTCAATGCTCTGCCCACACACGGGTGACTCCTCCTATGAGTAACCGTGGAGGCAGGATGACTGGCGACCCTCTCAACCATAAGGGAGACCTCGTCGCCAGCGTGCATGTAAATGCATGAATGCAATGTCTCACATACAGACATCCACCATAGACTCTCTATCCTGTAGAGAGTCATACCAATCTACTCGACGCACTCTCTATCCTGTAGAGAGTCGTACTCAACTGATTATAATAAGCTAGGACCACCGGTCCGTAGCGATACCCTAAGTATCATTCCTCTGACCATTTACACAACACATGTTCGATGGTAACATACAACCTAAGGGTACTAGAACTAGCCCTAGGTTAAAGACATTATTTACCTACGGATGACCTTTTTGCCCAATATACAATCAGGTTGTCATCTGGACTTTACCATTTGCACTTAACTTAAACAAATTCTAAGTTACTTGCATCACCTATATGTATAACTCCTAATCATGATAAAATAAACATGATATCAGCAATAGAGTTAATAGCCAACGGTAAAGGATCAAGCATACGATAAAAAGAACATGGTCAAGGTAATATGAACACCTAACATGCTCATATCAATGACTAAATTTGAATGAAATACAACTACCCGGACTAGGTAGGAAATTACCCACCTGCTTTGTAGACGCCAATCGTCTTCATGTCTACAAATTCGCCTCGCATCAAAGTCCTGTAAACAAACATATATGATCCCATCATATACCAATTCTAATATTAGGATCAAATCATAATCCTATATCAATCCAAACCCTGATTAGTTAGCCCCTACTAATCATTCCCCCTTTTTTTTTTGGATTCATGTAATTCATGATCATTTCTAAGATGCCCAAACATTCCATATATGTAAATTCACAAATGGAACTAATAACATCATTATCTTATTAATCATATTGGATATGGTGGCACAACTAGAATACATCCAACAGTAACACATCCAGATTAGTTTACTAATGAAACTGATATACAACCATGAACAACAAAATCTTACTTACCCAGTCGATCGGTACTACTTCTTGATCTCAACTCTCCTAACATAGTTTCCATATCCCACAACCTATCCAGAAAACTTCTCGCAGCTGTAAACAAATCCATATCACAGTCATACATGTAGCATACAAGACATGGTAAAATCATGGATCAATATAAACCTTACCTCAACCTCAACCCCTTCACAGCTTGATCTGTTCACCAGAACAACCCTCACAGTCGGCAATTCCCCCTGCTCACAGCCGCTCAGCCACCCATCGGGTAGGCACCATCGACAACCATCGGTAAGCCCCCCTAAACATTGATTCAACATAGGACACAACAATAAGGATGAAGAGCAAAAGGTAAATCACAGCTCACCAGTCATTGAACTCCACCGACAGCCACCTTCTTGTCTCCCTACTTGTTCTGTCCGCCGGAAAAACCACGAGCTCCGACAACCACCGCAGCAATCCCCAAATTCATCAATTCGGAAAACCTCATGTGTCAGCGCCGCCCTCCTTCTGTGGTAACCTTGCTCCCACTTCGTCCATGAAGATCGATCGATTGTTGGTCATCGCTTGCCGAGGTGAGTCGAGAGAACAGCGGCGAGGGAAAAAACTATGAAGTCGCAGCGAGCGAGAGCGCAAACAGAGATCAGGCTGGATCGGCCGGAGGTCGGTACCAGCGGCAGCAACTCTCTCTCTCTCTCTCGGCGGCGAGCTCGGCGACAGTGTTGGAGCAGCGTCTGTTGGCGAGAGAGGGGACGGTGGCTGGCTGCGTGGCGGTGCGTGAGGGAGAAGTGGCGGCAGCGGCGTGGAGGCGGAGATCACCCGGCGAGAAGGCTCGTCGCGATCGGGGAGGAGGAACGGGTGATCGGGAGAAATAGGGATCGAAATTGGGAGAAGAAGAGGAATCGGTAAAAACGGACGAAGAGGAAATAATGTTTAACATTTAAACCAGTTAATTCCTCAATATAAACAGGCTTTACAAAAGTCTGTTCGCTTTATCCCCAAAAAATATTCATAGAACCTCCATTTAAATCCAGAGAAATTTCTAAAAATTTCTGAAAAAAATCCATAAGATAATTTCTTAATTAACAAGGGTATTTTTATTTATTTTTTTATTTTTTTTTCTTCCGGTATTTTACAAGTTTGCTGCCGACGGGATTCAACACCAGGTAAGCAAGATCAATTCTTGTTGTCTGTGAATTCCTTGTTGGTAGAAATTGCTTGAGGTGTTATCTATTGGATGTTGTTCCTGTAGGATTAGTTTGATTGCCGAAGCTAGGGCAACGGTGGTTTTTGGCCGACGAACAGGGCTGGTTGGGGGAAAACATTGCAGCTGGATCCAAGTGCAGGTATAACTGTTGATCATCCCTTTTTCAATTGTTGTTGCTTAAATTGTTGCCTGCCTAGAGTATTGAACAGTGGGAAGGCAGTTGTATTGTTGTAAGGAATGTAAACTAATTTTTGGAGGCTATGGAAGAGGATGGTCGGAGGGTTGGCTGTCGATGGATCGAGCCGGCTGTGTTTAAATCGCTAATTGAAAAGGTTGTAAACGGTTGTAGGTTAGCATACTTGTTAACCGAGAGTGATGGAGGTAATTATAGAATTAATTGTAGTAGGGGACAACTGTGATTTAAGGGTTGTGTTTATGAATTAGATTTATAACTGATTCTGTTGATGATACTATTACAATAGGATGGGGGTAAAAGGTTAAATCTTGATGAGATTAACTTTGTTAAGTCGAATATAGAATTGGATGAAGGAGTTAGCACTTTTGCTAATTGAAACCGATGGATTTAAAATAAATGGTCAAGTCTGGCTAATTGGGGTTTCTAAATCGTATTCGATAAGAGATACGAATATGTGGATAACATAGTAGCTAATTCGTATTGTTGTTATATGCTCTCACTGAATGATAATTGATGATATTTGTAGGACGTGGATACGAGACTGGTCCGCGGACATGAGGACTCTATTACCACGTGCATTGACAGCAGGTGGGTAATTTCCTACCTTGTCGGGTAGATGTAATGGTTTTCAGATTTAGACATAGATATGAACATGTTAGGTGTTCATATTACCTTGACCCTACTCTGTTTATCGTATGCTTGAACTTATCGTTGATATATATATATGCTAAATTGTTGATATCATATATTCCCTATCATGATTTAGGAGGTATAGATGTAATGTAAGTGGGTCTAACTGTAAATTGTTGGATTGATATGAGCGCTAGAGGGGGGGGGGGTGAATAGCATTCGTAAAAACTTTTCTTTTTCGATGATTAAAACTAAGTACATAGCGGAAAACTAAAAGACAAACAGAAGAAAGACACAAATCTTTTTTACTTGGGTCACAACCCACCGACTGCTAATCCAAGGCCCTGCGATCCTTGATCGCTTCCGAAGGGCAATCACTAAAAGTCTCTTCCTCGTTGAAGGTAAGAGACAAGACGATTACAATGATTATAAGGCCGGTAAAAACCTTACCGGTCCTTATATAAATTAAGTACAGAAAGATAATAATAATACCGACAATTAATTAGAAGATGACGCACGGTCGGAGTAGCGTTGTAGAGAGCACGAGCACTTGGGAGATTCTTAAATTTGGGTTTGAGTCCTCCCCTCCTTTTATAGATTTGCACCTTGGAATTTGTCCCGATCCAGATCCAAAACTCGTGGATCTTATCTTGAGGTGGCAGCTTATCTTATCTTGAGGTGGCGGCTTATCTTATCTTGAGGTGGTGGCTTATCTTATCCTGAGGTGGCGACATCAATCTCTATCTCTTTGACCGTGTGCACTGGGATGATTCGTCTATATCAGTCGACTGATCCTCTTAGCAGTCGACTGCCTTCAGTCGACTGCTGACATCTCCAGTTGACTACTGCACTTGAGAATTCCTGCAATACAAGATTAGCACAATAGATGCATAATGCCATGCAGTGTGACAGTCCTTTGACTGTCCGATCTCGACTTCGGCATTCCTCCGGAAGCCTTAGTTGGATCGACGCCTAGGATTGTCCTCTAACCGAGGACGCGTCCTTACCACCACTCCACACACGGAGCTTACCTTTGGTCCTCTTGACCTGTCGCTTAGCTTTCGATCACCAACGAGGTTCCTCGACTCCCCGAGGTTCTCCTGGTGTCGTCTGACCACCACGGTTTCTCAACTTGAGATTCTCCGGATGTCGCTCGACCTTTGGCTTAGCTTAAACACTTCCTGCACACTTAGCATATCACATGAGATAACAAAATAGGTTAACTTTGAATCTTTGCCATCATCAAAATCAAGGTTCGATTTTCTAGTGCCCCTGCACCAACAATCTCCCCCTTTTTGATCTATGGCAAACCAATTCAAAGTTAAGAGAAAATAAGCAGTAAACATTGAACAGTCATTTTTCAAAACATCCCCCTTAAGGGTACCTCCCCCTTAACCCTGGGTGATTTTTGAAAAACAATTACTTTTTGGGAAAGAAAAAGTAAGTAACCTCTTAACTTTATTCTCTCTCCCCCTTTGACATATATCAAAAATAACTTTATATTGGGTACATTGCCAAGAAATAAAATTTTTAAACATGCTAATCAAGTTGTTTTAATATCTTCAACTTCCTTTAATACTTAGGAGTTTAGGTTTCTAGATCCTGCACCAACAATGTATATCCTAGGTTAGAATGTGACCCCCTAACCTTGAGGTAGCTAGATACTAAGTTTGTCCAACTTAAGTCTTCTCTCCCCCTTGGCATATTATCAAAAGAAGGATTTAAATTTAGAAAATATTGGTGATTTTTTTTTAAAAAAAATATTTTTTAACAACTTCTATGATGATTATCCAATTGGAACCTCCCCCTTAACCTAACATCCTTGTTAGCCACAAAAAAGGCTTATCTAGAGGGTCTCCCCTTTTGTCTGACAAACTCTTAGGGCATCCTTGTTGGCCATAAGGAAGGCTCACCTAAGTGTCCAAAGGGTCTAGGTATCTAAAGTTGACCTAAATATTTAGATTTTTAGTATTGGTCAACTAACCATCATTTTAAGAAGCATAGTTGTTTTGAAAACTACATATAACTACACACAATAATCATGGCAACCAATAAGAATAGTTTTAAGAATCTATTTATGTGTATATAAAATTTGAAATCATTTTCAAAATCATTTTTAATTTGTTGTCCTTACCATCTCACCCATTCTATATGATCAACCAAGTTATCCTTATAGGTATTGTGAGATGAATTTAATTTAATGCCTTAGAAATTAATTAATCTTGGGTTAGATTCAGATTTAACTTTTAGTTAGTTAAGTGAACATTTCAAAAGAGGGCTTCCAGGTCGTGGCGAGGCACAGGGGCCTTCTTTGATCGGAACAACGGCCACTTCCTTAGACAAAGCCAACTTAAGAAAATTACACACTTAATTCACTTAGGATTACGTCCTGGTCTAACTAGTTTAGGATGTGGTGAGGTCGGTTCAGTTAGTTTCACTTAGTTAAATGCACCAAGCTAGATACTCCTTATCCAACTCGGATACACTTGACTTCGTTTCCTTAACGTACTATCATCTCACCGCATCCTGATACTATGTTGTCAAGATTAATTAATTATTTCCTATCTAACCATTCTATGAGAGTGAATTTAAAACTAGTATGTATGACATGACAAAATAGGCATGATAATGATATGTTTGCATGAGCAAGCTACATTCAATCAATTTAAAGAAATGGTTGTTTTCTTGGGTATATTTTTATTTGTTCTATAGTTATAAGATACTTTATTATAATTAGGTTTACAAATTTTAGTGTCTTGATTTTTGGTTAGCTTAGACTTGTAACCCAAGTCTACATATTTATTTGTTGAATTTTTAAAAGTTGAAGATTTAATTACTAGATTATTAATTTGTGTATAATCAAATGGTACTCTATTATAATTAATTTTATTGGTTTGATTATCTAATTTTGAATTTTTAATTAAGTTAGATTGTGAATTATTTAAAATAGGATTATTAGAATTTTTCAAAATAATATTATTAGGTTTTTTCAAGATAAGATTATTAGACTTTTTAAAAATAGAATTATTAAAATTATTAGAATTTTTTAAGGTAGAATTATTAGAATTATTCAAGATAATATTATTAGAATTTTTAAAGGTAGAATTATTATTAGAATTATTTAAGATAAGATTGTTAGAGTTTTTAAAGGTAGAATTATTATTAGAATTATTTAAGATAAGATTGTTAGAGTTTTTAAAGGTAGAATTATTATTAGAATTATTTAAGATAAAATTGTTAGAGTTTTTAAAGGTAGAATTATTATTAGAATTATTTAGATTATCTTTGGAATTTTTTAAAGTTAATTTCGATTTTTTTATGGTTGAATTTTTCAAAACAGAATTTTTTAATTCGGAATTATCTAGATTAATCAGATCTAGGATTTAATGATTCTGTCCTATGGTTTGATTATTCTGATCAAGGGTTTGATTATTCTGATTAAGTCATAGGTTGGTTTTATCTTTGACTTGATCTAGATCTATGTTGATTAAACTAAATATTTGATTAATCTCTTTGTTAATTTTATCAAATGTTAGATTAATTTGATCATTTTCTTCCATGATATTATTATTATTATTATTTAAACTAATTAAATCTGAATTAATTAATTTTTTATTAGTTGAATTATTAATTGTATTAATTAATTGACAACAATTACATAATTTATCTAAATTATCAACTATTCTAAAACTCAACTTTTCAAAATTATTAACTTTACTAACCTTTTTCGGACACGATTCTTGTAATAACAGAATCTTGCACCAAGCATCGGATGTGCTCCTTGTTCTTCCTGATTCTAGCAATGGTGTCTCCTTTGTCGTCGAGTCTTACGAGTAGGACACTTATTTTTATTGTGTCCTCTCTCCCTGCACTTAAAGCAAATAATATGAAATTTAAAATTTAAATTGACATTGTTACCTTTATGCCTTGTGGGAGACTTTTCCATGGTTTGCTCAGTCAACGATTTTCTAAAACTCGCAAAAAAAACACAAACCAAAAAGTCCCGAGACTTGGTCTTGGATTAGTAGTGCGGGATATATTTAAAAATAAAAATAAAAATAAAGAAAAGAAAATGCTCGACCGATGGTTGCACCAAATCTGAGCGCCCCCGCTCTGATACCAATTGTTGGATCGATATGAGCGCTAGAGGGGGGGTGAATAGCATTCGTAAAAACTTTTCTTTTTAGACGATTAAAACTAAGTACACAGCGGAAAACTAAAAGACAAACACAAGAAAGACACAAATCTTTTTTACTTGGTTCACAGCCCACCGGCTGCTAATCCAAGGCCCTGCGATCCTTGATCGCTTCCGAAGGACAATCACTAAAAGTCTCTTCCTCGTTGGAGGTAAGAGACAAGACGATTACAATGATTATAAGGCCGGTAACAACCTTATCGGTCCTTATATAAATTAAGTACATAAAAGATAATAATAATACCGACAATTAATTAGAAGATGACGCACGGTCGGAGTAGCGTTGTAGAGAGCACGAGCACTTGGGAGATTCTTAAATTTAGGTTTGAGTCCTCCCCTCCTTTTATAGATTTGCACCTTGGAATTTGTCCCGATCCAGATCTAAAACTCGTGGATCTTATCTTGAGGTGGCAGCTTATCTTATCTTGAGGTGGCGGCTTATCTTATCTTGAGGTGGTGGCTTATCTTATCCTGAGGTGGCGACATCAATCTCTATCTCTTTGACCGTGTGCACTAGGATGATTCGTCTATATCAGTCGACTGATCCTCTTAGCAGTCGAATGCCTTCAGTCGACTGCTGACATCTCCAGTTGACTACTGCACTTGAGAATTCCTGCAATACAAGATTAGCACAATAGATGCATAATGCCATGTAGTGTGACAGTCCTTTGACTGTGCGATCTCGACTTCGGCATTCCTCCGGAAGCCTTAGTTGGATCGACGCCTAGGATTGTCCTCTAACCGAGGACGCGTCCTTACCACCGCTCTACACACGGAGCTTACCTTTGGTCCTCTTGACCTGTCGCTTAGCTTTCGGTCACCACCGAGGTTCCTCGACTCCCCGAGGTTCTCCTGGTGTCGTCTGACCACCACGGTTTCTCAACTTGAGATTCTCCGGATGTCGCTCGACCTTTGGCTTAGCTTAAACACTTCCTGCACACTTAGCATATCACATGAGATAACAAAATAGGTTAACTTTGAATCTTTGCCATCATCAAAATCAAGGTTCGATTTTCTACTGCCCCTGCACCAACAATCTCCCCCTTTTTGATCTATGGCAAACCAATTCAAAGTTAAGAGAAAATAAGAAGTAAACATTGAACAGTCATTTTTCAAAACATCCCCCTTAAGGGTACCTCCCCCTTAACCCTAGGTGATTTTTGAAAAACAATTACTTTTTGGGAAAGAAAAAGTAAGTAACCTCTTAACTTTATTCTCTCTCCCCCTTTGACATATATCAAAAATAACTTTATATTGGGTACATTGCCAAGAAATAGAATTTTTAAACATGCTAATCAAGTTGATTTAATATCTTCAACTTCCTTTAATACTTAGGAGTTTAGGTTTCTAGATCCTACACCAACAATGTATATCCTAGGTTAGAATATGACCCCCTAACCTTGAGGTAGCTAGATACTAAGTTTGTCCAACTTAAGTCTTCTCTCCCCCTTGGCATATTATCAAAAGAAGGATTTAAATTTAGAAAATATTGGTGAATTTTTTTTAAAAAATATTTTTTAACAACTTCTATGATGATTATCCAATTAGAACCTCCCCCTTAACCAAACATCCTTGTTAGCCACAAGGAAGGCTTATCTAGAGGGTCTCCCTTTTTGTCTGACAAACTCTTAGGGCATCCTTGTTGGCCATAAGGAAGGCTCACCTAAGTGTCCAAAGGGTCTAGGTATCTAAAGTTGACCTAAAGATTTAGATTTTTAGTATTGGTCAACTAACCATCATTTTAAGAAGCATAGTTGTTTTGAAAACTACATATAACTACACACAATAATCATGGCAACCAATAAGAATAGTTTTAAGAATCTATTTATGTGTATATAAAATTTGAAATCATTTTCAAAATCATTTTTAATTTGTTGTCCTTACCATCTCACCCATTCTATATGATCAACCAAGTTATCCTTATAGGTATTGTGAGATGAATTTAATTTAATGCCTTAGAAATTAATTAATCTTGGGTTAGATTCAGATTTAACCTTTAGTTAGTTAAGTGAACATTTCAAAAGAGGGCTTCCAGGTCGTGGCGAGCACAGGGGCCTTCTTTGATCGAAACAACGACCACTTCCTTAGACAAAGCCAACTTAAGAAAATTACACACTTAATTCACTTAGGATTACGTCCTGGTCTAACTAGTTTAGGATGTGGTGAGGTAGCTTCAGTTAGTTCCACTTAGTTAAATGAACCAAGCTAGATACTCCTTATCCAACTCAGATACACTTGACTTCGTTTCCTTAACGTACTATCATCTCACGCATCCCCGATACTATGTTGTCAAGATTAATTAATTATTTCCTATCTAACCATTCTATGAGAGTGAATTTAAAACTAGTATGTATGACATGACAAAATAAGCATGATAATGATATGTATGCATGAGCAAGCTACATTCAATCAATTTAAAGAAATGGTTGTTTTCTTGGGTAGACTTTTATTTGTTCTATAGTTATAAGATACTTTATTATAATTAGGTTTACAAATTTTAGTGTCTTGATTTTTGGTTAGCTTAGACTTGTAACCCAAGTCTACATATTTATTAGTTGAATTTTTAAAAGTTGAAGATTTAATTACTAGATTATTAATTTGTGTATAATCAAATGGTACTCTATTATAATTAATTTTATTGGTTTGATTATCTAATTTTGAATTTTTAATTAAGTTAGATTGTGAATTATTTAAAATAGGATTATTAGAATTTTTCAAAATAATATTATTAGGTTTTTTCAAGATAAGATTATTAGACTTTTTAAAAATAGAATTATTAAAATTATTAGAATTTTTTAAGGTAGAATTATTAGAATTATTCAAGATAATATTATTAGAATTTTTAAAGGTAGAATTATTATTAGAATTATTTAAGATAAGATTGTTAGAGTTTTTAAAGGTAGAATTATTATTAGAATTATTTAAGATAAGATTGTTAGAGTTTTTAAAGGTAGAATTATTATTAGAATTATTTAAGATAAAATTGTTAGAGTTTTTAAAGGTATAATTATTATTAGAATTATTTAGATTATCTATTGAATTTTTTAAAGTTAATTTCGATTTTTTTATGGTTGAATTTTTCAAAACAGAATTTTTTAATTCGGAATTATCTAGATTAATCAGATCTAGGATTTGATGATTCTGTCCTATGGTTTGATGATTATGATCAAGGGTTTGATTATTCTGATTAAGTAATAGGTTGGTTTTATCTTTGACTTGATCTAGATCTATGTTGATTAAACTAAATATTTGATTAATCTCTTTGTTAATTTTATCAAATGTTAGATTAATTTTATCATTTTCTTCCATGATATTATTATTATTATTATTTAAACTAATTAAATCTTAATTAATTAATTTTTTATTAGTTGAATTATTAATTGTATTAATTAATTGACAACAATTACATAATTTATCTAAATTATCAAATATTCTAAAACTCAACTTTTCAAAATTATTAACTTTACTAACCTTTTTTTCCGGACACCGATTCTTGTAATGACCGAATCTTCCGCACCCGAAGCACTTGATGTGCTCCTTGTTCTTCCGGATTCCTAGCAATGGTGTCTCCTTTGCCGTCGGTTGCGTCGTTCGAGTCTTACGAGTAGGACACTTATTTTTATTGTGTCCTCTCTCCCTGCACTTAAAGCAAATAATATGAAATTTAAAATTTAAATTGACATTGTTACCTTTATGCCTTGTGGGAGACTTTTCCATGGTTTGCTCAGTCAATGATTTTCTAAAACTCGCAAAAAAAACACAAACCAAAAAGTCCCAAGACTTGGTCTTCGATTAGTAGTGCGGGAGATATTTAAAAATAAAAATAAAAATAAAGAAAAGAAAATGTTCGACCGATGGTTGCACCGAATCTGAGCGCCCCCGCTCTGATACCAATTGTTGGATCGATATGAGCCCTAGAGGGGGGGGTGAATAGCGTTCGTAAAAACTTTTCTTTTTCGACGATTAAAACTAAGTAAACAGCGGAAAACTAAAAGACAAACACAAGAAAGACACAAATCTTTTTTACTTGGTTCACAGCCCACCGGCTACTAATCCAAGGCCCTGCGATCCTTGATCGCTTCCGAAGGGCAATCACTAAAAGTCTCTTCCTCGTTGGAGGTAAGAGACAAGACGATTACAATGATTATAAGGCCGGTAACAACCTTATTGGTCCTTATATAAATTAAGTACAGAAAGATAATAATAATACCGACAATTAATTAGAAGATGACGCACGGTCAGAGTAGCGTTGTAGAGAGCACGAGCACTTGGGAGATTCTTAAATTTGGGTTTGAGTCCTCCCCTCCTTTTATAGATTTGCACCTTGGAATTTGTCCCGATCCAGATCCAAAACTCGTGGATCTTATCTTGAGGTGGCAGCTTATCTTATCTTGAGGTGGCGACTTATCTTATCTTGAGGTGGTGGCTTATCTTATCCTGAGGTGGCGACATCAATCTCTATCTCTTTGACTGTGTGCATGGATGATTCTCATATCACGATCGATCCTCTTAGCGATGCGCTTCAATCGGCCGACGACATCTCCAGTTGACTACTTCACTTGAGAATTCCTGCAATACAAGATTAGCACAATAGATGCATAATGCCATGCGGTGCGATCCTTTGATCGTCCGATTCGACGGCATTCCTCCGGAAGCCTTAGTTGGATCGACGCCTAGGATTGTCCTCTAACCGAGGACGCGTCCTTACCACCGCTCCACACACGGAGCTTACCTTTGGTCCTCTTGACCTGTCGCTTAGCTTTCGGTCACCACCGAGGTTCCTTGACTCCCCGAGGTTCTCTTGGTGTCGTCTGACCACTACGGTTTCTCAACTTGAGATTCTCCGGATGTCGCTCGACCTTTGGCTTAGCTTAAACACTTTCTGCACACTTAGCCTATCACATGAGATAACAAAATAGGTTAACTTTGAATCTTTGCCATCATCAAAATCAAGGTTCGATTTTCTAGTGCCCCTGCACCAACATAAAATACTAGAAAATAATAATAATAATAATAATAATAATAATAATAATAATAATAATAATAATAACAGAAAATATCCTTGTTAATTTAAGAAATTAGCTTGTGGAATTTTTCAAAATTTTCAGAAATTTTTCTGGATTCAATAGGAGCTCATATGACCATTTGAGAGAAAGGTTAAAGTCTAAATAGGTGATTGGGCTAACCTAGATTAACTTTAGGTTAAACTCGGGCTAGTTCAATCAGATCTGTAAAATATCGCAGAAAATAAAATAAAATGTTGGATAATTGGGAAAATACCCTATGGAAATTTTTGGATATTTTTAGAAATTTTTTTGGAATTTAATTGAGTTCATATGATCGAATCGGAGGTGGAGCTGTGGTCGGATAACAGAAGAGTTGGGGGTATCGCCGATGAAGTTTCAATTATAGGTATATCAGTTGATTCCCCCTTTTCTCTTCTGTGTTTTTCATTTCCGGTAGTTGTTGGTGTTGGATCGTGGGTTGAATGAATCGGTTGCAGTGATTGTCGATGTTGAATCGCCTCCATGAGCGAGGAGGATGTAGCTTGCATTGTCGCTTCGGAAGGCTGATGGCGTTGTGAGGTTGGTTGTTTGGTTCATCTTGGTTCACAGCCGTGATTGGCTCTGGTTTTGTTTGGTGGTGTTGACGAGCTATGTCGGTGGTGATGAATGGATGGAGCTGGCTGGGGAGGAGCATGAACACTAGGTGTATAAGTGTGGATGTTATAGTTTCGGATAGGTGCTTTTGGATAAGCCGTGGCTGATTCCAATAAATAAGGTAAGCTTTAAATTGTATGTTATACATTAGATGTTTAATTCTTGAAGAATGCACAATTGTGTTGCTAGGATAATTAGATCCGTATAAATCATAATTAGATTTTTGGTTGGATTTATTTGCGCTTAAAAGGGTGGATGATCAGATTTCCATAAGTGGATTATTGAAGTTGGTTGTGATTAAAGAAAAGATTATGTAAGTTCGATCTTGCTATAGTGTGCGAGGTGATTTCGATTATGTAGCGGTGAATATGGGTGAGATTTATACTTAAGTCAGGTGACCTCATACACCAAATTAAGTATAAAAAGATTAAATCTACATGAGATCGATTTGGTTGAATGGGTATGGAGTAGAATGAGTAGGCTAGCACTTTTGCTAATTGAAGCGGTGAGTTAAATTAAATAGTCAAGCTTGACTATTTGAGCTTCTAATTCGTATTCGATGAAGAGACGCGAATATGGAAATGATAGAATAGTAAATTAAATATATCTATTGTCATGTGCTAGAACTTAATGCATATTATGGTCTGTGCAGGACGAGGATACGAGGCAGACCATCAGTGAGGATTTTTATCTCACGAGCTTCTTATCGGTAGGTAATTTCCCTCTTGTAATGATTTCCAAATTTAGATATAGATATGAACATGTTAGGTGTTCATATTACCTTGATCATGTTCTGTTTATCGTATGCTTGAACTTACCGTTGATATATATGTGTGCTCGATTATTGATAACGCATATTCCCTAGCATGATCTAGAACTTACTGATGTGATGTAAGTAGGTCGAACGGTTTAGTAGGGTGTAGATGTTAGAGTACGGAGGATGACCTAAATTGTAAATTTAGCAAAAAGATCCTCTGTGGATAATTATGACCCTAGATGTAGGACTTATTCCATACTTGTATGTTGCACATTTATTCACCAACCACGGGTTGTGTGAATGGTCATGTGTGTCGTGGACAGTGTGTCGTTACGGACCGATGGTCCTAGCTTGTCATGATCAGATGAGTGACTCTCTACAGGGTAGAGAGTGTACTGATCAATTGGGTGTGACTCTTTATTGAATAGAGAGTCTAGGGTAGATGTTCTGTATGTGAGACAGTACCCTCATATCATTGCATGCATACTGACGACATGGTCTCCCCTTGGGGTTGAGAGAGAGTCGTCAGTCATCCTGCCTCCCAGGTTACTTTTAGAGGAGTAACTGGTGTGAGGGCATAGCATTTGTTGTGCCGCACTCTACCATTATTGACGATGGTTGTTGGAGTTGCGTGCAGTTGTCCTGGGTGCGTGGTACTCGACCACTCATTAGTAGTGTTAGTCGGAGTGACCCGTGACGAGGACCCGATGCGAGCTACTTACGCTCATATGCTACATCGATCATACTACCCAACTCGGTCACTCGAGAGTGGTGGCGGGAGTCGGGATAGTTGTCATGTCGTGCCACCTAGGCCACCGGGTCGTGGTAGCGAGTAGGGTGCGCAGCATGACCATGCATGTTGCATTCTTAGTATCATCTGATTGTTTTGCATATGATTATATATATATACATACACCTTGTATATATATATATATGGATGATGGTGATTAATATACATCTGATATCTATATGTATACTCACTTTGATGATGCATTTGTATGTACTATACTTACATTTGTTTGTACATATTCATACATGCTATTGCATATTCTGTATGGTAGTAGGTTGATACTTGTATACCTATCGGATATTCACGGTGATACTCTTGACTCGAGTTAGGATATTTTGTTAGTACTATAATTTTATACCCTATGATGTGATTTTATGCAGTTGGATCGAGATAGAGTAGTATTGCGGTATGTCGACATCGTTGATGTTCGATTTATTTAGTATATGCATGCATATCTATTGTTATCTTGATGTATACTTGTTATGCAGTAGATTAAATTTGTTGAATGACATGTAATATTGATACATATATTTACATGTTTTCTCGATTACCCTGAGTTTTACTCACCACCTCCGAACTGGGTTTTTACAGCCCAGAGGTAGACGGACCGTGACTTGGAGTGACCGATCCATCCCATCTCCGTTTTGAGTCTCAGGAGTTCGTTTTTAGTTATGTCTTGGGCTTGTGATATGTATGGACTTGTTGGTTGTTATGGATTTTTTGATGTCGTGGACTCTATTGTGATGTAAATCGTTTTATTTACGGTTTATTAGTTGTGGATTTCGTGGTGGTGTACACTGTATTTTATATGTATGTTGTGGGTATGTGCTCTTTATTTCATTGCTATTAGTATGTTATATTATATTATGTTGTTGTTGTGGGCCTACGGGCCTTGTATTAACCCGAAATGTTGCCACGTACAGGGGAGGTGCCGTCCGTTTGATTTTCTGCTCGGCATGCTCTCGGGGCGTGACAACTTTAGTGGTATCAGAGCCGAAGGTTCTGCGATGCCGTATTGTGATTTTGTTTTTGAGTCTTGGATTCTCGGGAGTCGGTATATTTTTTCGATTTTGGTTTTTGTGAGATGGGATTGACAGCGGCTTAAGCTCCAAACAGCACGAGGTAAGAATTCCTGATAAATTATGGTTTAGTAGATCTTTATATAAACGTGATCAGTAGGTGTATACAATAGAGTTATGACACCTATGTAGACTTGTAGTAGTGGTCGTCCATCGAGGCGACCAACCGGAGCGACCTTTAGGGTTTATACTCCCGGTTATGTTGGTTATGCATTTAGATGCTTATACCAAGGAATAACCTGTAGTGTGTTGGTTATTATTCGTAACCATGGTATGAGTTGACCACGGGAATGACCTGTTGAGTCTGTGAGTCTTGAACCTGTGTCGAAAAGGTGATTTACCTTTGAGAGCCGACTGATACCGAGTCGGAAAACAGGGGCCAAGTCGTCACATTTATTATGGAAATCAGAGACTACAGTCTTAGAGATTTCCACTAAGCATGCTAGTCGGATCATTACCATGGGTAATGAACAGACTTGTAGACTATTGTTGATGCAGATAGCAGAAGGCTAGGTTACGGTGTTTCATAGGGATTTTATCCCTGAGTTGTTCGTACTGAGTGGTATAACTTTGAGAGTACTTTTGAGTACTTAACTCATGTTATACCGAGAAAGAAGAGTTGTTTGCATACCATTATCGGGATCAAGCCGGTATTTGGTAATAAATGCAGAAAATAATCTTCGGGAAATAATATATCATTTGATTATAGTTTAGTGATGTTGAAAGAGAATATTTCCCCGTGTCACTTTTAGTGACGCATTGTAAGGAATTCTTGAGCTTCAAGAAAGAGTGATCGGTCAGTAATAGTGTACTGTGCAGAGTCGTGAGACTTGCAGAGTTTACGACCACCTAATAGCTCAAGGAGATGAATGGATGATTTAAGCCACCCAGAGTTTGGCTTATAGTTGGATTAGGATGTTGGGATCTTCTACCAGATCCTGCCGGAAGACGTTGGATTGAGACAGGAGTTTAGAAATGACTCCGTACAAGTGTTAGGAGATGAAGATTGATAGCAGACATATTGCAAGTCAGATATTGGACTAAGAAGCCTCCGAATGTTGGACAAAAGGAGCAAGATCGAAGTCATAGACTTTGAACTATTTTTCGATTATAGAAGACCAATCGCAGATTATCAAAAGGTTCTTGTGGATATCAGCAAAAATCAGAACAAAGACTCCGAAGGAATTGTGTGCGTGATCACGGATCGAAGACACGCGTCGGATATCCGTTGGGTAGTTCAAATTGCTATATGGTGAGCAACCCGATGCATGGAGGAGGTGTACTTTGAAGACTCAGTTGAAGACTATTCGGGATATTCCGCAAAGATGATACACCGTCTCGACAGCAGAGATCGACACCGAAGATTGGGTTATTTCGTCAGCAGCGACCTACTACCTCAGGCGTGGTTGAAGTTCCATAATACTCCCCTTCATCAGAGATCAGCACAGAAGCAGCATCAGCAGAAGACATCTTAGAAGATTCAACAGACAACAACAGTTACCTCCAGATGTGAGTTGATTTGTACAGAGGAGAGAGTATACGACAATGGTCGTATCGATTTTGTATTCTACAGTTGTAGCTCGTAGATTTAAGTGATAGGATCATATGATCTAGGGAAAAAGCCTAGGATCATTCATCGCAGAAATGCGACCGTTTTGTCACGGACAATTGGATCTGATCTTATTCTCTTCGGAGAAAGGCCGAGACCTGCGTGGAGCCTTTGGGATCGGATCGACAGATATTTTATCGTTCAGGGTATTACTCTGGTTTTACCCTCTAGGTTAATATATTGAGAGATACTTGTGGTTTACAAGTGTCTTTGTCTAGAACATTCCTAGTGTGAATTAGAAGGATCCCTATACATCGACTGGTGGGTCGGTGGTATCTCTACCATCAGGTGAGATATGGACCAATAATTAAGAAGTCAAGGGAGACCCTTAGACTTTGATATACATACTTTTACTGTGGACATATCCTTACGGATGGTCGAATTGTTGGAAGTATGGTACGATATGTCTCTCGGATGTGCGTATAATCTGAGAGTGTTCGGATGTAGTTTCGGATGAACTCCTAGGCTTGCCGCTGCATAGGCAAGTGGAGTAGGCGATCGAAATGATTGCGGAAATAGTTCTGATATCGAAGATCACATATCAAGTGATAGTGTTGTTGGAATCAGTGTTGTTAAACACTATGGAAATAGGAAGAACGTAAGTTGTAATTATAGGAGAAGTTGGAAGGGATATTTATCTATCCCAGTATTCCTCCTTGAGAAGATCTGTAACTCTTTGTTGAAAGAGAGATGGACCTGTGGAAGTATGCATCGATTATCGATGATGGAATACAGTGGTTGTTGTGAAAGTAAATATCCTTCTTTGTGGATAAAAGATCTATTTAGATCAACTAATGACACCTACGTATACTCTGGGGTTGATTTACGACTGGAGTGTTGATATTGTAGTGACATGGTGTCATACAATTATCATTGTCGTTGTGATGATTATTATATCGTCAGCTTAGAGTAAAGGAGATGCAGGTGTGTAGATACGACAATTTCATACTTGGTATGAATTGTATGAGTTTTGATTAAGTTGTTAGACTAATTAACGATTTAGTCACCACTGGATTTGAGAATCGTGTATCCTGAACACGATTGGATCCTTTTATAGTTGTTGGAGTTGCGTAACCTGGCCACTGTTGATTGTGGTAGTTGGAGTTGCACACTCAACCACCGTAGATGGTGGTTTGCCTTGTATGGTTTGGTTAATTCCGTAGATGTGATAGAATGCTTGAAATTTCTATACCACGGACTTGTTTGATAAAGGTGATGATGGAAATCATTTAGTCGGAAGCTGGTGAAACCAGTTATAAGACCTAGACGGCGGTTAACTTTTACGCAAGTATTAGTTAATCCTTATGGAATAGATAAAAGGATGATGTACGTAGATGCGTCGTTTCAGGGATCGGAGCGAATCCGATGCAGATGAAAGAGGCATATCTTATGCCTACGACAGTTAAGAAACTACGAGATAGTCTGTCATATACAGGACGTGACTTTAGTAGTTATTAGCTGGATTTAAGGATATATGGAGCATGAATGCTCATGGGATTTTAACTAACTACTCGGTAGCTACTATAGAGTTGCTGATGCGCGAACCGTTGCAAAAAAAAAAAAAAATTGCAACAAGTGAGATTCGTCGCTATAGTCTCCCATGCACTTACAGAGTACGTGGTGGAGTGGAATTTTTTGACGAAAGATGGACTTCTCCTTTGAGAAGACAATTTTCCCCGTCTCTTATGAGGATAGTGGGTTCCGGAGTTGTAGTATTTAAGGAAGAGTTGCTACAGAAAGAACATCATTTGAGATGGGCTATATACCTTGGTGGTACTTGGAGGTGCTGAGATTGGAAACGTATATACTGGTGGAACGGAATAAAGAGAGTTATAGCAGATTTTGCTGCTCGATGTTTAGTATGCCAGTAGGTGAAGGCTGAACATCAAAAAAAAAAAAAAAAAAAAAACTCAATGGATTGCTTTAGAAAATTCCGATTCCGGAATGGAAGTGGGAGCATATCACGATTGATTGCGTTACGGGATTTCCTAGGACCCGTAAAGGACATGATGCGATTTGGGTGAGTGTGGATCGACTGACCAAATCAGTTCATTTCCTTTCTATTCGTGGGTCGTACTTGTTGGATCATTCGGTAGAGTTGTATTACCGAAAAATTATCAGATTGCGTGGGGTACTCTTAAGTACCATATCGGATAGAGCTTCGCGATATACCTCGCGATTTTGACAGAGTCTGCACCAGACTGTGGGCACAGAGCTTCGGCTTAGTGCAACATTTCATCCGCGGACTGATGGACTGTCTGAGCATGACATTCAAATGTTGGAGGATCTATTCAGATCTTGTGTCGTGGATTATGGAGGTGTAGCTTATCGGTTGGCTTTACCTCCGACACTTGCGGGTGCTCACAACGTATTTCCTGTTTTTATACTGAGGAAATACATGTCGCATGTTGATCATGTTCTAAAAGAGGTTCCAATACCCCTCCAGGCGAATGCGACTTATGAGGAGACTCCAGTGTGGATTCTTGATCGCAAGGAGCGACAGTAGTGAGTCGAAAACAATCCGACTCGTAAAGGTTGGATGACAACATTATACCGATGAGGAGGCTATGTGGGAGCTGGAAGATACTATCCGAGCTTGATAGTCTCATCTGTCCACTTGAGAAAAGTATGGGGTCCCTTCGGAAACTTACTTGAAGTAATTTTTTGCATGTTAGTACGAAATTTGGGGACCAAATTTTTATAAGTGGGGGAGAATGTAAAATATCGTAGAAAATAAAATAAAATGTTGGATAATTGGGAAAATACCCTATGGAAATTTTTGGATATTTTTAGAAATTTTTTTGGAATTTAATTGAGTTCATATGATCGAATCGGAGGAAGATTGAGACTTAAATAGGTGATTGGATTAGACTTGGGCTAGCTAGACCAACTCAAATAGCCGATCGTCGCTTTTATTTCTTCGATTTCTTTCCCGTTCGCCCGATCGGCTTCTTCCCATTTCTTCCCGAACATTTTTTTTTCTCCTCCTCTCCGAAGCGACAGAGGCGATCTAACTCATCGCCGCCGCACCACTCGCCGCTCCACTCGTCGTCGCCGCCCTTCGCCGCCTGTTGGAGCAGCTCGCCGTCCACAGTCGTCGCTGTCGCCAGGCTGCGCGAGCACCGCAATCGCCTTTCTTTCTTCCGATCGAGCGTCGTCGCAACTCCTGATCGCCGTCGATCGGACCTTCTGTCGTCTGAGACCTCTACCGGAGCAGACGACGACTGGGAAGGAAGTCGATGCCCTTTGCTTCTCCGCGATCCAGAGACTGTCGATACGCTTCTTCGATCTCGCGAGCGGCTAGTTCTGCCGGCACAAGGTGAGGCTTGACCCTTTTTCCTTGACCTCATGTGAGATCCATCTTAGATCGTAGTTTCTCCGATTTTAACCCAGAGCTTCGTGTTTGGGACTACGACAGCGATGGTTATGTTGGTTGTTGCGATCGGAGGTGGAGCTGTGGTCGGAGAACAGAACAGTTGGGGGTATCGCCGATGAAGTTTCAATTATAGGTATATCAGTTGATTCCCCCTTTTCTCTTCTGTGTTTTTCATTTCCGGTAGTTGTTGGTGTTGGATCGTGGGTTGAATGAATCGGTTGAAGTGATTGTCGATGTTGAACTGCCTCCAGCGAACAGAGCAGTTCAGGGAGGATGTGTAGCTTGCGATTGTCGTCGGAAGCTGATGATGGCAGTGTTGTGAGGTTGGTTGTTTGGTTCATCTTGGTTCACAGCCGTGATTGGCTCTGGTTTTGTTTGGTGGTGTTGACGAGCTATGTCGGTGGTGATGAATGGATGGAGCTGGCTGGGGAGGAGCATGAACACGACTGCTCAGGGTGGTGTATAAGCTGTGGATGTTATAGTTTCTGGATAGGTGCTTTTGGATAAGCCGTGGCTGATTCCAACAGTTGAAGGTAAGCTTTAAATTGTATGTTATACATTAGATGTTTAATTCTTGAAGAATGCACAATTGTGTTGCTAGGATAATTAGATCCGGGTATAAATCATAATTAGATTTTTGGTTGGATTTATTTGCAGTTAAAAGGGTGGACAGATCAGATTTCCATAAGTGGATTATTGAAGTTGGTTGTGATTAAAGCAAAGATTATGTAAGTTCTGATCTTGCTATAGTGTGCAGTAGCAAGGTGATTTCTGATTATGTAGCAGTGTGAATATGGGTGAGATTTATACTTAAGTTGTGGGTGACCCTGTTACACCAAATTAAGTATAAAAAGATTAAATCTACATGAGATCGATTTGGTTGAATGGGTATGGAGTAGAATGAGTAGGTTAGCACTTTTGCTAATTGAAGCGGTGAGTTAAATTAAATAGTCAAGCTTGACTATTTGAGCTTCTAATTCGTATTCGATGAAGAGACGCGAATATGGAAATGATAGAATAGTAAATTAAATATATCTATTGTCATGTGCTAGAACTTAATGCATATTATGGTCTGTGCAGGACGAGGATACGAGGCAGGACCGCGGCCGTGAGGATTTTTATTGTCACGAGCTTCTTATCAGGTAGGTAATTTCCTACTGGTCGGGTAGATGTAATGATTTCCAGATTTAGATATAGATATGAACATGTTAGGTGTTCATATTACCTTGATCATGCTCTGTTTATCGTATGCTTGAACTTACCGTTGATATATATGTGTGCTCGATTATTGATAACGCATATTCCCTAGCATGATCTAGAACTTACTGATGTGATGTAAGTAGGTCGAACGGTTTAGTAGGGTGTAGATGTTAGAGTACGGAGGATGACCTAAATTGTAAATTTGGCAAAAAGATCCTCTGTGGATAATTATGACCCTAGATGTAGGACTTATTCCATACTTGTATGTTGCACATTTATTCACCAACCACGGGTTGTGTGAATGGTCATGTGAGTCGGACAAGAAGTCGCTAATGACCGATGGTCCTAGCTTGTCATGATGATGAGTGACTCTCACAGGTAGAGAGTGTAATCGATCAATGGGTGTGACTCTTTATTGAACAGAGAGTCTAGGTAGATGTTCTCAGATGTGAGACAAGACTCATCATATCATTGCATGCATACCGACGACATCGCCTCCCTGGGGTTGAGAGAGTCGTCAATATCTCGCCTCCCTGTTACTTCCAGAGGAGTAATCGTGTGAGGGCATAGCATTTGTTGTGCCGCACTCTACCATTATTGACGATGGTAGTGGAGAGTTATGCCTTGTCCCGGTGCGTGGTACTCGACCACTCATTAGTAGTGTTAGCCTGAGTGACCAGAGAGGACCCCTGCTATGTAGCGAGCTACTTACGCCATATGCTACTTGATCATACTACCCAACCCTGGCCACCGAGAGTGGTGGCTACCGAGTCGGGATAGTTGTCATGTCGCGGCCACCCAGGCCACACCGGGTCGTGGTAGCGAGTAGGGGTGCGCAGGCATGACCATGCATGTTGCATTGCCGTATCATACGGTGTTTTGCATATGATTATATATATATACATACCTGCTTGTATATATATATATATGGATGATGGTGATTAATATACATACAAATACAGTCTATATGTATACTCACTTTGATGATGCATTTGTATGTACTATGCCTATTGCATTTTTTTGTACATATTCATACATGCTATTGCATATTCCTGTATGGTAGTAGGTTGATACTTGTATACCTATCGGATATTCACAGTGATACTCTTGACTCAGGTTATGGTATTGTGTTAGTGCTATACTTTTATACCCTATGATGTGATTTTATGCCCAGGTTGGATCAGGATAGAGTAGCTGACTGCCAGGTATGTCAGCATCGTTGATGTTCAGTTTATTTAGTATATGCATGCATATCTATTGTTATGCTGATGTATACTTGTTGTACGAGTAGATTAAACTGTTGAATGACATGTAATATTGATACATATATTTACATGTTTTCTCTGATTACCTGCTGAGTTTTACTCACCACCTCCGACCCTGGGTTTTTCTGCCGCCCAGGTAACAGGTAGAGGTCTTCGTGACGACTTGGAGCTGCGCCGACCGATCCATCCCATCTCCGTTTTCCGAGTCTCCCGAGGAGTTCGTTTTTGGTTATGTCTTGGGCTTTGATATGTATGGACTTGTTGTTGTTATGGATTTTGTCGTGATGTCGTGGACTCTATTTGTGTAGTCGTTTTATTTACGGTTTTATAGTTGTGGATTTGTCAGGTGGTGTACACCTGTATGTTTTTGATATGTATGTTGTGGGTATGTGCTCTTTATTTCCGCTGTTGTTATTATGATATATTATGTTGTTGTTGTGGGCCTACGGGCCTTGTATTAACCCGAAATGTTGCCACGTACAGGGGAGGTGCCGTCCGTTTGATTTTCGGCTCGGCATGCTCTCGGGGCGTGACAACTTTAGTGGTATCATGATCACTTGGTTACCAGGATTCATAAACTTTAGTACTTAACCTGGAGGTCTAGAGTTTGAATCCTGGGGAAGGCAAAAACCCACTTCCAGGGGTGGGAAGTCCAGGTGAGTAACGACGGGCCAACAGGGGCGACGGTCGTCGACCAATAGGGGTCGTCGAATTCCGCCAACAGGGGCGACGGTCGTCGACCAATAGGGGTCGCCGAATTCCGCCAACAGGGGCTCGGTCGTTACAAGATCAGTCGACCTTTAAGTCTCGATTTCCATTCGCCATTTCGTTCTCGCCTGATCGACTTCTTCTCATTTTATTCCCGAACACCTTTTCTCCTCTCCGATCGATCGCGTCTTGTTCCTCGTGCTCGCCGTCGCCGAGCTTGCTGTGCCCTAACGCATCGCCGCCGCGAGAGAAAGAGCGGTTGTCGTCGGTGTTGATCCAGTGATCTCCGGCCGTTGCTGCTGCCCTTCTAGTCGACCGTCATCGGAGCAAGGATTTTGGGCCGGTGGTGGTTCGACTAGAGAAGAGGAAGCTGCAACTCGTCTCTTCCTCAGCCTGATCCTCTCGCCACTGTGGATTTGTTCCAGATGTCGCCGTTGCAGTTGAAACTCCACCGCTTGTTCTTCGGATCGTCGGCTGCTTGACTGCCATCTCCGATCGGTGCTACCCAAATCACAATATTTCTCTTTCTCCCGGGCCCTAGCCGTTCCAATCGACCCAGCCACTACACCGACAACGTCGCCTCCTGGTGATCACGGTCGTCATCTGCCTCGCTAGTGAGCCACTCTTGTTGGGTTCAAGATTTTGATCTATGGATTGGCAGCGGTTCCACGCGGCTAGATTGGGAGCTGCCTTGTTCGATCACCGTCGCAGCAAGGTAAGAACAAAATTTACCTTACCTTGAATGAGATTTTGGTGCTACGGTGTTTGTCGTGTGCTGAAATCCCTCTGTGAATTAGACAGGGGCTTGGGCCAGTGAATTGAGGAAGGAAGGGAATGGTGGCTACCGAGGGGTTTAGGGCAGGTAAGTGGGATCTCATTACCTCTTAGCACATATCAATTTCGTGTGTATTGATTGGTTATGGGATTGATCTGCTCTTGGCTGTGGATTGATCTATTTTGTTGGGGAAGGAACTGTGTTTTGGGCACGATTGTGAGCTGTAATGGCTGATGAAGGTGATGTATGGAAGGAGTTGTAGTGTTCTGTTTGTGCTTGTGGTGAAGCTGTGGACGATGGGTTGAGTGTTAAGATTAGTTGAAGTGGCAAATATTTCGGGTGTGAGCTAAGGGATGATTACTGATCTGAAATGTGAATTAGTGTAAGACTCGAATGGGTTTTAGCATGTTGTACTCATTGAGATATAGTCGGGGTTACGAAGGGTGTGTGATCAAGATTTTATTTCGTATTCGGTAGATTGAGTGAATACGAAAGGATGTAGGGTTTGATTTAAATTGTTGTCATGTGTTGGGATTTAATGATGGTTTATGTTGTGTGCAGGACTTGGTTACGAGGCAGGTCCATGGGCATGAAGATTATTATCACGAGCTTCTTATCAGGTGGGTAATTTCCTACCTGGTCCGGTAGATGTAATTGCATTCAGATTTAGTCATAAATATGAGCATGTTAGGTGTTCATATTATCTTGACCCTGTTCTTATTATCTTATGCTTGAACTTATCGTTGGATGTATTTATGCTCACTTGTTGATATCACATATACCCTATCATGATTTAGGAGTTATAGATGTGATGTAAATTGGCTTAGATGTTTAGCAGGGTGTAAATGTTAGTACGGGGAATGACCCAATTTATAAATTGGCAAAAAGGTCATCCGAGGGTAGGTAATACCCTAAATGTAGGATTTATTTCCAATACCCGTATGTTGCATACTGTTACCAACCATGAGTTGTGTAATGGTTAAGTGAAGGGTGATTAGTGTGTCGCTGCGGACCGGTGGTCCTAGCTTGATATGATTAGTCGAGTATGACTCTCTATCGGATAGAGAGTGCGTCGATCAGTTGAGTATGACTCTCTATTGGAGAGAGAGTTATGATCAGTCGAGTACGACTCTCTACAGGATAGAGAGTGCGTCGATCAGTTGAGTACGACTCTCTATTGGAGAGAGAGTTATGATCAGTCGAGTACGACTCTCTACAAGATAGAGAGTCAGTCGATCAGTTGAGTACAACTCTCTACAGGATAGAGAGTGTATTGATCAGATGGGTACGACTCTCTGTTGAACAGAGAGTCTGTGGTAGATGGTTGTACGTGTGACAGCATACTCATGTCATTTGCATGCATTCTGACGACGTAGTCTCCCTTGGGGTTGAGAGAGTCGTCAACCATCTTGCCTCCCAGAGCACTCCCTGAGGAGTAACTGGTGTGAGGGCAGAGCATATGTTGTGCCACACTCTACCACTATAGACGGTGGTAGTTGGAGTTGCGTGCAGTTGTCCTGGGTGCGTGGTACTCGACCACTCATTGGTAGTGTTAGTCGGAGTGGCCAGCAGCAAGGACCCCCGTTGTGTAGCGAGCTCTTTACGCTCATATGCTACTTGATCATACTGCCCACTCGGCCACTCTATAGTAGTGGTTGGTGTGAGTTGGGACAGTTATCATGTCGTGCCACCTAGGCCACACTGGGGTCGTGGTAGCGAGTAGGGGTGAGCAGGCATGACCATGCATGCTGCATTGCCGTATCTGATGGTGCTTTGCATATTACCATATATATATATATATATATATATATGTATGCATATATATATGGATGGTTGATATTGATATATATATATAGATGCAGTCTATATATATATGCTTATTGAGATGTTGCATTTGTTTGTATTATGACTGCTGCACTTGTTTGTACATCATATTCATGCATGCTTCTTGCATTTATTATACGGTTGTGTCAGATATTTGTATATGGGTTGGATAGACCATTAGGTACCTTGACCGGTAGTATGGTGAGTTAGTATTACTCTTCCTGTTATATATATATGTTGGATATATGTTCAGGTTGGATCAGAGTAGGGTAGCAGACTTCAGGTATGTCTGCATTTTACGTTATTCATTCAGTTAGACGGTATATGCTTGTAGTTATATACTATGCTGATATACCTGTTGCACCTTTAGATTATGTTGTTGAAATACATGTGATATTACATATATACATGTTTTCTATTACTTGCTAAGTTTTACTCAGCACCCCAATGGACCCTGGGTTTTTCTGTCGCCCAGGTAACAAGTAGAAGACTTCGTGATGGCATTGGAGCACTGCCGGCTGACATCGTCTCATCTCACCTCCGAGGCTCCCATGTCTGTTTTGGATTTTTTGTATGTCTTGTTTTGCATTCGGAGTTTTCGCGATGTTATGTATTATGAGATGTACGCACATGTTGGTGCGGGTTTTGACGAGGTTTCCTTTCTGTTCTGTTGTTAGTCATACCGGTATGCATGTGTGTGGGATTTTATTGTTGTTGTATCGTTTCCGCTGTGTATTTGTTGTAGTAGTTTGTATGTTGTTGTGGTTTGGTTATATTGTTATATATATTGTTTTTATTGTGGGCCTACGAGCCTTGTATTAACCCGAAATGTTGCCACGTATAGGGGAGATGTCGTCCGTTTGATTTTCAGCTAGGCATGCTCTCGGGCCGTGACACTATCTGTTTAGTAGAGTGTAGATGTTAGAATACGGAGGATGACCTAATTGTAAATTTGGCAAAAAGGTCCTCCGTGGATAAGTAAGGCCCTAAATGTAGGACTTATTCCATACCTGTATGTTGCACATTTATTCACCAACCATGGGTTGTGTGAATGGTTAGGTGAGTCGTGGATAGTGTGTTGCTACGGACTGATGGTCCTAGCTTGTCATGATCAGATGAGTATGACTCTCTATAGGATAGAGAGTGTACTGATCAATTGGGTGTGACTCTCTATTGAACATAGAGTCTATGGTAGATGTCTGTATGTGAGATAGTACCCTCATGTCATTGCATGCATACTGACGACATCGTCTCCCCTTGGGGTTGAGAGAGAGTCGTCAGTCATCTTGCCTCCCAGGTTACTCCCATAGGAGTAACTGGTTTGAAAGCATAGCATTTGTTGTGCCGCACTCATCCATTATGGACGATGGTAGTTGGAGTTGCGTGCAGTTGTCCTGGGGCGTGGCACTCGACCACTCATTGGTAGTGTCAGTCGGAGTAGCCAGTAGTAGGGACCCCCGTTGTGTAGCGAGCTCTTTACGCTCATATGCTACTTGATCATACTGCCCACTCGGCCACTCTATAGCAGTGGTTGGTGTGAGTTGGGACAGCTGTTATGTCGTGCCACCTAGGCCACACTGGGGTCGTGGTAGTGAGTAGGGTTGAGCAGGCATGACCATGCATGCTGCATTGCCGTATCATACGGTGTTTTACCACACCTACTTGTATATATATATATACATGGATGATGGTGATTAGTATACATATAGATACAACCTATATGTATACTCACTTTGATGATGCATTTGTATGTACTATGCTTGTTGCATTTGTTTGTACATATTCATACATGCTACTGCATTTCCTATATGGTAGTAGGTCGGTACTTGTATACCTGTTGGTTATTCACGGTGATACCCTTGACCCATGACAAGATATTGTGTTAGTACTATATTTTTATACCCTATGACGTGGTTATATGCCAGGTTGGATCAGGATAGAGTAGTAGCGACCAGTATATGTCAAGACCGTCATTTATTTAGTGTATGCATGCATAGATACTGTTATGCTGATGTATACTGTTGTACGAGTAGATTAAACTATTGAATGACAATGTAATATTGATACATATATTTACATGTTTTCTCTTATTACCTGCTGAGTTTTACTTACCACCACATCGACCCTGGGTTTTTCTGTCGCCCAGGTAACAAGTAGAGGTCTTCATGACGACTTGGAGCTGCACCGACCGATCCATCCCATCTCCGTTTTCTGAGTCTCCCGAGGAGTTCGTTGTTTTCTTATGGCTTGGACTTTGTTTATGTGTTATGGATTTTGGTCCTATGTCATGGACCCTTGTTTTGTTATGGACTTTGTCGTGATGTCGTGGACTTATTTGGGTAGTTGTTTTTTTATTTATGGTTTTATTACTGTGGACTTGTCAGGTGGTGTACACCTATATGTTTTTGTTATGTATGTTGTGGGTATGTGGTTTTTCATTTCCCCTGCTGTTATTATGTTATATTATGTTGTTGTTGTGGGCCTACGGGCCTTGTATTAACCCGAAATGTTGCCACGTACAGGGGAGATGCCGTTCATTTGATTTTCGGCACGACATACACTCGGGGCGTGACAACTTTAATGGTATCAGAGCCGAAGGTTCTGTGATGCCATACAATGATTTTTGTTTTGAGTCTTGGATTCTCAGGAGTGGGTATATTTTTCGGTTTTGGTTTTTGTGAGATGGGATTGACCGCGGCATAGGCTCCACGCAGCACGAAGTGAGTAATTCTGATAACTCATATTTCAGATAGTTACTTATCTAAATTTGTTCAACAGGTGTATATCGTCAAAGGATTATGGCACCTATGCGGACTCATAGTAGAGGTCGTCCATCAAGGCAATCTGTCAGAGCTGAGGGACAAGAGGCTGCTACTACTGAGCCCGTTATTCGGGAACAACCTCAGCTTTCCCCTATTGGTGATTCGGAGCCTCAGAATCCGGATGTACCACCGACTATGCCAGAGCCTACAGAGTCCAGTTGGCTCAATGATAAGGCACGGATACTCGTGCTAGCACGATCGGCCAAGGAAAAGTTCACCTTGTTCCGAGGGGAGTCCGACCCATTGATTGCCCGATCTTGGTTGGAAAATATGGAAGACACCTTCGAGTATATGAACTGTATAGATGTGGAGAAGGTGGGCCTTGCTGCATATCATCTCAGAGATCAGGCTATCACTTGGTGGAAATTGCAGAAGACTCTATTCGGGAAGCATGGGATTACTTGGGCCAGCTTTCGAGATGCTTTCTGGAGACAATACTTTCCTTCGGCGTTTTCTACAACACGTCGTTAGGAATTTCTGAGCCTGAAGCAAGGTGATCATTTTGTTATGGAGTACAACGCAGAGTTTACCGGACTGTCAGAGTTCTGTTCTCACCTAGTAGCACAGGATGCATATCGGATGTACCAGTTCACTCAGGGTCTTGCTACCTATATACGGAGCCGGATGTCAGGATCTATCATTACCTCATACAGGGAGGCATTGGACCGCACCCTCTTCATCAAGATGACTTCCCAGCAAATTGTTGGGGATCGGTTGGCTGGCTAGAGAGGGGTGAATAGCCCTCGTTCGTTGGATGTCGGATTTGCTCGTCTACAAAATCGTTAGCGCAAGCGGAAGCATAAACAATACAAGCAAATATAAATGAAAACAAACAATACAAACACTGAGATGTAACATGGTTCACGGCTACGCCGCTAATCCACGGTCCGATTCGTCCACGGTGAATCACTCCGCAATCTATCCACTAGATCTCTCCTTTGCACAAAGCTAGGTGGAGGTAACCTCTTTACAATCTCTCTTCTTACAATATAATGGAAATAAAGCAAGTAAGAAGAGTGGAAAAACCCTTAGAGCACTTTGGGAGCAAAATGGAGCATGAACATTAACCACCCAAAGCCCCATCCCATTCTTCTTTATAAAGGAAGAGGGTTTCTTCCCGTTGACACAGGAGCAGTCGACTGATGTCCTAATCAGTTGACTGGTCCTATAGTCGTTGCCCAATAATGGCCGCTTTCCACGTTGGATTTCATCCAACGGTACTGGCATCAGTCGACTGATAGTGCCATCAGTCGATTGATGCTCGATCAGTCGAGTCTCCAACGAAGTCGACTCCATTCTGCGCGTGGCAGTGCTATCGATCGGCCGTCCCTTGGCGATCGATCGATGTCGATGATCGACTTCACCATGGCGATCGGCGCCGCATTAAACTGGTCTTATACCGATCGATCGAACCATCGACTCGGAGCGATCATTGCCGTCCATGGCGGATCGGTGACCGTGTCGAAAACTCATCCGACACTTCGCCAAATGGCCAAGTTTCACCTATGAGCTACCCCTTCCCGGGTTACATTCACTCACTCTCATCCCTCGGAGTCTCTCGCCTTCGAAGTTCTCTTCGTTTGCGGCCACGTCCCTCGGCAGCATTAGGCGCACGGCTCTGTAATGCTCCTTCGCGTCTCTTGTCTCGAAGTCTACTTCCTCCGGCTTCACTCCAAGATTCTCGTCCGGCGGTCCCTCAGATGCTCCAAGCGCATGGCTTCCGCAAAGCAATCCTTCACCGACTCAAGGACCGAGTCATGAGATGTGAAACTCACCACGGCTCCATGTGCGAATTACTAAGCCCTGCAAGACTCCAACGCACATATCAAATCACAATACCAACCTAACTTAAACCCTTTGCCACACACATCAAAACCTTATCATGGCAAGAGATTGCCCTAACAATCTCCCCCTTTTTGATGTGTGACAATTCGTTTAAGTTAGGTAAAAACATTTGATAAAAATTTTAAAGGTAAGAAAGCATGTAAACATAAACATGATATAGCAACATGCAACTCCCCCTTAAACCATGAAACTCCCCATACAAATTTCTCACAAATTTCTCTCCCCCTATCACATTTTAACAATTTCTCCCCCTATCACAATTTACTTAAACATAATTATTTCTCCTCCTTTGACACCATCAAAAAGATTAACACTATGTTTAAACTCATGGCATCAAGTCAAATAGAAGGAAAATATCAAAAATTGTTTTAAAAATTTGAAATCAGCCTTTACTGTTCGGAATATCCGGCCACCAGTCGACTGGCACGCGGTTTTCAGGAATTCTGATTTTTCGCGGTGGATTTCAGAAATGCATTAAAAATTCCATAAAAATCGAAAAATCATGAAATTTGGGGGACATATTTCTTTTAAGTATATCTATCAATGAAAAATAGTTTTTAATGAGAAATCATTATATTTTCAAAGATTTGCCAAAAATCCAAAAGCTTTAAAAAACCAATATGTTTTTTATCATGATAGTATCAAGTTTAGCACCTAGTTTTGGTTTGGATTGTTTCGAAACATGAATACACATATTTTAAAGTAAGAAATTGTTTTGAAAACATATGAAATATCCAACCATGATCTTTGGGCAATATGTCTATGAATTAAACATAAGCCTTCCCCATGATTGGTCTATTATTGCTATTTTGATACATTAAATGATCTTCTATATGCCATAAGCATTAGTGGACATTTGTATCATCCTAACATCTCACCCATGCTAAGTTTTCAATCATGGTAGGCTATGGTGAGTGTGAGATGCATCCTAGAGGTATTTGTATATACTTAACCAATATATTCATGCAATTCTACCAAGGTTAAGTATCACCCTAACAATCTACATGATGATAAAGATATATATGAATTAATTTCACATTATGATCATGAAACACATGTATTCATTAATTTATAATCATGCATTAGGTATTCTATGATGATAATAAGCAAAGTATCACCCAAAGCATGATTTAAAACCCTATTTCTCATGATTATGTGCCAAATATTAAAATTGTAAATCATGATTTGCAAATATGTGTGACAATTACATCAAACATCATGATTTAAGGATTATTATCTATTTATGGGCACATTATCATCACCCGACACTATTTCAAAAATGTTGTCCCGCCATCCTAAGTTAACCACCATATGATTTAGGTCAATTGCATATGGTTGACTACCCTAGGGTTTTCCTAACCCTTAAGGATGGATTTTGGAACCCAATATAGATTTTTGCCTATGGGGTTCACTAAATACTCCTTGGGGACCCATTTCATAGCTATTACCTTCTTCTTATCTTGTCCCCTAGCTATTAGGCATTTATAGGCCTTTTCATTTTTCTTTTCCTTATAGCCTAGGCCTTTCTTGTTAAAGCTTGCCCTTTGGCTCCCAATTATCATGTTCAGAGTATTGGAGCCTATTGTGAATTTTTCTAGAGATTTTGTCAAATAGTCTACCTTTTCCCTTAAAGCCCTATTTTCTTCTATGCATGCATCATTAACATTGAAAGACATATATTCATGTGAGCATGCATCATCATGGCAAGAAGAAATATTTTCATTTTCATTTAAGCATGCCTTTTCTAATTTTTGCTCTAATTCCTTAATTTGTTCTAGCATGCTCTTGTTCTTTTTCTTGGCTCTAAATAAGTCCTTAGTGAGGCTAGAGATCATAGACATAATTTGCTTAGAGGGTAGATTGGTTACCTCACTTACCAAGTCCTCTTCTTCGGATGAGGATGTAGAGGAGGCTCCCCCTTCACTTGAGCTCCCTCCACTTGAGCTTGATTCTTCATTTTCGGTGGAGGAGCAATCCAAGTCATCGAAGGCCATCAATGCAAGGTTGGAGTAGACATGTTCTTCTTCATCGGATGAGGAAGAGGATGAGGGATCATCCCATGTCTTGGCTTTGAATGCCTTGGCCTTCCCCTTTTCCATTGCCTTCTTTTCTTCTTCCTTTTTCTTGCTCCCCTTTTTCTTCTTCTTTTCTTCTTTCTTTTTCCTTTCTTCTTTGCTCTGGACAATTGTCCCTTATGTGCCCCTCTCCTTGGCAATTGTAGCAAATGATCTTCCCTCTTGGTCTTCTACTCCTATCATTAGATTTATTAAATCTAAAACCTTTTAAAACACGTCTTACCCTCCTTACCATATATGCATCTTCCGTGCTATCCATGGAGGAGGAGGAAGATGCTTCATCATCGGAGGAGGAGGGGATCTCTATCTTCTTCTTCCCCTTGTTGGCCACCAAAGCTACTCCTCTTGAAGGTTGAATTTTTGGCTCTTCTTGTATTCCTTCAAGCCTCGTTTCGTGGAGCTCCAATGTTGAAAAGAACTCCTCCAAGGTGCTCACTTCCAAGTTCTTGGAGATGTAAAACGAGTCCACCATGGAGCTCCATCTTGAGGACCGGGGAAAGGCATCTATGGCCTTCATTACCAAATCCCGATTGGAGAGCCTTTCACCTACACTTGTTAAGCCGGTTAGAATTTCCTTAAATCTAGAGTGTAGGGATTTTACCTTCTCTCCCTTTTCGAGTTTGATGTTGGATAATTGGGAGCGTAGGACATCTCTCCTTGCTAGTTTCACCTCGGATGTGCCTTCATGGATTTCTATTAATTTCTCCCACATTTCCTTGGCGTTCGTACACTCCCCTATCCGGTTGATCTCTTGTTGGGGGAGCACATTGAAGAGATGTGCTTGGCCTTTGAGTTTGCAAGGTGCTCCTCCCTTTGCTTTTTAGTCTACCTTGATTTCTCTATTGGTTCACCCTCTTCGTCCCTAGGCATCTCAAAACCATTTTCCATTATAAGCATTATATCGAAATCGATTTCAAAGAATACCTCCATTCTCTTTTTCCACCAAGAGAATTTGCCTTCGAACATCGGTGGATGGATGAAGCCGACCATTTTTGATGTTGCTTGTTTTGGCGATTAGTCCTTGACAAGCTTTCCTCGCTCTGATACCACTTGTTGGGGATTGGTTGGCCGGCTAGAGGGGGGTGAATAGCCCTCGTTCGTTGGATGTCGGATTTGCTCGTCTACAAAATCGTTAGTGCAAGCGGAAGCATAAACAATACAAGCAAATATAAATGAAAACAAACAATACAAACACCGAGATGTAACGTGGTTCACGGCTACGCCACTAATCCACGGTCCGATTCATCCACGGTGAATCACTCCGCAATCTATCTACTAGATCTCTCCTTTGCACAAAGCTAGGTGGAGGTAACCTCTTTACAATCTCTCTTCTTACAATAGAATGGAAATAAAGCAAGTAAGAAGAGTGGAAAAACCCTTAGAGAACTTTGGGAGCAAAATGGAGCATGAACATTAACCACCCAAAGCCCCATCCCATTCCTCTTTATAGAGGAAGAGGGTTTCTTCCCGTTGACACAGAGCGCGATCGATGTCCCAATCTACCGATCGTCCTCAGAGCCGCGCCCAATAATCTGCCGCTTTCCACGTTGGATTTCATCCAACGGTACTGGCATCAGTCGACTGATAGTGCCATCAGTCGATTGATGCTCGATCAGTCGAGTCTGCAATGAAGTCGACTCCATTCTCCGTGTCTGCACGCGGCTATCACGACCGTCGTCCCTTGGCAATCGATCGATGTCGATGCGAAGCCGATCGCCATGGCGGCAATGACGATCGACAGTGCATTAAACTGTGTCTTATACCACCGATCGAACCATCGACTCAGAGCGATGCCGCCACCATGGCGATCGTGCTCGAAAACTCATCCGACACTTAGCCAAATGGCCAAGTTTCACCTAAGAGCTACCCCTTCCCGGGTTACATTCGCTCACTCTCATCCCTCGGAGTCCCTCGCCTTCGAAGTTCTCTTCGTTTGCGGCCACGTCCCTCGGCAGCATCAGGCGCACGGCTCTGCAATGCTCCTTCGCGTCTCTTGCATCGAAGTCTACTTCCTCCGGCTTCACTCCAAGCTTCTCGTCCAGCGGTCCCTTGGATGCTCCAAGTGCACGATTTCCGTAAAGCAATCCTTCACCGACTCAAGGACCGAGTCATGAGATGTGAAACTCGCCACGTCTCCATGTGCGAATTACTAAGCCCTGTAAGACTCCAATGCACATATCAAATCACAATACCAACCTAACTTCAACCCTTTGCCACACACATCAAAACCTTATCATGGCAAGAGATTGCCCTAACACAAATTTCCAGGGAGAAAGATATCGAGAAGCAGATGACTAAGGGCAAGCAGCAGAACCAGGGTTCAGCTCAGGGGACTCATAAGAAAGGGGAGCAAAAAGGGACTATGCGAGGTGCTGCAGAACGGTCAGCTAGATCACAGAAGGGGAAGCGTCCAACATCAGAGTTTTTTGGAGGATCTCAGAGTAGTCGTAAGGGCCGAAGTAGGAATGGATGCTATAAATGTGGATCTGAAAGCCACAGAGTATCAGAGTGTTCTTTGGAGCAACCGGTTTGCTATTATTGCAAATAACCGGGTCATACTAGCCGTGATTGTACACTGAAAGCACAGTTGGAGTTTTCTGATAGCTCCAACAAGGGGAAGAAGTCTACCCAGCAGCGACAGCAGAGGACAACACCGCGGACTCAGACATATGGACAGAGGCAGCCAGTACCTCCACCCGCACACTTGTATCAGATGTAGGGAGGTGCCTTTACAGTGATGCCGACGGCGATCGAGTACCCTCCATCTCCGATGATCTACTACCCAGGAGTATCTGCACCGCAGCAGTTTTTGCCAGCCAACTCTCAGGGATATCTTATGCCTGCACCAGCTACTCAGCCTCCAGTACCACAGAGCTAGATCCAGCCGGAGTGGAGGCATGCTACTACTTCGTCAGGGATGCAGCCGACGAATATCGAGACTGGATGAGTTTATGCCATCACCAGAGATGAGGCACAGTGAGCTGAGGGATCAGTCATACGTAGTATGGTTTCAGTTTATTCTATATATGCTGATACGTTGATTGATACCGGTAGTTCTCATTCATTCGTATCTAGAGTATTTTTGGGTAGAGTTGGAAGAATCCCAATGGTTCGTTCTTATGGGTTAGGAGTATCCTTGCCATCAGGAGAGGTGCTGAATAGCCACCAAGAAATAAAGGGTTCCCCATTAGATTTTGACGGGCATATCCTTACAGTGGATCTCCAGGTGTTGGAAATGATAGAGTTCGATATTATTCTCGGTATGGACTGGTTGGCCGCTTATCACGCTACAGTGGATTGTAGAGCAAGAGTGGTGACATTCCGACCACCAGATCAACCAGCTTGGGAATTTGTTGGTACTAGAGATGATGGATTGTCTATTATATCGGCTTTACAGGCTCAGAAGCTATTGGCTCAGGATTGTCAAGGTTATCTGTTATCTCTAGTCAAAGTTGAAAACGAAGGACTACCACATCTCTCTGATGTGCAAGTAGTCCGAGAATATCCAGATGTATTTCCCGATGAACTTCTAGGCTTGCCACCTCCTAGGCAAGTGGAATTTGCGATAGAGGTGATTCCAGGAACCGCGCTTATATCGAAACCTCCTTATCAGATGGCGCCAAAGGAGCCGAATGAACTTAAAGTTCAACTGCAAGAGTTGCTGGATAATGGATTTATCCGCCCTAGTGTTTCACCATGGGGAGCACCGGTACTCTTTGTCAAAAAGAAGGATGGATCGTTACGGCTATGTATTGACTATCGGCAACTGAATGCAGTCACAGTTAAGAACAAATATCCACTGTCGAGGATATAAGATTTGTTCGATCAGCTTAAGGATACATGTGTGTATTCTAAAATTGATCTGCGCTCAGGATATCATCATCTTCGGATAAGAGATGAGAATGTTCAGAAAATAGCTTTCTGCTCTCGTTATGGGCATTACGAGTTTCTAGTGATGCCTTTCGGTCTCACGAATGCCCCAGCTGCATTTATGAACTTAATGAACCGGGTATTTCTGAGGTATATAGATCAGTTCGTGGTAGTTTTCATCGATGATATATTGATTTATTCTCGATCCGAGAAGAGCATGAACAACATCTCCGGATAGTATTAGAGACGTTGCGACAGGAGCAGTTATATGCCAAGTTTAGCAAGTGTACGTTCTGGTTATCCTCAGTGGGTTTTCTTGGACATGTGGTGTCCAACAGAGGTATTTCTGTAGATCCCCAGAAGATTGAGGCGATTACCAGTTGGGAGCAGCCAAAATTAGTGCAGGAGGTTCGTAGTTTCCTTGGTCTGGCCAGGTATTATCGTAGATTTGTGGAGGGATTCTCGAGTATCGCCATGCCACTCACTCGCCTGACTAGGAAAGGGGTCAAGTTCACCTGGTCAGAGGCCTGTGAAACTAGCTTCCAGGAGCTTAAGCGACGGCTAGTTTCTGTACCAATCTTAGTGATTCCTTCTGGTGTTGATGGGATGGTTCTCTATACGGATGCTTCTATCCAAGGGTTGGAGTGCGATTACGATGCAGTCAACTGTAGTATCTTATGCCTCTCACAACTAAAGAACACGAGAGAAATTACCCAAAGGTGATTCTGAGTTAGCCGCCATTATCTTCTCATTGAAGATATGGAGGCACTACTTGTATGGGATTACCTTTGAGATCTACACAGACCATAAAAGTCTGAAGTATCTGTTCACACAGAAAGAGCTGAATCTGAGACAGAGACGGTGGATGGAATATCTGAAGGATTACGACTGCACCATCCAGTATCATCCGGGAAAAGCTAATGTGGTAGCAGATGCTGGCGGAAGTCTCGTGGAGTTACGGCGGTCATCCGATAGCGAATCGATCTAGTTCGACAGCTTCGAGTTGGGATTGTCGTAACACTCGGTCCAAACACCCCAAGGGATATTAGTTTCTATGGTTGCCCAGTCTGCCATTGCCGAGAGGATCAAGGAAGCACAAGTCAGAGATCAACATCTGCAGTTCTTCAGTAGCACAATAGACTCAGAATGTCAGACAAATTTCTCGAGTGACGAGAATGGTGTACTTCGTTTCCGAGGACGACTATGTGTTCCGGACACACACCCAGTTAAGGAAGAATTGCTACAGGAAGCACATCAGTCGAGATTTGCTATACATCCTGGTGGCACTCGAATGTACCGAGATTTAAAGCGCTTATACTGGTGGAACGGTATGAAACAAGATATTGCGGACTTTGTTGCACGATGCCTAGTATGCCAGCAAGTGAAGGCCGAACATCAGAAACCTGCTGGTTTACTTCAGGAAATTCCGATCCCGGAATGGAAGTGGGAAAATATTACGATGGATTTCGTTATGGGATTACTCAAAACCCGTAAAGGACATACTGCGATTTGGGTGATCGTGGATCGATTAACCAAATCAACTCACTTCTTTCCGATTCGTGAGATGGACTCATTGGATCGTCTAGTGAAATTGTACTGCCGAGAGATCATCAGATTGCACGGTGTACCATTGAGTATCATATCTGATAGAGATCCGCGATTTACTTCACGATTCTGGTAGAGTCTGCAGTAGGCCATGGGCATAGAGCTTCGACTTAGTACAACCTTTCATCTGCAGATAGACGGACAGTCCGAACATACCATTCAGACTCTGGAGGATCTATTGAGATCTTGCGTCATGGATTTCGGTGGCAGTTGGGAGGATCACATTCCTTTAGTGGAGTTTGCCTACAACAACAACTACCACTCTTCTATCCAGATGGCTCCTTTCAAGGCATTATACGGAATACCCTGCATATATCCTGTGTTATGGGAGGAAGTTGGGGAACGACAGATATTGGGGCCTCAGAGTATTCAACATGATGCAGAGTTGGTACGAGTGATCAGACGACAGTTATCTGAGGCACAGAATCGACAGAAGAGTTATGCGGACCGGAGGCGAAGGCCTCTGGAATTCTCTGTCGGGGACCATGTATTCCTATGAGTGTCACCCACCAAAGGAGTCAAGATATTTGGGCTAAAAGGAAAATTAGCTCCACGTTACATTGGTCCCTTTGAGATATTGGAGCGGATTGGAGGTGTTGCTTATCGGTTGGCTTTACCTCCGACACTTGCGGGTGTTCACAACGTATTCCATGTTTCTATGTTGAGGAAATACGTGTCGCGATCTGACCATGTTCTGAAAGAGGTTCTGATACCACTCCAGGCGAATGCGACTTATGAGGAGACTCCGGTGCGGATTCTTGATCGCAAGGAGCGGCAGTTGCGGAACAAAACCATCCGACTCGTAAAGGTGGGATGACAGCATCATACGGATGAGGAGGCTACATGGGAGCTGGAGGATACTATCCGAGCTCGATACCCTCATCTATTTGCTTGAGGTATGTGGTTATTTCGGAATATACTTGAATTAATTTTTGCATTTAAGTAGAAAATTTGGGGACCAAATTTTAATAAGTGGGGGAGAATGTAAAATACCACAGAAAATAATAATAATAATAATAATAAAAATAATGATAAATAATAATAATAAATGTTGGGTAATTAGGAGAATACCCTAGAGAATTTTCCAGGAATTTTTAGAAATTTTTCTGGACTCAAATGGGGATTTCTAAGAACCTTTTTGATTAAGAGTTAGTGGGCTTAATGGATCTGAAATTCGACCTGTTTAGCTGAAATCCGACCCACTAAGCCTTAACGTTTCGATTTCTTTCCGTTCGATGCCACTGACTTTATTTTTCGGCGAGCATTTTCTGAGCGCGCTCTCCTTATCCCTTCCGCGACCTCGGCGCCGGTTGACATTTCTCTCCGCACGAGAAGACCCCTCTTCTCTCGCTTTCTCTCCTCCGCGCGACTTCTGCGACCCTTGTTGGCCGGAGTTCGTTAGCTCCTCTGCTCATGTGGAAGGCGGTAGGCGATGGTGCTCGCGGACAGACCAGAGCGACGAAGGAGGCTCTTGATTTGGGAGGTTTGGGGTCAACGACAACGACACTTTGCTCGGGAAGGAAGAATCGACGACTTTTCTGTCGGAGCCGGGAGTTCCAGCGGAAGCTAGGGTTGTGCCTCGGGGGGGTGTTGCGTTCGCCGGTGAACAGGGGGATCGTCGTCAAAATTGGGTAGGTCAAAGCCATCCTCCATCACTGATCTATTTTCATGATAGTGCTGAGGGGTGGTGGTCGTTCCTTAATTAGGTTGGATTTGGGCAAGAGGTGGGTCGGCAAACAAGGGAGTTTGTTGCCGACGGGATTCAACACCAGGTAAGCAAGATCAATTCTTGTTGTGTGTGAATTTTTTGTTGGTTGAAATTTCTTGAGGTGTTATCTATTGGATGTTGTTACTGTAGGATTAGTTTGATTGCCGAAGCTAGGGCAACGGTGGTTTTTGGCCGGCGAACAGGGCTGGTTAGGGGAAAACATTGCAGCTGGATCCAAGTGCAGGTATAGCTGTTGATCATCCCTTTTTCAATTGTTGTTGATTAAATTGTTGCCTGCCTTGTGACGCCCCAACGCCCCAAGAGCATGCCGAGCCGAAAATCAAACGGACGACATATCCCCTGTACGTGGCAACATTTCGGGTTAATACAAGGCCCGTAGGCCCACAATAACAACAATATATATAACAATATAACAAAACCACAACAACATAACAACTACTAAAACAAATACACAGCGGAAACGATACAACAACAATACAATCCCACACATGCACACCCGTATGACTAACACCATAACATAAAGAAAACCTCAATAAAAACCGCACCAACATGTGCGTACATCGCATAATACATAACATCACGAAAACTCCGAATGCAAAACAATACATACGGAAAATTCAAAATAGACACGGGAGCCTCGGAGGTGAGATGAGACGATGTCAGTCGGCGGTTCTCCAATGCCATCACGAAGTCTTCTACCTGTTACCTGGGCGACAGAAAAACCCAGGGTCCGTTGGGGTGGTGAGTAAAACTCAGCAGGTAATAGAAAACATATATATATGTAATATCACATGTATTTCAACGACATAATCTAGATGTACAACAGGTATATCAGCATAGTATATAACTACTACCATATACCGTCTAACCAAATGAACAACATAAAATGCAGACATACCTGAAGTTTGCTACGGTACGTTGATCCAACCTGAACATATATCCAACATATATATAACATGAAGAGTAATACCAACTCATAATCTACTCATGCTAAAGATCAAGGTATCTAAGGGTCTGTTCAACACATATCAGTATCCGACACAACTGTATAACATATGCAAGAAGCATGCATGAATATAATGTACAATCAAATGCAGCAAGCATAATACAATCAAATGCAACATCACAATAAGCATATATATATAGACTGTATCTATATATGTATATAAATCACAATCATCCATATATATATATATATATATACATGCATATATGTATATATATGGCAATATGCAAAAATGCCATAAGTTGGCAATGCAACATGCATGGTCATGTCGGCTCACCCTAAAGCTACCACGACCCCAGTGTGGCCTCGGTGGCTCGAGCATGACAACTGTCCCAACTCAACACCAAACACTACTCTCGAGGAGCCGAGTGGGCAGTATGATCGAGTAGCATATAAGCGTAAAAAGCAAGCTACACGATGGGGGTCCCTACTATTGGCCACTCCGACAGTCACTACCCATGAGTGGTCGAGTGCCAAACACGCAGGACTACGACACGCAAATCCAACTACCACCGTCTATAGTGGTAGAGTGCGGCACTACAATGCTCTGCCCTCACACTGGTTACTCCTCCTATGAGTAACCGTGGAGGCAGGATGACTGGCGACACTCTCAACCACAAGGGAGACCTCGTCGCCAGCGTGCATGCAAATGACATGAATGCAATGTCTCACATACAGACATCCACCATAGACTCTCTATTCTATAGAGAATCATACTAATCAGATCAACGCACTCTCTATCCTGCAGAGAGTCGTACTCAACTGATCATAGCACTCTTTATCATGTAGAGAGTCATACCAATCTAATCAACGCACTCTCTATCCTGCAAAGAGTCATACTCAACTACGGACACACTCTCTATCCTGTAAAAAGTCGTACTCATCAGATCGATGCACTCTCTATCCTGTAGAGAGTCGTACTTACTGATCGACACACTCTCTATCATGTAGAGAGTCGTACTCAAACTGATTATATCAACCTAGGACCACCGGTCCGTAGTGACACACTAAATACCGTTCACTTGACAATTTACACAATACATGATCGGTGGTAACATGCAACCTAAGGGTACTAGGACTAACCCTAGGTTCAAGACATTATCTATCTACGGATGACCTTTTCGCCCAATGTACAATCAGGATATCATCCGGACTTTACTATTTTCACTTAACTTAAGCAAATTCTAAGTTACTTACATCATCTATTTGTATAACTCCTAATCATGGTAAAATAAACATGATAGTAGCAATGGAGTTAATAGCCAACGGAAAGTTATCAAGCATACGATAAATAAGAACGGAGTCAAGGTAACATGATCTTATAAGATGATCATGCATCTAAATCTATATGCATTAAACTACCTGACCAGGGTAGGAATTACCCACATATTATATAGCTCATGCTAGCTATCCACGCGTATAAGGATCTATCACCAATCGAGGTCCTGCAAAAGAAAGCATAGAACATAATTAAGTCAATCTCACATCGACTGATTGAATCGAATCCTACATTGATCTTTATATCTAATTAATTCAACATTCTCTAACCAGTATCTTATCTAGCAGACTGGTCTACCAATCCTACAGAGATACCATCATATCACCATTAGTTACTACCGATTGCTTCGATTTAATCCTACACATTTTAACCAACTGTAATTCAAATGTTGTTTCCATAACACGTAGATTCAACTTACCTTGTCTCGTTCCCATGATCCACAATGGATTTAGATCAAGTCTCTTGTCGAATAGGACTCCATTCAGCTCACTTAATCACCTAAAATAAATCACCAATCCCGTCTAAAATAACTATTTATATCCTCAATTTATAGAATAGAAATTTGAACAAGCTCACCAAGAATCAACTATGGCTCATTCACAATACCATGCTCGAACCGCCAGTAGTTGCACAGTGGTGTGCTTCCTGGTTATGGCAATGGGGTTGCTCATGGAACCAACCCAATTCGCATCAACCAAAAGGAACATCGACCATTAACCCCCACATAGGTTGCTAGCGATGAGACAGGCGATGACCATGCGACTGTTCAGTTGGTGATCTCCGTCGACGAAACTGCAGAGAAGGGAAACAACAACCTTCCCTTCTTTCCTGTTCACCGGAGCATCCATGCTCCCAATCCATCAAACACCGGACAGACGTGAAAAAGGAGTAAACAGAAGAAATATACTGATAATTGCTACTTCACCGGCGGCTTTGCTCGGGTGATTTCCGACCACTAATCGATGGCGTTGTTATTGCCGATTCGCGGCCGCGACAAGACTGATCGATCTCCCCCTCGGTGCCGATGAATGAAGATTGGAAAGAGAGGGTGACGCACGACAACAGAGGGCAGGGCGGCAAGCTAAGCTTGTGCTCCGGCGACGACCAAAAGCGGTACTCAGGATTGCATGGTCGATGCTACGTCGATACACCGAATCCGCCAATCAATAGGGTCGACGGGCGAGTAGGAAGAGTAACGCCCGCTTAGCGGAGTCCGACCGCTGACAAAGAGGGCGAGTAGAGGAAATCGCATCAATCGTTGTCATTGCGATGACGATGCAGTGCGGTGCTCGATCGGGAGAAGCGAAAGAGCAGCCGATGCTTGAGCGATGGCGATGAAGAGAAAGAGATGGTGATGGAACGAAGGGGAAAGGGAAGATCTGCGCTGTCGGGATCGGGCAGAAAGATCGACAGATCGGCGGAGAAGGGGATCGGGCAGAAGGATCGCAGATCGGCGGAGAAGGGGATCGAGCAGAAGGATCGCAGATCGGCGGAGAAAAAGGAATCGAGGAAAAATAAAATATAAACGTTTTAATTAACCCCATTAATTCCTAACCGATAGTCCAAACAGGCTTTACCAAAAGCCTATCCTCTTTATCCCCATAAAATATCCATAAACCTTCCGTTTACATCCAGAAAAATTTCTAAAAATTCCTGGAAAATTTCATAAGGTATTCTCCCAGTTATCCAACGTTTTATTATATTTTGTTTATATATATATATATATATATATATATATATACTTATAAAAATTTTGTCCCCAAATTTCGTACTAACATGCAAAAATTTACTACAAGCAAGTTTCCGAAGGGACCACATACCTTCCTCAAGTGACCAGATGAGACTATCGAGCTTGGATAGTATCTTCTAGCTCCCACATAGCCTCCTCATCGGTATGATGCTGTCATCCAACCTTTACAAGTTGGATGGTTTTTGTCCCACTACTGTCGCTCCTTGCAACCCAGGCTCCACCCTGGAATCACCTCGTAAGTTGCATTAGACTGAGGTAGTATTGGAACCTCTTACAGAACATGATCAGATCGCGGCACGTATTTCCTCAGCATATAAACATGAAATACGTTATGAACACCCGTAAGTGTCAGAAGTAAAGCCAATCGATAAGCTACACCTCCATAATCCATGACACAAGATCTGAATAGATCCTTCAACATCTAAATGATACACTCAGACTGTTCATCTGTCTGCGGATGCAACGTTGCACTAAGCCGAAACTCTGTGCCCATCGTCTGGTGCAGACTCTGCCAAAATCGCGAGGTAAATCGTGAATCTCTATCTGATATGGTACTTAAAAGTACTCCACGCAATCTGTTAATCTTCCGATAATACAACGCTACTGGATGGTCCAACGAGTACGACCCACGAATAGGAAGGAAATGAGCTGATTTGGTCAGTCAATCCACAATCACCCAAATCGCATCACGTCCTTTACGGGTTCTAAGTAATCCCGTAACGCAATCAATCGTGATATGATCCCACTTCCATTCCGAAAATCGATATTTCCTGGAGCAATCCAGCGGTTTCTGATATTCAACCTTCACCTGCTGGTATAGTATATATCCAGCAACAAAGTCTGCGGTATTTCTCTTTATACCGTTCCCATCAGTATAAACATCTCAAATCTCGGAACATCCGAGTACCACCAGGATACATAACAAATCTCAAATGATGTGCTTTTTGTAGCAACTCTTCCTTAAACACTACAACTCTGGAGCCCACTATCCTTATCAGAGACGGAGAATTATTTCCTCAAAAGAGAAATCCATCCACCATCCAAAATACACTCCACACACGCTGTAAGTGCATAGAAGACTATAGCGATCAATCTTCCTTGTTGTAATTGTTGCAACTGTTCGCGCTCCAGCAACTCTATAGTAGCTACCGAGTAGCTAGTTAAAATCCCAGGAGCATTCCTGCTCCATACATCCACAAATCCATATAATAACTACTAAAGTCACGTCATGTATATGACAACCTATCTCGTAGTTTCTTAACTGACGTAGGCATAAGATATGCCTCATTCAACTGCATCGGAATCATTCTGATCCCTGAAATGACGCATTTGCGTACATCATCCTTTTATCCACTCAGAAAGGATTAACTAATACTCGTGTAAAAGTTAACCGTCGTCTGGGTCTTGTAATTGGTTTCACCAGCTTCCGACTAAATGATTTTCATCATCACCTTGTCAAACAAGTCCGTAGTATAATAATGCCAAGCATTCTATTCACATCTATGGAATTAACCAACCCATACAAGGCAAACCACCATCTATGCTGGTTGAGTGCGCAACTCCAACTACCACAATCAACAGTGGCAAGGTTACGCAACTCCAACAATGGCGAACGGATCCAATCGTGTTCAGGATACACGATTCTCAAATCCAGTGACGACTAAATCGTTAATTAGTATAACAACTTAATCACAACTTATAAAATTCATACTACGTATGCAATTGTCGTCTTTACACACCTGCATTCCCTTTACTCTAAGCTGATGATAATCATCACCACGATATTGATAATTGTGTGATGCCATGTCACTACAATATCAACACTCCAATCGTAACCCAACCCTAGAGTATACACAGGTGTCTTTGGCTGATCTAAATAGATCATCTATCCACAACGAAGGATATTCTTCACTACAACTACTATATTCCATCATCGATAATCGAGGGATACTTTCAAAGGTCCATCTCTCTTTCAACAAAGAGTTCCGGATCTTCTCAAGGAGGAATCACTGTGATAGATAAATATCCCTTCCAACATCTCCTATAGTCGCAACTTACGTTCTTCCAATTCTTTTATAGTGTTTAACAACACTAATACCAACAAAAATATCACTCGATATGTGATCTTTGATACCGAACTATTCTCGCAATCATTTCGATCATCTACTCCACTTGCCTAAGCAACGACAAGGCTAGGAGTTCATCCGAAACTACATCCGAATACTCTCAGATTATACGCACATCCGAGAGCATATCGTACCGTACTTCCAACAATTTGACCATCCGTAAGGATATGTCTACAGTAAAAGTATATCTATCCAAGTCTAAGGGTCTCCCTTGACTTTTTAATTGTTGGTCCACTTCTCTCACCTGACGGTAGAGATACCACCGACCCACAAGTCGATGTAAAGGACCCCTTTTTAATCCAAACTAAGAATGTTCTAGATACAGATCCTGTAACTATAAGCATCTCTCAACATATTAACTTAGAGGGTAAACTAAAGTAATACCCTGAACGATCACTTATCTGTCGATCCGATCCAAAGGCTCCCAGCAGGTCTCCGCCTTTCTCCGAAGAGAACAAGATCAGATCCAACAGTCCGCGATAAAGCGGTCGCATTTCTGCGATGAATGATTCAAGGATCTTGCTAGATCATCTGATCACATCCCTAAATCCTACGAGCTACAACTGTAGAATACCGAAGAGATACGACCATCGTCGTATACTCTCTCCTCTATACTAATCAAATCATATCTGGGGGTAACTGTTGTCTGCATGAGTCTTCCATGATGTCTTCTGTGGATACTGCTGTATAAGTCACTTCCTCTGGAGGGAAGTATTAAAGACTCCAACCACGCCTGAGGTAGTAGGTTGCTTCTGATGAGATAACCCAATCCTCTGTGCTGATCTTTGCTGTCGAGACGATGCATCTTCCTCCCGGAACACCATCGATAGTCTTCAACTGAGTCTTCAAAGTACACCTCCTCCACTGTACTGGTTGCTCACAATAGCATCAGATGAACTGATCTGACAGATAATCTGACTTCGGGTGTCTTTGTGATCCGCACTGCACGAACATAATCCCTTCGGAGTCTTTGTCCTGATTTTGCTGAATCCACGAGAACATCCTGATGATCTGCGGTTGGTCTTCTATAATCGAAAAAATAGCTCAAAGCCTATGACTTTGATCTTGCTCCTTTATCTAACAGTCGTAGACTTCTGACTTTATTAAGTTGACCTGCAATATTTGCTTATCGGTCTCCAACTTTTAAACTCATGTACGGAGTCATTTCTAAACTCCTGTCTCAATCCAACGTCTTACGGTAGGATCTGGTAGAAGATCCCGACATCCTAATCCAACTATAAGCCAATAACTCTGAGTGGCTTAAATCATCTATTCATCTTCTTGAGCTATTAGGTGGTCATAACCTCCGCAAGTCTCACGACTCTGCACAATATACTATTACTAACCGATCACCCTTTCTTGAAGCTCAAGAATTCCTTACAGTGTGTCACTAAAAGTGACACGGGGAAATACTCTCTTTCAACATCACTAAATAATGATCAAGTGATATATTATTTCTCAAAGATTATTTTATACATTTATCACCAAATACCGGCTTGATCCCGATAATTGTATGCAAACAACTCTTCTTTCTTGGTATAACATGAGTTAAGTACTCAAAAGTACTCTCAAAGTTATACAACTCAGGGATAAAATCCCTATGAAACACCGTAACCTAGCCTTCCGCTATCTGCATCACAATAGTCTACAAGTCTGTTCATTATCCACAAGTAATGATCTGACTAGCACAGTTAGTTGAAATCTCTAAGACTGTAGTCTCTGATTTCCATAATAAATGTGATGACTTGGCCCCTGTTTTCCTGACTTGGTATCAGTCGACTCTCAAAGGTAAATCACCTTTTTGACACAGGTTCCAAGACTCACAGACTCAACAGGTCATTCCCATGGTCAACTCATACCACGGTTACGAATAATAAGCAACAAACTACAGGTTATCCACTGTTATAAGCATCTAAATGCATAGGCAACAAAACTGGGAGTATAAACACTAAGGTAACTCCGGTTGGTCGTCTCGGTGGATGACCCCTACTACAAGTCTGTACATGTATCATAGCTCTATTGTATACACCTATTGATCAAGTCTAGATAAATACCTACTAAACCATAAGTTTTCAGAAATTCTTACCTCGTGCTGCTTGGAGCTCAGGCCGCTGTCCATCTCATCTAAAAAACCAAAACCGAATAAATCGACTCCTGAGAATCCAAGACTCGACACAAAACAACAGTATATGGCATCGCAGAACCTAGAGCTCTGATACCACTAAAGTTGTCACCCCCCGAGAGCATGCCGAGCCGAAAATCAAACGGACGACATCTCCCCTGTACGTGGCAACATTTCAGGTTAATACAAGGCACTTAGGCCCACAATAACAACAATATATATAACAATATAACAAAACCACAACAACATAACAACTACTACAACAAATACACAGCGGAAACGATACAACAACAATACAATCCCACACATGCATACCGGTATGACTAACACCATAACATAAAGAAAACCTCGACAAAACCCGCACCAACATGTGCGTACATCGCATAATACATAACATTATGAAAACTCCGAATGCAAAACAAGACATACGGAAAATCCAAAACAGACACGAGAGCCTCGGAGGTGAGATGAGACGATGTCAGCCGGCGGTGCTCCAATGCCATCATGAAGTCTTCTACCTGTTACCTGGGCGACAGAAAAACCCATGGTCCATTGGGGTGGTGAGTAAAACTCAGCAGGTAATAGAAAACATGTATATATGTAATATCACATGTATTTCATTGACATAATCTAGATGTACAATAGGTATATCAGTATAGTATATAACTACAAGCATATACGGTCTAACCATGTCACGTCCCGAGGGAGTCTCTGTCAGACAAAAATCCGACAGCATCTCCCCTATACCGGTGACAATACCAATTTTTATACAAGGCCTACACGGCCACTATACATCGGTCAACACGACCGGAATCATACCACAACACACGCAGATAATAATAAGGTCTCAGGCCAACAAATCTAGGAAAACAAAAGTCTACATTAACTAGACTTACCCCTTCTGCCATCTGGGCAGGAATACCCAACCAAACCAATCAAAATAAGATCCGACCAATGGTCCACAAGGACCCCAAAAATCCACGAGTACATAAATCCAATTCCAAGCCTAAACATATCTTCTATACAAAATCCAAACCATAACTCAAACAACTAATAAACTGTCACTACGAGGGGGGGATATGGCAACTGGACTCTCCTGACAGCTTCATCCTGAAATAAAAATAAAACCACGGGGTAAGTTCAAAGAACTTAGCGGATACTAGTCGATATGCATAGCAAGAATATAGCTAACAATACTAATCATGCCAGTACAGTCTCATATATATGGTAAGCAAGAAATAAATGAGACTGTACTCACCTGAATCTCCTACCCTGATATAGGAGCATGTGCCCTACTATAAGAGATAAAGTCATCACCATCTAAGAATATGAATCCTGTATGCATGTCAATCATATGCAACATCCAAGGCATCAATACAATAATGCAGCAAACACAATACAAATGCAATCCATGCAAAATGCATGTCGTGCAAATGACATGGTCACCCCTGACGCCAGTCAGCCGCCTCACACGCAATGGTGAAACCGAGTGGGTAGGGCTATGACAACTGTGCACTCTGCCATCACTGCTCCTGAGTGACCGAGTGGACAGGATGCTGTCGGAGTACACCTATCCTCCTGCCCCAAACAGAGTGGGGGAGCTAAGCTCTCATCTCCCGGTGTCATAGACCAGAGGAGGGATCCCTGCCCGCTACCACGCTCGCTACCTACCCATGAGCGGTCCAGTGGAGCCTGACAGAGCAACTGCACACACCCTCCTGATGTACCACTAACCCATGAGTGGCAGTGTGTGCAGGTCATGTAACTGGCTGCGGGCTCAACAATAATGGAACCCCGTCCAGCCAGCATGCAATCATGCAAGATGGTGCATGATACTAAAGCATGTCAATCCTACTCAAAATACCTATCCGAATAATATGTACAATCAATATGTACATATCCATAATCCAAGTAACTATGATCCAAATAAAAACAGAGAAGGTATAATCATAACCTATCATATGCATGTATCATGTAGGCACCAAAAACATACTAGGCATATAAACATGAAAATTATTGCAAACTATCCTAACTAGCATATCAACTTGACTATATCTAAAAGATATGTCAAAGTACCCGCCTGATAAAATGTCCGCAAAAAGAACCAGATCGTCACGACCGTGAACCTGCCTCGTGACCAAAACCAAGCTTGGAAGTCTCCCCGCAGCATTTTCCCCAAATCTTCCCTATTCGCCGGAAAACCCGACGCCAACTCCACTGCCCTATCCTCAACGGTAATCCCCTGTTCACCGGCTCAAGATCAACTGCCCAAAACACAGAGGGATTTCAGTGAAAGAAAACCATCGTAACACCGAAATCTCGTCCAAGGTCGAAGAAGAGAAGCACCAACTCACCAACCTCCGGCGATGCTCGGGCCGAAGAGTAGTTCCCACACCGACGACAGTCTCCACCCGACTGCCCTAATTTTACATGCAGAAAGTATAGCTCCGGCGGAGATCGTGGAGAACGACCTCACTCGAAGCGCTGCCAACGCCGACGCCCAACTGCACGACCCTTCACTGTCGGCGGCCCTGGTCCCATCAGCGAAGTTGTCGCCGCTGTCGCGCGAGAGAGAGGGCGCCGCTCTACCGTGGCGCGCGACACGCAGGAGGGGTCCGCTCGCGACGACGGTCGGAGGCGAGGAGCCGGCGAGAGCCTGCCGGTGCGATCCTGTTGCCGCGACTGTGGTCGACGAGCCCACAGAGGAGAACGGTGCTGTCGGCGGCGGCGCTCGCGGCGAGGAGAAGAGGGCGAGGCGCTGGTTGCGAGGGGGGTTTCGGGCGCGGGGGAAAGAAAAAGGAAATCGGGGAAGAAGGGATCGCGCGAGGAGAACTGCCGAAGGGGGAACGCGGCGGAGAGAATAGAAAAAGGGAAATAGATAATTAGGGTTTTCCATCGCATATTTATCCCCTTTAAATAGACCCCTCTAAAACCTATTTATTTTATCCCCGTAAAAATCTCGTACGGAGTCCGTTTAAATCCAGAAATATTCTGGAAAAATTCCTAAAAATCCCATAAAAATTCCAAGATTATTTCCTTAATTATTTGTCCATTTAATTTAATATTTTAATATCCCCGTATTTAACATTCTCCCCCACTAATAAAAATTTGGTCCCCAAATTTCTTACTCAATTACCAACAAGCAATGTCACACTGCTCAACTCAAGTACTTGGGGAAAACCACATATCAAGTAACTAAGTGGGGTACTGAGCTCTGATCTTTTCCTTAAACTCCCAAGTAGCATCCTCATCTATAAGGGGACTCCACCCGACCTTGACAAGTTGCAAAATCTTGTTTCACAACTGTCGTTCTTGTGATCCAAAATCCGTATCGGAACCTCTACGTAAGTAGCATCAGGTTGAATGGAACCTGACACATATGATAGAATGTGTAGAGTCTGACATATACTTCCTCAGCATGAACACTTGAAACACATCCTGGATACCAGCCAAAAACGGTGGTAGCCCTAGACGGTAAGCGACTGCTCCGATGCTCTCCAAAACCTCAAACCAATGTATCTAGGAGCTAGCTTACTACGAAGGTCAAATCTCTTCACCCCTTTCATGAGTGAGACTCGCAGGAATACCTTGTTACCAATAGAGAACTTTCGAGGTCTCCATCTCCGATCTGCATAACTCTTCTGACGATCCTGCGTCTCGTCCATCCTTTGTCTGATAGTACGGACCAACCCTGCCTCATACTGAGCTCTATGGGTCCTAGCAACTGGTCCTCTCAGTTGCCCCCGAAATCCATTACATAGGACCTTAGCAAGTCCTCGAGTGTCTAAATGGCCCGCTCAGACTGTCCATCTGTCTGCGGATGGAATGCAATACCAAAACGAATTGTGTGCCTAAGGTCTGCTGCAGACTCTGCCAGAATCGAGACGTGAACCAGGGATCTCTATCTGATATAATACTCAAAGGAACATCATGCAATCTGATGATCTCCCGATAATATAACTCTGTCAAACGATCCAAAGAGTCGGTCTTCCGAATCGCTAAGAAGTGCGTGGATTTGGTTAGTCGGTCAACGACTATCCAAATCGCGTCATGGCCTTGACGTGTCCTAGGCAAACCTACCACAAAATTCATAATAATACGCTTCCACTTCCATTCCGGAATCGAAATTTCCTGAAGCATCTGTTCCTTAAACTAATGCAACTCCGAAAACCATTATCCTTGGAGTCAGAGATGAGGAATTATCTTTTCACAAGTGAAGTCCATCTACCGTTCTAAATCCACTCCACCACACACTCTATAAGTGCATGGGAGGCTATCGTGACCAAACTTCCTTGTTACAACCGTTTGTGTTCCAGCTACTCTATAGTAGTTATCCAGTAGCTAGCCAAAATCCCATGAGCATTCCTGCTCTTCACCTCTACAATACAACATAATAACTGCGAAGTCCACGTCATATATATGACGGATTATCTCGCAGTCCTTTAACTGCCGTAAGCTTAGGATACGTCCTATTCAATAGCATCGGAATCGCTCCGATCCCCGAAATAATACATTCAAGTACTCTACCTTTCCTTCCATACCAGAATAATTAATCAACACTGGTGTAAAAGTCAACCATCGTCTGAGCCCTGAAACTAGTTTCACAAGCTGTAGACCAAGTAAATTCCATCACCTTCCTGATCCAACCAGTCAGCGATTTAGTACCGCTAGAGCATCCTATCCATATCTATGGTAATATCCAAATCAATACCAAGAAAACTACCATCAACGGTGACCGAGTGCGTAACTCCAACTACCACCCTCAGCAGTGACCAAGTTACGCAATCCAACAACCACAACTGAGTCAATCGTGTCCAGAATACACGACTTCCCAAATCCCTGGACGACTAAGTCGTCATTAAGTCTAATAAGATAATCACAAGCTCATACAAATTCATACCAAGTATGAAATTGTCTTCGCTACACACCTGTATTCTCTTTACTCTAGGTTGATGATATAACGATCAACACAACTACAATGATAATTGTATGACACCATGTCACTACAATATCAACCCACCTAGTCATAGATCAAACCTAGAGTATATACAGGTGTCCTATAGCTGATCTAAATAGATCCTCTACCCACAATGAAGGATATTCATTTCCTTCCACAACTACCGCATTCTATCATCGATAATCGATGCATAATCTCAAAGGTCCATCTCTCTTTTAACAAAGAGTTCCGGATCTTCTCTGGAAAATTCTGGGACAGATAAATATCCCACCCGACACCTCCTATAATAAGGTAAAACGATCTTTCATCGTCTTGACCAGTGTAAGTATACACGCCTTACCCATAACCAAACTACTAATAGCAGAGACTGATATTCTCTGAGGGTTTACTCCTTGACCTTCAAATGGGTGACTAGCAGGCTAAATCCCTAGCTTCCTAATTCGACATCAGTCGACACCTCTAAAGAATCCGTACTTCTGAAATCATCGTTAGGTTCCTCAAGGTCAATACGTTATCGACCTCGTCCCCGACCATGAGTAGGGACAATTTCACTAAGTCAATAGTTTTCCTAGCCACAAAAGTACCGTAACTACTAAAGACAATACTTTTCCTATAGCTCAGAGATATCCTTCAGCTTGCTTGGTCTCAAAACACGAGAACTCCCAAAAATCTAAGGAAAATAAAATCCTCGAAACACAAAACCCGCAAACCAATAAATTGTCACGTCCTGGGGGCATATCCGTCATCCAAATGACAAGGGAGCCCCTTAGTGACAATATCCAAAATCCATAGACCAAATCTGGTAAAAACCTCGAAATAATTATAGAAATACTAGTATTTTAATAACTACATGCATGCACGACTAAACATATATCAAACAAAGTAAAATAGTTTTGTGACACCAAATCGAATTGCGACCAAAAATCCAAAGTGCATAATCAAAATGCAACACCGATAAAGTAAACAAAGCGGCATCCCGACGATGTAGGGAGACAAGCACGGCAAAGAACTCTCTGAGCGACACCAAGGTAGGTCAACAGAACACGTCCTCCATCAGTTAACCTAGAGTATAAGTGAGGAGGGAGTGAGTACAACCACTCTGTGGATATATAGACAATAGTGCATAATCATAATGCACATAATAGAAGTCACAGGGAACAAGCTAGAGTAACCCCACCCTCAGAGTACCAATATCAGTCTGCAACTATCCTGATCATATAACAATCACTACAACAAGAAATGCACATCCAGATACCACGACAAAGCCTCGTGGCTCTCGAGGTAATACAAAGGGAACTATCTATGAGCTACCGCGAACGTAACTCGTGGGTCGACAATCAATAGCACTGTCTACGTGCAACTACATGCTACCACGAATGGAACTCGTGGACAGTCGATTATCCTAGGTTGTTAAGCCTAAGATTACCCAATGCATCTTGCATAGAACGACTATCCAAGTCGATAAAGATCACCGATCTACAATTAAACCCATTGAGGCGGTCAAGCGAGGGTTTCAACACCTCTAATACAAAATATTTACCAAAGTCGGTAAAGATCATCGACTTATAAATAAATAAGTCGAGATGGTTAAATCTAACGTTCCAACCCTTCTAACATGATCGGTTATCAAGGTCGATCAAAATCATAAATCCACTAATAATCATGTCGAGACGATTAATCATAGGGTTCGCCCCAACTAACAGGAAATGTCTATCAAGGCCAATAAGGACCACAAGTCTACTATCAAGCCCTTCAAGAGGGTTAATCCCAAATTATATCGTCCTACCAGCTCAATCATGCATGCTACAACATGCTACCACGAACAGATCTCGTGGGTACTTAACTCAGTAAAGTAGCTATCTAGCTACTGCATATCATACAAATCCGATTATCACCAACTCCGAACGAATAACGCAAGAATATATCTTGCAGTAGGTCATCTCTACCATGCATGAGAGACCACATGTATACAAAGCACCTACCTATAGAGAGACTCTACTGCAGACTCTCTCTCTCAACCAAGAATGGGAGATATAGTAAGGATTAATCGCATCCTAATCATTCGACCTCCGATCACCATATCACTGAAACAGTAAATGGGTAATCACATACCAATATGCACATCCGGTTATTACGCCTAGAGTTCCAACACCTAGGGTTCCACTAATGTTGTTTCATTCCTGAGATCCGCTCTTACAGAATAACCTCATCTAAGTTATTCTATCTCTACCAGTCTTAATTATGGTATCCACCACAAAACATATAACCATATAAACATATAACAAGCTGTCTAATAAACGACAGCATAGTCCTACTAATGGGAATCAATGGCTGAAATTAATTAGGGTATAACTAAAGGGTCATGCCAGACAAAATCAAGGCAATACTAAATAAAGCATCAGATGCTTATATATACTCTAAACTATGTAAGCAATGTAATCATGTCCTCATGCCTTCTACGAATTTATCCACCTTAGTCATATTATTCAACTAGTCTAATAATCCTAATACTAGTCAAATCCTAAGAGGTAAATATCTTATCATTTATATCACAATGATAACTAGCTACGTATAGCAGTAATAGCAATTAATAACCAAATGCTATCTATAAACCAGCAACCTAAAAATCTAATTGTCCAACAGATATCAGGTTAAAACAATACTAGATAAAACATGATATCACCGCATAACCAAAAATAAATATGTACCAAATCTAGAAAATTTTCTAGAATGTATTTACCTGTTAGCTGTCTGGAGATGTCCTGTCGTCGCCAAATCCCCCATATTGACCTCGTCAATAATACCTCGAATTTCCGAAACATAAAAATCGTCGGAAATCCGTACAACTCCGAAAATACCCAGTTAACCTGCCAAACTTGGCGAACTCCATAAACCCAAAGACCCTAAGCAATTCGGAAACCTACGCTCTGATACCAAATAAATTGTCACGTCCCGAGGGAGTCTCCGCCATAAAAATCCGCAAGATCTCTCAGCACGGGTGACAATACCAATTTTATACAAGGCCTACACGCCACTATACATCGGCCAACACGACCGAATCATACCACAACACACGCAGATAATAATAAGGCCTAGGCCAACAAATCTAGGAAATAAAAAGTCTACATTAACTAGACTTACCCTTCCGCCATCCGGCAGAATACCCAACCAAACCAATCAAAATAAGATCCATACCAATGGTCCACAAGGACCCAAATCCATAGTACATAAATCCAATTCCAAGCCTAAACATATCTTCTTTACAAAATCCAAAAAACCAATAGACCAATAAAACCTATTTATTTCGACGAGGGGGATATAATGACTCTCCGACAAAGACTTCATCCTCAAATAAAAATAAAACTACGGGTAAGTTCAAAGAACTTAGCGGATACTATCGATATGCATAGCAAGAATATAGCTAATCAATACTAATCATGCCAAGATACCTCATATATATGGTAAGCAAGAAATAAATGCAAAAGGATCAGATTTCACCAATCTCCTACGATATAGGAGCATGTGCCCTACTATAAGAGATAAAGTCATCACCATCTAAGAATATGAATCTCAGATGCATGACAATCATATGCAACATCCAAGGCATCAATACAATAATGCAAAGAAACACAATACAAATGCAATCCATGCAAAAATGCATGCGCAAATGACATGGTCACCTCGACGCCACCTTCACACGCAATGGTGAAGCCGAGTGGGTAGGGCTATGACAATCGGCACTCGCCATCGCTTCCCGAGTGACCGAGTGGACAGGATGCCGCCGAGTACACCTATCCTCCCGCCCCAAACAGTGGGGGAGCTAAGCTCATCTCCTGTCATAGGCCGAGGAGGGATCCCCGCTACCACGCTGCCGCTACCCATGAGCGGTCGAGCTCGACAGAGCAACACACACCCTCCTGATGAACCACTAACCCATGAGTGGCGGTGTGCCATGTAATCGTCATGGCTCAACAATAATGGAACCCCGTCAATAAAGATGCAATCATGGTGCATGATACTAAAGCATGTCAATCCTACTAAAAATACCTATCCAATAATATACAATCAATATGTACATATCCATAATCAAGTAACTATGATCCAAATAAAACAAAGAAGGTATAATCATAACCTATCATATGTATCATGCACAAAAATCATACTAGGAATATAAACATGAAATGTATTGCATGCTATCCTAAATAACATATCAACTTGAATATATCTAAAAGATATGTCAAAGTACCACCGATAAAATGTCCAAAGAACCATCGCCACGACGCGAACCCGCCGTGACCAAAAACCAAGCAGAAGTAAAGATTTTCCCACCGCCTCTATTCACGGAAAACCCGACGCCAACTCCAACGCCTATCCTCACCCAGGTAATCCTCGCTCACCGGGCCAAGATCAATCGCCTAAAATACAGAGGGATTTCAAAGAAAAACCATCAGAATAATCCAAATCTCGCCCAAGGTCAAGAAGAGAAGCACTAACTCACCAACCTCCTATGATGCTCGCCAAGAGTAGTTCTACACCGACGACGCCTTCCACCGACGCCTCTAATTTTACATGCAGAAGTATAGTTCCTATGAGATCGTGGAGAACGACTACTCAAGCCGCTAACGCCGACGCCCAACTCGCACTTCTTCACCGCTTAGGCCCTGGTCCCATCGGGCGAGTTATCGTCGCTTGCCGCGAGGAGAGGGCATCACTGCGGGGCAGCTGTGGCGGCGTACACGCAGGAGGGGCTGCCGGTGCGGCACGACGGTCGGAGGCGAGGAGCCGGCGAGAGCCTGCCGACGCGATCCTGTTGCCGCGGCTGTGGTCGACGAGCTCGCAGAGGAGAACGGGTTGCATGGCAAGGCCACGGGCGAGGAGAAGAGGGCGAGGCGCCGTCATGAGGGGGTTCGGCGCTGGGAAAGAAAAAGGAAATCGGGGAAGAAGGGATGGCGCGAGGAGAACTGTCGAAGGGGGGGAACGCGGCGGAGAGAATAGAAAAAGGGAAATAGATAATTAGGGTTTTCCATCGCATATTTATCCCCTTTAAATAGACCCCTCTAAAACCTATTTATTTTATCCCCGTAAAAATCTCGTACGGAGTCCGTTTAAATCCAGAATAAATTCCTAAAAATCCCAAAAAAATTCCAAGATTATTTCCTTAATTATTTGTCCATTTAATTTAATATTTTAATATCCCCGTATTTAACAAACCAAATGAACAACATAAAATGCAGACATACCTGAAGTCTGCTACGCTACGCTGATCCAACCTGAACATATATCCAACATATATATAACAGGGAGAGTAATACCAACTCATAATCTACTCGTGCTATAGGTCAAGGTATCTAAGGGTCTGTCCATCACATACCAGTATCCGACACAACTATATAACATATGTAAGAAGCATGCATGAATATGATATACAATCAAATGCAGCAAGCATAATACAATCAAATGCAACATCACAATAAGCATATATATATAGATTGCATCTATATATGTATACTAATCACAATCATCCATATATATATATATATATATATATATACATACATATATGTATATATATGACAATATGCCAAAATGCCATAAGTCGGCAATGCAGCATGCATGGTCATGTCGGCTCACCCTAAAGCTACCACGACCCCAATGTGGCCTCGGTGGCTCGAGCATGACAACTGTCCCAACTCAACACCAACCACTACTCTCGAGTGGCCGAGTGGGTAGTATGATCGAGCATGACAAGCATAAAGAGCAAGCTACACGATGGGGGTCCCTGCTGTTGGCCACTCCGATAGTCACTACCCATGAGTGGTCGAGTGCCACACACGTAGGACTATGGCACGCAAATCCAACTACCACCATCTATAGTGGTAGAGTGCGGCACTAATGCTGCCACATCGGGTTACTCCTCCTATGAGTAACCGGAGGCAGGATGATCGCGACACTCTCAACCACAAGGGAGACTCTCCAAATGGCATGCAAATGACATGAATGCAATGTCTCACATACAGACATCCACCATAGACTCTCTATTCTACAGAGAATCATACTTATCAGATCAACGCACTCTCTATTTTGCAGAGAGTCGTACTCAACTGATCATAACACTCTCTATCCTATAGAGAGTCATACCAATCTAATCGACGCACTCTCTATCCTGCAGAGAGTCATACTCAACTATGGACGCACTCTCTATCCTGTAGAGAGTCATACTCATCAGATCGACGCACTCTCTATCCTGTAGAGAGTCGTACTTACTGATCGACACACTCTCTATCCTGTAAAGAGTCATACTCAAACTGATTATATTAAGCTAGGACCACCGGTCCGTAGCGACACACTAAATACCGTTCACCTGACCATTTACACAATACATGATCGGTGGTAACATGCAACCTAAGGGTACTAGGACTAACCCTAGGTTCAAGACATTATCTATCTACGGATGACCTTTTCGCCCAATGTACAATCAGGTTGTCATCCGGACTTTACTATTTGCACTTAACTTAAACAAATTCTAAGTTACTTACATCATCTATTTGTATAACTCCTAATCATGGTAAAATAAACATGATAGCAGCAATAGAGTTAATAGCCAACGGAAAGGTATCAAGCATACGATAAATAAGAACGGAGTCAAGGTAACATGATCATATAAGATGATCATGCATCTAAATCTATATGCATTAAACTACCTGACCATGGTAGGAATTACTCACATATTAAATACCTCATGCTAGCTATCCATGCGTATAAGCATCTATCACCAATCGAGGTCCTGCAAAAGAAAGCATAGAACATAATTAAGTCTATCTCACATCGACTGATTGAATTGAATCCTACATCGATCTTTATATCTAACTAATTCAACATTCTCTAACCAGTATCTTGTAAGGAATCGGATGGCCAGCTAGAGGGGGGTGAATAGCCCTCGTTCGTTGGATGTCGGTATTTGCTCGTCTTCGTCGTGTGCTTGTCTACGATTGTTGTTAGCGCAGCGGAATACTAATACAAATATGAATACCAACAACAAATACAATCACATGCAAATACACACGATATACGTGGTTCGGAACCGAACGGTTCCTACTCCACGGGCGATCTCCTCGAGCTCTAGTTATGCGCACGACACTAACTATAACACTCCTTTTCGACTACACGTCGGAGGTGGAGAAACCTCTCACAAGCAATTACACTAAGTAATGAAATACAAGCAATACAAAGACAAATACGAAATACACATAAAGAACACTTTACAACGCTTGCTTTGAACCCTTTGCTTGTTGCTTGCTTTAGATGGCTCTTGAAGGTCTGGAATGCAGCAGCAATTCCCCTCCAATAGCTTCACAAAAGTCTTGGCAAAATCCTCCAACTCGAGCTCCATTTATAACCTGCATCAAGCTATTTTGCGCCATCACGATCGCCAAAAGGCCCGCCGATGCCCTATCCGTTGTCTCACAACCGCCAGATCCACGTCGGACAAGTTCCAACGGATCTCCTACCCGATCATTGCCGGTGTGGCTCGGTGATCAGTAGTCGACGGCCCAGTCGGCTACGGAGCGTTCTGTGCTCCCTACACTTCCATCGATCATTGCCATCCCACGTGATCATTGCCGATCGGCTATCGATCATTGCCCATCCAATGATCGCCAAGCACCAAAAATGCAGCCTTACACCAGTCGAACCCTAGTCGACTTGGATCGATCAAGACCTATGCGATCGGCTCATTGTCGGCAAAACTCAAACACCAAGTTGTTTGAGCCTCGACACTCGATCCTTAGCCACTTGGCTAAGTCCACATCCATCATGGAGTTCCCCACCGAAGCTTTCTTCCCTCAGCCTACGTCCCTCGGATGCGCCAAGCGCACGGCTTCGCAACGCCATCCTTCGCGTCTCATACCCTAGAAGTATGCTTCCCTTTGGGCTCACTCCATTCGCTCCCCGTCCGGCGGTCCCTCGGATGCACCAAGCGACGGCCGCAATGCCATCCTTCACCGACTCAAGGACCCGAGCCTAGTGAACTTACCAAGTCCTCAAGACTTCCCACATGCACCAAGCGCATGGCCGCAATGCATTTCTCACCAAGCACCAAGCGCACGGCCGTAATGCTTTGGATTTCCCATGCCAAGCACCAAGCGCGGCCGCAATGCTTTGGACTTTCCCATGCCAAGGCTTCCCCCTTGGACTTCCACACCAAGCTCCATGCTTGGATTTTCCATGCCAACCCCATGTTGGACTTTCCCATGACAATCCCATGTCATGAGTTTTGTCTATCATCAAAATACCATCAAGGTACTGCTCGAGTCAAACTCGAGTCAACCTGGGCCGATTGCACCAACAATCTCCCCCTTTTTGATGATTGACAAAACTACCATCTCAAGTCTACCAATTCTCCCATATTGGCAATTCTCATATCCCAATGAGAATTCCAACGAACCCTAATTGGTAACTTGGTAACTTCTCCCCCTTTTTGACATTACATCAAAAAGGTCCTCCCCAAGGGTATGAATGTCTCATATCCCAATGAGATCTTACATCTCTCCCTTGGAGGAATACATGCCTACCATCTTTCTAGTGATCTCATATCACTTAAGAGAGGCAACCCAATTTTCCTCCCATGAGGAAATACACATCCATCTTCCCATGATGGATACCTCCCCCTAGAGGCTTGCTCCCCCTTGACCATTGCACCGACAATGTCCTTGGAGAGTCCCTAAGCCAATAGGAACATTTAACCAATCAAAATTAAGGCAAAGTTCAACAATGAACTCTCTTCAACCTTAAAATTGATACTCACCCTCAACCCAACTCCTAATCCATATCCAATGGATTTCCACCCTCTCTAATGCTCTCCCAAGCATATCCTAGGGTTAGGAATGGTTAGGGGATCAAAACACAGCTGAACATGGGCCTAATCATCAAGATTTACCCGAAATCAGCTTTGGGCGATCAAATCGAAATCAGGTCACCATTTCATCACGATCGCCCCATGGCGATCGATAATCGATTCGATTTGATTTCAGAATTGGATTTTCGAAATTCATAAGTAAATATACATAAGTAGATAAATATTGAAATTTGGTATGTATATTACTTATCACAAACATTATGGGTGAAAAATATTGGAAAATTATTTTACCCATTAAAATAGGAGATTGATACAAAGTTCAAAAGTTAAGAAAAGCCTCAATAAGGAGCCCTCTTTGTATCATCCCATTCAATGGTGATAGCTATCAAAAGATAGGCTTCACCAAGGTTTTTCAAAATGTTTTCAAAATGTTTTTCAAATCTTTATTTTCTTTTTCCTAAACATCTCACCAATATCTAGATGTGTAAAACACATTCAAGGCAATTCATCTAGTGAGATGTGGGTTTTTTGTTCTGTTTATGTTCTCATGCATATTTCTAGGCAATATTAATTTGATTCCCTTCAAATTGTGCCATAGTCCTTAATATCATTTTAATTTATGCATGATATGATTATGGCATAAATATGATATAGATAAAAACATATGCCAAAATCATGATGTCATGGCATGTGAATGAAATTTAAACATACATGACATCTTATCATAAATCTAAACATGATCATGACATTTTTATAGGTAAAATGAAAATGATGTCATGACATGGCAAGACAAATAAAGCATGGCAAGAAAAATATACTAAGGTATAAAATACCTAAGTGTTAAAATTAATTTGCCATTTCTAGGGATTAAATTCACTTTGCCTTAATGCCATTAATTTCCCTAGTGTGCCAAAAACCCGAAATGGCACACCATTACCTCTATGACCTAATTGTGCCAATTTAAATCATTTTTAACTTCTCAAGCATATTGGCACACCCTAATGTGTCAACTCTACTATGGTTAGGTTAACTACCCATCCACTTAGGGTTGACACGCCCTAACCCATTTAGCGTGAATCGATCACGCCCTTAGGAACCCAATATCTATTGGAGCTCCTTGGGTTAACAAGGTATTCCCTAGGGATAACTTCCCTAGATACCTTCCTAATGACCTTTTTAGCCTTTGAAGCCTTAGTCACATGGGTCTTACTTGGGTCAACTCTAGAGGTGACTCCTCCATTGACCTTCTTAGTGGCTTTCTTGGTTTTCCTTAAGTCCTTAGCCACTAAGCACACACCATGGCTAGATTTAGGGATGGCTTCCCTATTAGCCTTGGTTTTACTAGACCTAGAAATTGTTCCATAATCAAATGGAACATTATGATAAGTCTTCTTGGGCTTTGGTTTGTGACCCAAACCATCCTTGCCCTTAGACCGTTTTTGAACCTTAGGTCTTGACTTTTTGGCATTTGACCCTAGAATTGAGTCTTCTATGATTCTAAGGGTTTTCTCCATTTTCTTAAGTCTTCATCTCAAGACTTGGTTTTCCAACTCCAATTTCCTCAACTTTGAATTTTCATTAGATTTTTGGGAGTTGGTTTTCTTCTTAGGCATATGCCTAGATTTCTTGGGATTAATACCCAAGTTCTCTTCTACTCTCCTAATGGACTCTTTAGGAAGGATTGGTCTAGTGTTTTGAGTCCTAGGTTTGTCCTTAGTCATATAAACATGCTTGGCACCTAGACAAACATATTTGTTTTTCCTAGCATGCTTTTCATTGATAATAGCAAGAGAGCTAAAGTAATTCTTAGCATACTTTTTAACTCTAGGAATTAAAGGTGCATTAACTAAATTTACCTTAGGGTTAGCTTTAGGAGCTCCCCCTACATGAGTTGCACCTTCTTGCCCTTTCTTCCTCCCCCTAGGGCATTGGCTTCGGTAGTGTCCCTTTTGATTGCATTTAAAGCAAACAATGTGCTCTTTGCTCTTGATTTTGGGAACACCGGCATCGTTTGACTTTGGGTTGACTTTTGGTGTCAATGCCTTCTTCTTAGCCAATTTAGGACATTTGCTCTTGTAATGCCCTTTCTCCCTACACTCAAAGCACATTATGTGATTTTTATTTAAAATAATAACGCTTGAGTTACCTAGGGAGGTGGTGGAGGCCTCTTCTTGATCTTCACTTCTCCCGGATGTAGATGCTTCTTGTTCATGCTCCGGGATGGAAGATTGTCTCTCCTCCCCCTCAATGCTAGAGGTGGAGGTCTCCACCAAGTCATCAACATCTTCAAATGTTGTGGGTTCTTCTTCCTCGGCATTTTCTTCTACATGTGCGGATTGGGGGTTTTCTTGGAATTTCATGATCTTATTCCATAATTCCCTTGCATCCCTATAGTCACCCAATCTAGACCAAATATGATTAGGTAACAAATCACTAAGTAATTTAATTACCTTGAGATTTGTCTTGAAGCCCTTTATTTGGTCTTGGGTCCATTTTGATTTTTCCATGGGCTTGTTTTCTTTGTCCCTAGGCATCTTAAAACCATTTTCTACAATTAACATAGAATCAAAATCGGTTTCAAGATATACCTCCATCCGTTTCCTCCACCAAGCAAAATCTCCATCGAATTTTGGTGGATGGATGAAGCCGGCCATTTGTAGTGCTCTCGCGGCGGTTAGTCCTTGAAGAGCGACCTCGGCTCTGATACCACTTGTACGGGATCGGATGGCCGGCTAGAGGGGGGTGAATAGCCCTCGTTCGTTGGATGTCGGTATTTGCTCGTCTTCGTCGTGTGCTTGTCTACGATTGTTGTTAGCGCAGCGGAATACTAATACAAATATGAATACCAACAACAAATACAATCACATGCAAATACACACGATATACGTGGTTCGGAACCGAACGGTTCCTACTCCACGGGCGAGCTCCTCGAGCTCTAGTTATGCGCACGACACTAACTATAACACTCCTTTTCGACTACACGTCGGAGGTGGAGAAACCTCTCACAAGCAATTACACTAAGTAATGAAATACAAGCAATACAAAGACAAATACGAAATACACGTAAAGAACACTTTACAACGCTTGCTTTGAACCCTTTGCTTGTTGCTTGCTTTAGATGGCTCTTGAAGGTCTGGAATGCAGCAGCAATTCCCCTCCAATAGCTTCACAAAAGTCTTGGCGAAATCCTCCAACTCGAGCTCCATTTATAACCTGCATCAAGCTGTTTTTGCCCATCATCGTGATCGCTAAAAGGCCCGATCACGCCTCGTTCGTCCGTTGTCTCACAACGGCGGATCCACGTCGGACAAGTTCCAACGGATCTCCTACCCGATCGATCGCCAGTATGGCGATCGGCCGATCATTATCGATCCCATAGTAATCGATGCCCACCGGTGGACGCCGAACGATTCCCGGCTCGACATACACCAAGTTGTTTGAGCCTCCGACACTCAGTCTTAGCCACTTGGCTAAGTCCACATCCCTCATGGAGTTCCCCACCGAAGCTTTCTTCCCTCGGCCTACGTCCCTCGGATGCGCCAAGCGCACGGCTTCGCAACGCCATCCTTCGCGTCTCATACCCTAGAAGTATGCTTCCCTTTGGGCTCACTCCATTCGCTCCCCGTCCGGCGGTCCCTCGGATGCACCAAGCGCACGGCTTCGCAATGCCATCCTTCACCGACTCAAGGACTCCGAGCCTAGTGAACTTACCAAGTCCTCAAGACTTCCCACATGCACCAAGCGCACGGCTTCGCAATGCATTTCTCACCAAGCACCAAGCGCACGGCTTCGTAATGCTTTGGATTTCCCATGCCAAGCACCAAGCGCACGGCTTCGCAATGCTTTGGACTTTCCCATGCCAAGGCTTCCCCCTTGGACTTCCACACCAAGCTCCATGCTTGGATTTTCCATGCCAACCCCATGTTGGACTTTCCCATGACAATCCCATGTCATGAGTTTTGTCTATCATCAAAATGTAGGGAATTCTTTATATGCCAAATGGCATATGCGCAACGGAAAAATTAGGATCCCTTCCAAGTGATCCATGCGAAAGCAAACTCGTATAAAATAAATTTCTCTAAACCAAGCCTATCTTATAGGAGAGTTCTACCTTTGTTGCGTGCCCTTTGCAATCCCGCTTTTCTTTGGATGTGTTGGATCTTTTAGCACGTTCAAATGTCCGTGCCTCTATATGTATCCACACGAGCAAGCTCTTGTCTCACAAAAGAAAAACTAGAAGATCTCTCCTTTACTTCTTGCTAGAGAAGTCCCTAAAGGAGAGGAAGAGAGGGAAAAGGAGAAAGGAAGAAGAAGACTCCTCTTCTTGCTAGCCTACACTCACAAACCCACACAACCAAAGCTTCCACCAAGCTCTCTCACAACCACAACAACACTTACTTTGGCTGGCCACTCCATGGGGTCTTTTATAGGGTTGGAAAAACCCTTTCACCTCCACACATTCAATGCAATCCATTGCATTGGGACATTTGTTTGGCCGGCCACTTAAGGAGACAAAACCATTTTGTTTCCTTCCACCTTATCTAGCTTAGGTGGATGCTTAGGTGGCAAGCTCATGTGGCATGCTTATGTGGCATTCTTATGTGGCATTCATGCATGTTGAATTTATCTTATTAATTCAATTAAGCTTATGTTATCATATTGAATTAATCTTATTAATTCAATTAAGCTCATGTTATCATATTGAATTAATCTTATTAATTCAATTAAGCTTATGTTATCATATTGAATTAATCTTATTAAATCAATAAGGTAACATATTGAATTAATCTCATTAAATCAATTAGCTAAAATTCTCATTAAGCTTAAAGTCCAAAAACCATTTTGTACTTAAGCTTATTCCCAAATTATTCTAGTCAAACTAGAATACTCTAATTCCTCTAATTATCATGCTCTTTGTGTGTGACCCTATAGGCTCTCATAACGTTGGCAGTGGACCTAAACTCTTTTAGATACACAAGCAATGAGCGGCATCTAGCAATACATCATTGCTACCCAAGTTATGAGATAAGTCAAGATCCGACTAACCTTTCCGTGACTACTATAATATATGACCGTGTCCTTCTATCCTTGATATCAGATTGACCAATGAGGCATAGACCGTGTCATCCTCGATCAATCTATGTGTTTCTTGATTCTTGAGTAAACTAACTCAAACAAATGAGCTCAATATCTCATATTGACTCATTCGAGCATGGCCATGCGTTTTAGTAGTTCTACTCAATCAAGGGGCCCACCGATATCACTCTCGTCATATGAGAGGGATAGATCCCATCTACATCACTCACATCCCTCCGCATAATTTGTTATATACCCAATAATCGCCTTTATGGTCCACCACATTTACGGGTGGCGTTTGTGATACCAAAGTACATAACTCCTTATGTAGGGAACCGTAGTGACTTCGGTCTCGAGGACTATTCATACCAATAGTCACATGAGAAAGTTTATGACACTCATATAACGATCCATGAAACTTTCTCATGGCGGGTGAGTTCAGTATATATTCTCTAATATATACCCATGTGTCAACTTGATATCATATATCCATGACTTGTGAGATCAAGTCATCAATTGACCTACATGCTAGTCTTTATGTATTAATATTGCCCTGGCATATTAATACTTGACTAGGAACATTTAGGAAAGTGTTCTCTACAGCCTCTCATAATCAATTCTGCCAATTGATGTGCTGTAGATAAGAACCTACTTTTCTAGGGCATTATTATATATTTAATTTAGGCTGGCACAAGCAAGACTTAAATATAATAACCAATCCTTTGCCTTTATAGAATATGATACAAAATGTTCCCTATTCAACCATCACATGATTGGTTCTTAGGGCTATAACTAACAATCTCCCACTAGCACTAGTACCAATCACTATGATATCTAATACCTAGTGACCTAGTGTGACCATCATGCTTCTTCTGTGCCAAAGCCTTGGTCAATGGATCTGCGATGTTAGCTTCTGTCGGTACTCTGCATATCCTCACATCTCCTCTATCGATGATCTCTCGAATGAGATGGAAGCGCCGCAATATGTGTTTGGTCCGCTGATGTGATCGAGGTTCCTTAGCCTGTGCAATAGCCCCATTGTTGTCACAATAGAGGTCTATTGGATCTGCAATGCTAGGAACTACCCCAAGTTCACTGATGAACTTACGGAGCCAAACAGCCTCCTTTCTTTGTGCATCGATGCAGAATATACTCGCTTCGTTGTAGAATCGCAATCGTGTCTGCTTTGAACTCTTCCACTCACACTCCACCATTCGTGCAAAACACGCACTCGATTGCGATCTATAGTCATCCTTGTCTGTTTGGAAGCTTGCATCATGTAACCCTTTTACTAGCTCCTCATTGCCTCCAAATATCGATATTCTTCGCTCTTCGTAGAAGTATTTAAGAATATTTTTGATCGCTATCCAAAGGACTTTCACCGATCCGATCGTATCTACTCGCCATGCTCAAAGCATACGAGACGCCGTGAGTACAAAGCATGGCGACATGATAGACCCTATGGCGATGCATAAGGGATCTTATCCATGCGATCTCTCTCCTCCTTAGAAGAGGGACATTGAGTCTTCGAAAGACTCACACCATGTGATAAAGGCAGAAATCCTTTCTTGGAATTTTGCATAGCAAAACGATCTAGCACTTTATCAATGTATGTACTCTGACTTAGGCCAAGTAATCTTTTAGATCTATCTCTATAGATCTTGATGCCTAGAATATAGGCAGATTCACCTAAGTCTTTCATCGAGAAACAATTCCCTAACCACATCTTCACAGACTGGAGTGAGGGAATATCATTTCCGATGAGAAGTATGTCATCTACATACAAGACAAGAAATACAACTGTGCTCCCACTATTTCTCTTGTAGACACAAGGTTCATCTTCATTCTTGATGAAACCAAACTCCTTGATTACATCATCGAATCAAGATTCCAAATGAGAGGCTTGCTTTAGTCCATAAATGGCTTGCATACCTTTCCAGATGCTTTGATCTTCAAAACCCTCAGCCGTGTCATGTACACATCCTCAGTAGCTTTCCATTCTGTAAAAGCGGTTTTGACATCCATCCGCCAGATCTCATAATCGTGGTAGGTCGCAATAGCAAGTATGATCCGAATGGATTTAAGCATCGCAATCGTGAAAAGGTTTCATCATAGTCAATACCATGAATTTGTTTGAACTTTAGCCACCAATCTACCTTTATAGGTATGCTTATTACCATCCATGTCGGGCTTTACTTTAAAGACCCACTTACACCCAATGGGTTTTACCCTTCGTGGATCAACCAAAGTCCATACTTGGTTAGTGTACATGGATTCCATTTCGATCTCATGGCCTCTAGCCATTTCTAACTGGGCTCATCATAGCTTCTGATAGGATGTAGGCTCGCCAAGATCGACAAGCAATACATCACATGTCACCAAGAGAAAAGAATATCTCTCGGGTTGATGACGGATCCTATCGAGATCTACGAAGAGGTTGGTCTACTTGAATGTGTTTGCTCCACAACTCTTTGGGCAACAATTTCTCATCCACAACACTTTGTGGTTCCCTGCTCATTTTCCATCGAAGCCTTAGTGTTATCTCATCTTGAACTTCTTCAAGATGAATTTTACTCCCACTAGTTTTTCTAGAAATAAATTCTCTTTCTAGAAAGACAAAGATTTGCAACAAACACCTTGCCAAGTGTGGGATTGTAAAAGTAATATCCCTTAGTTTCCTTGGGATATCCTACAAAATAACACTTATCCGATTTGGGTCCTAGTTTATCCGAGACTTGACGCCTTACATAAGCTTCACAACCCCAAATCTTTATAAAAGACATTTTGGGACTCTTCCCACCCATATCGATATGGTGTCTTTTCTACGCTGATGGGACGCGATTATGTGAAAGCTACTGCCTCTAGAGCTAGTCCCCAAAAGGAAGTAGGTAGATCATCGGCTCATCATTGATCGCATCATATCTAATAGAGTACGATTTCTCCTCTCGATACACCATTCCATTGTGGTGTTCCAGGGAGTGAGTTGGGATATTATCCCACACTCACCAGTGATCACGAAACTCTTGACTAAGGTATTCACCACCTCGATCCGATCAAGTAGCTTAATACGCTTACCAAGTTGGTTTTGTACTTCATTCTGAATGCTTTGAACTTTTCAAAGGATTCGACTTATGTCTCATCAAATATAAGTAGCCAAATCTACTCATATCATCGCTGAAAGTAATAAAGTACTTATAGCCTCCTCCGCTTCGACATTGAAAGGCCACATACATCGATGTATGAGTCCTAACAATAAGTCCGTCCGCTTCTCTCGCCATGTCCACTAAATGGAGTTTTAGTCATCTTTCCTAAAAGGCAAGATTCGATACCTCATATGATTCAAAATCAAATGAGTCCAATAATCCATCTTTATGGAGTTGGGATATGCTTTTCATTTATGTGACCTAGGCGATAAAGCGAGATATGTTTGGTTCAAATTCATTTGATTTGAACCGCTTGGTATTTACGTTATATATTGGGTTTTCTAAATCTAGAACATAGAGACCATTCATACGCGGACCATTACAAGAGAACATTTCATTAAAATAAATGGAACAACATTTGTCCTTTATTATAAAAGAAAAGTTTTTCTTGTCTAAACAAGATACGTAAATTATGTTCTTTGTCAATGGTACATATAAGCACTCCTCTAGTTATAAGATAAGCCCAAGGGCAAAGACAAAGAATATGTTCCTACAACATAAAGAAGAACTTTTGCGCCATTGCCTACTGTAGGTCCACTTCGCTTTGCCATTTGTCTACTATTTCTCACCCCGCACATTAGTACAAATGTGAGATGCACATCCGATCTAATACCCATGTAGAAGAAATAGATAGATTAACTTCTATAACGTGTATACCGAGGCGTAAGTCCCACTTCTTTTATTCTTTACTTCCTCAAGGTAGACTTCCGCCCAAAGGTCCGGCCTCACCGCAATGGAAGCCCCCTTCCTTAGGTACTTTACCTTTACCCTTTGAAGTGGATGAATTGGCCTTGCCTTTGGCTTGGTCTTACCTTGCCTTGCAAGGCTTACCTTTGCCCTTTTGACCATTAGTACATTACTTAACTTTCTTTTTGAGATTCGGTTCAGCTTCTAACATCCGAGAATCTCAGCAAAGGTTTATCAATTTCATTCATGTTATAATTCATGACGAATTGATTATATGCTTCCGCAACGATTGCAGATAACATCGGTTGCCAATTCTTGCCTGGGAAAACCTAGTCTTCAAGGTTCTCAACGTACCCAATCATTTTGAGTACGTGAGTTCCTACAGTGTTCCTTCTTGCATCTTGCATGCAAAAAGAGCCTTAGACACTTCAAAACGCTGTGTTTAGCTTGTCCCTTGATATAGTTGTTTCAAATGCTCAACCATATCATAGGCATCCATGTTCTCATGTTGCTTCAAGCTCGAGTTCATGGTGGCAAGCATAAGACATGACACATCTAATGCGCCATCTTGATGCTTCTTATAAGCATCCTTTTCAAGACGAGTGGCGCATGGGGGTGTTTCAGGGTAGATCTGCTCTAGGACATATAGTTTATGCTTCTTGCTTGAGGATAATCCTCAAGTTCCTATACTACCAAGAAAGTTCGCTCCATTGAGCTTGTCCTTCTGGACAGATCGCGAAGTCGAGGGGTGTGTCGTGTTAGATGTCATGGTGATCTACAACATTAAAATGCAAAGTTAAGTATCATACCTAAATCATTTAATTAGGCCTTTAATTAAATGAGGCTCTACTAAATTCTCATAGCTACTATTTAGCTATAAATTTATATGGGATAAAGATCCACATCATAATTGCCTTGAGTTAGCTTTGGCTAATCGCCAAGACATAGTATAATTAGGTAGGCAATCTTTTGCCAATTACATCTGATGTAACTCTTTAATAGCTTTGGTTAAGTTTTAGATTAGTTTAGTGTTTATTCCTAAACCACTTCTGTGCTATGGCGAGGCACAGGGGCCTTCTTGGATATCGGAGCAACGACCACTTCTAAGACAAAGCTGATGTTCGGAAATCACATAAAACTAATTTTAAAACTTATGTTCAAAGCTAATATATGCCTCTACTTTCTTAACTATTTAAGAAAACTTAATTAAGTCTTAACCAAGTTTGATAGCGGGACATCACGATTGTCCACTCGCACTCTTCCAAGATAAAATGCATTGCTTTGCTTTGGCAAACCCAATAACAAATGATCGAGGAAGTAGTGAGTACCAAGCTTTGGTAGGCATATCGTTTTTGACTTATTAAGAAATAACATGTATCATATACATATTAGCATACATCACATATAAGCTAAACTAATCATGCATCACATACAAGCTAAACTAACATGCATCACATACATATTAAACTAAGCGTGTCATGGTTATGGCCCTTATTCTACAATCTTCTCAAGCCAATGAAAAGATTGATTGGTCAACCTAGGGATAGCATCTTCTCCTAAGTGCTTCCTTTTGGTTGTCTTGTGTGTTGACTTCCTCCTTGTAACCTCATCTTCCAATGGACCTTCCATCTTTGTTTTGTACATTACAAAAGGAGAAATACTCGAGTTACATTCGAGTCTAAAACTAATTTTACAACAAGAATTTTAGGAGAAAGGCACGACACGCAGGCCGTATTAAGAATTACAACACACAATCACAAACATTTTGGGACTAGGCCATAACCATGCACCATGTCAATTTTAACATTTAAAAGACATCGGATATTTTATTATGTTTGAAAATTTGCTAATGCAATTATCAACTCATAATAAAATTCATCCTACTTCTATATCATATATAAATTAGAGAAAAACTATTTTTATACGATCTTTCGCAAGTGGCTCTGATACCACTGTAGGGAATTCTTTATATGCCAAATGGCATATGCGCAACGGAAAAATTAGGATCCCTTCCAAGTGATCCATGCGAAAGCAAACTCGTATAAAATAAATTTCTCTAAACCAAGCCTATCTTATAGGAGAGTTCTACCTTTGTTGCGTGCCCTTTGCAATCCCGCTTTTCTTTGGATGTGTTGGATCTTTTAGCACGTTCAAATGTCCGTGCCTCTATATGTATCCACACGAGCAAGCTCTTGTCTCACAAAAGAAAAACTAGAAGATCTCTCCTTTACTTCTTGCTAGAGAAGTCCCTAAAGGAGAGGAAGAGAGGGAAAAGGAGAAAGGAAGAAGAAGACTCCTCTTCTTGCTAGCCTACACTCACAAACCCACACAACCAAAGCTTCCACCAAGCTCTCTCACAACCACAACAACACTTACTTTGGCCGGCCACTCCATGGGGTCTTTTATAGGGTTGGAAAAACCCTTTCACCTCCACACATTCAATGCAATCCATTGCATTGGGACATTTGTTTGGACGGCCACTTAAGGAGACAAAACCATTTTGTTTCCTTCCACCTTATCTAGCTTAGGTGGATGCTTAGGTGGCATGCTCATGTGGCATTCTTATGTGGCATTCATGCATGTTGAATTAATCTTATTAATTCAATTAAGCTTATGTTATCATATTGAATTAATCTTATTAATTCAATTAAGCTCATGTTATCATATTGAATTAATCTTATTAATTCAATTAAGCTTATGTTATCATATTGAATTAATCTTATTAAATCAATAAGGTAACATATTGAATTAATCTCATTAAATCAATTAGCTAAAATTCACATTAAGCTTAAAGTCCAAAAACCATTTTGTACTTAAGCTTATTCCCAAATTATTCTAGTCAAACTAGAATACTCTAATTCCTCTAATTATCATGCTCTTTGTGTGTGACTTATAGGCTCTCATAACGCTGGCAAAGTGGACCTAAACTCTTTAGATACACAAGCAATGAGCGATCTAGCAATACAAGCTAAGTTATGAGATAAGTCAAGATCCGACTAACCTTCCGTGACTACTATAATATATGACCGTGTCCTTCTATCCTTGATATCGATTGATCAATGAGGCATAGACCGTGTCATCCTCGATCAATCTATGTGTTTCTTGATCCCTGAGTAAACTAACTCAAACAAATGAGCTCAAGATCTCATATTGACTCATTCGAGCATGGCCATGCGTTTTAGTAGTTCTACTCAATCAAGGGGCCCACCGATATCACTCTCGTCATATGAGAGGGATAGATCCCATCTACATCACTCACATCCCTCCGCATAATTTGTTATATACCCAGTAATCGCCTTTATGGTCCACCCTGTTACGGGTGACGTTTGACGATACCAAAGTACATAACTCCTTATTTAGGGAACCGTAGTGACTTCAGGTCTGAGGACTATTCATACCAATAGTCACATGAGAAAGTTTATGACACTCATATAACGATCCATGAAACTTTCTCATGGCGGGTCAGTTCAGTATATATTCTCTAATATATACCCATGTGTCAACTTGATATCATATATCCATGACTTGTGAGATCAAGTCATCAATTGACCTACATGCTAGTCTTTATGTATTAATATTGCCCTTGCATATTAATACTTGACTAGGAACATTTAGAAAGTGTTCTCTACAGCCTCTCATAATCAATTCTGCCAATTGATGTGCTGTAGATAAGAACCTACTTTTCTAGGGCATTACTATATTTAATTTAGCTGGCACAAGCAAGACTTAAATATAATAACCAATCCTTTGCCTTTATAGAATATGATACAAAATGTTCCCTATTCAACCATCACATGATTGGTTCTTAGGGCTATAACTAACACAAAATACCATCAAGGTACTGCTCGAGTCAAACTCGAGTCAACCTGGGCCGATTGCACCAACATATCTTATCTAGCAGACTGGTCTACCAATCCTACAAAGATACCGTCATATCACCATTAGTTACTATCGATTGCTTCGATTTCATCCTACACATTTTAACCAACTGTAATTCAAATGTTGTTTCCATAACACGTAGATTCAACTTACCTTGTCTCGTTCCCATGATCCACAATGGATTTAGATCAAATCTCTTGTCGAATAGGACTCCATTCAGCTCACTTCTTCACCTTAAATCAATCGCCAATCCCGTCTAAAATAACTATTTATATCCTCAATTTATAGAATAGAAATTGGAACAAGCTCACCAAGAATCAACTATGGCTGATTCATTATACCATGCTCGAACCGCCAGTAGTTGCATAGTGGTGTGCTTCCTGGTTATGGCAATGGGGTTGCTCATGGAACCAACCCAATTCGCATCAACCAAAAGGAACATCGACCATTAACCGCCACATAGGCTGCTGGCGATGAGACAGGCGATGACCATGCGACTGTTCAGCTGGTGATCTCCGACGACGAAACTGCAGAGAAGGGCAACAACAACCTTCCCTTCTTTCCTATTCACTGCAGCATCCATTCTCCCAATCCATCAAACACCAGACAGACGTGAAAAAGGAGTAAACAGAAGAAATATACCGATTAATTGCTACTTCACCGACGGCTTCGCTCGGGTGATTTCCGACCACTAGTCGGTGACGTTGTTCGCTGCCAGTTGCGGCGACAATAGCACCGGTCTGAGCTCTCTCCCCCGGTGCCGAAGAATGAACATTGGAAAGAGAGGGCGACGCATAGCAACAGAGGGCAGGGCGGCAAGCTGAGCTCGTGCTCCGGTAGTGACCAAGGGGCGGCTGCTCGTCGGCTAGAGGTATTGCGTGGTCGATGCCACGACCGGCCAACAATCAACAGGGTCGACGGCGAGTAGGAAGAGCAAGTTCCAGCGGCGGAGTCCGATCGCGCGACGGCAGGCGACAGAGGGAACCGCATCGATCGTTGTCGTTGCGACGACGATGCAGTGAGCCGCTCGATCGGGAGAAGCGAAAGAGCGATCGATGCTTGAGCGATGACGATGAAGAAAAAGAGACGATGATGGAACGAAGGGGAAAGGGAAGATCTGCGCTGTCGAGATCGGGCAGAAAGATCGGGAGATCGACGGAGAAGGGGATCGGGCAGAAGGATCGCAGATCGACGGAGAAGGGGATCGGGCAGAAGGATCATAGATTTGCAGAGAAAAAGGAATCGGGGAAAAAGAAAATATAAACGTTTTAATTAACCCCATTAATTTCTAACCGATAGTCCAAACAGGCTTTACCAAAAACCTATCCGCTTTATCCCCATAAAATATTCATAAACCTTCCGTTTACATCTAGAAAAATTTCTAAAAATTCCTGGAAAATTTCATAGGGTATTCTCCCAGTTATCCAACATTTTATTATATTTTGTTTATATATATATATATATATATATATATATATATATATATTGCAGTATTTTACATGCCTAGAGTATTGAACAGTGGGAAGGCAGTTGTATTATTGTAAGGAAATTTTTGGAGGCTATGGAAGAGGATGGTCGGAGGTTTGGCGGTCGATAGATCGAGCCGGCTGTGTTTAAATCCCTAATTGAAATGGCTGTAAATGGTTGTAGGTTAGCATACTTGTTAACCGAGAGTGATGGAGGTAATTATAGAATTAATTGTTGTAGGGGGCAACTATGATTTAAGGGTTGTGTTTATGAATTAGATTTATAACTGATTTTGTTGATGAAACTATTACAATAGGATGGGGGTAAAAGGTTAAATCTTGATGGGATTAACTTTGTTAAGTTGAATATAGAATTGGATGAGGGAGTTAGCACTTTTGCTAATTGAAACCGATGGATTTAAAATAAATGGTCAAGTCTGGCTAATTGGGGTTTCTAAATCGTATTCGATAAGGGATACGAATATGTGGATAACATAGTAGCTAATTCGTATTGTTGTTATATGCTCTCAATGAATGATAATTGATGATATTTGTAGGACGTGGATACGAGACTAGTCCGCGGACGTGAGGACTCTATTACCACGCGCATTGACAGTAGGTGGGTAATTTCCTACCTGGTCAGGTAGATGTAATAATTTCCAGATTTAGACATAGATATGAACATGTTAGGTGTTCATATTACCTTGACTCTGCTCTGTTTATCGTATGCTTGAATATATGTATGCTAAATTGTTGATATCATATATTCCCTATCATGATTTAGGAGGTATAGATGTAATGTAAGTGGGTCTAACTGTTTAGTAGAGTGTAGATGTTAGAGTACGGAGGATGACCTAAATTGTAAATTTGGCAAAAAGGTCCTCCGTGGATAAGTACGGCCCTAAATGTAGGACTTATTCCATACCTATATGTTGCACATTTATTCACCAACCATGGGTTATGTGAATGGTCAGGTGAGTCGTGGACAGTGTGTCGCTACGGAACGATGGTCCTAGCTTGTCATGATCAGATGAGTATGACTCTCTATAGGATAGAGAGTGTACTGATCAATTGGGTGTGACTCTCTATTGAACAGAGAGTCTATGGTAGATGTCTGTATGTGAGATAGTACCCTCATGTCATTGCATGCATACTGACGACATCGTCTCCCCTTGGGGTTGAGAGAGAGTCGTCAGTCATCTTGCCTCCCAGGTTACTCCCAGAGGAGTAACTGGTGTGAGGGCATAGCATTTGTTGTGCCGCACTCATCCATTATAGACGATGGTAGTTGGAGTTGCGTGCAGTTGTCCTGGGGCGTGGCACTCGACCACTCATTGGTAGTGTCAGTCGGAGTAGCCAGCAGCAGGCACCCCCATTGCGTAGCGAGCTCTTTACGCTCATATGCTACTTGATCATACTGCCCACTTGGCCACTCTATAGCAGTGGTTGGTGTGAGTTGGGACAGTTATCATGTCGTGCCACCTAGGCCACACTGGGGTCGTGGTAGCGAGTAGGGGTGAGCAGGCATGACCATGCATGCTGCATTGCCGTATCATACGGTGTTTTTCATATGGTTATATATATATACATACCTACTTGTATATATATATACATGGATGATGGTGATTAGTATACTTACAGATACAACCTATATGTATACTCACTTTCATGATGCATTTGTATGTACTATGCTTGTTGCATTTGTTTGTACATATTCATACATGCTACTGCATTTCCTGTATGGTAGTAGGTCGGTACTTGTATACTTGTTGGTTATTCACGGTGATACCCTTGACCCATGTCAAGATATTGTGTTAGTACTATATTTTTATACCCTATGATGTGGTTATATGCCAGGTTGGATCAGGATAGAGTAGCTGACGACCAGGTATGTCAGCACCGTCTGTTGTTCAGTTTATTTAGTGTATGCATGCATAGATACTGTTATGCTGATGTATACTGTTGTACGAGTAGATTAAACTGTTGAATGACAATGTAATATTGATACATATATTTACATGTTTTCTCTTATTACCTGCTGAGTTTTACTCACCACCACATCGACCCTGGGTTTTTCTGTCGCCCAGGTAACAGGTAGAGGTCTTCATGATGACTTGGAGCTGCGCCGACTGATCCATCCCATCTCCGTTTTCTGAGTCTCCCGAGGAGTTCGTTGTTTTCTTATGGCTTGGACTTTGTTTATGTGTTATGGATTTTGGTCCTTTGTCATGGACCCTTGTTTTGTTATGGACTTTGTCGTGATGTCGTGGACTTATTTGAGTAGTCATTGTTTTATTTACGGTTTTATTACTGTGGACTTGTCAGGTGGTGTACACCTTTATGTTTTTGTTATGTATGTTGTGGGTATGTGGTTTTTCATTTCCACTGTTGTTATTATGTTATATTATGTTGTTGTTGTGGGCCTACGGGCCTTGTATTAACCCGAAATGTTGCCACGTACAGGGGAGATGCCGTCCGTTTGATTTTCGGCACGACACACTCTCGGGGCATGACAGATACCCAAAAAATAATTTGTGAGGATGTTCTTAGAATTGTGACTCCACAATAATAATATCACCCAAAGCAACAATTTCTTGAAAAAGATAGACTTTTTATGTACTAGGATTTTTTTCTGGACATAAATAAAAAAAATCAAACATGTCATATAAAATTTAACTAATTTGGATAATCGGTGTGCAACCTCCCATTACGAGTGTATAACGACTTCATCTTATACCAATGGAATGTGACAAAAGTGAAAAATAAATAACAATGGAACTATGATAGATGGTCATCCCCACAAATAATGTTTAGGTAAGGCATGCACAAACTGAAAATATTTAGTCAATTGATCATAGTCACCGTCCGTTTATTAAAATACTTGGATGAAATTACAATTAAATTTGTGGCTAGTTAGCATCAATTAAGATCTAATTAGTTGGATTTAAATCCAATGAAAGTCAAAATCCAATTAACTTTGAGTAATTACAGAAGTATATAAATTAATTTGAAAATTAAATGAAAGTGAAAATCCAAATTAGATTTTCATAAAATAAATAAATAGAATGTTAAAATAATATAATCAAAATGAACCGAAATGACAAATTTTTATTTACTCCTTAAATTTTAAAATTTCCAAAAATCGAAACATACATATAAAACTTCTAAGAATTTTTCAAATCTTTCAATTTCATCATTTCGGAAAAATTAATAAATAATTTAGCTAAAAGAATGACTTCGTATAAATTAATAACATTATACATGATCTATTAAATATTTAATAATAAATATTTCAAATAAAAAAATTATATTAGTTAATAATAATTTAAAAAAAAATTGATATTATAAATTAATATTTATTAATTTGACTGTTTATTAATGTAAATATAGCCGAATTTTTTTAAAATTAGTTTACCTATTCTTGACATTTTATTTTGTTTTTTTCTGCAATTGTTAAAATCTAATTTTAAAAAATCAACATATTTTAAAAACTTTTTCATCTTTTAGAAATATAAAAAATGAATGCATTTTACTTTCTGCTAGTGCTGACGGTAACTAATGGGAAAAAAGTACGTTCTTGATAGAAAATAAAATAAAATCTGGTCTTGTGGGTGTTTCGACAACAAAACTTAGGAACACAATGCTACAAGGATTTAGGTTTCCGTAAAATAAATAAACATAACATCAAATTAATATAATTATAATTAACAGAAACGATGAATTTTTATCTACTCGATAAATTTTAAAATTGTCAAAAAATTGAAAAAATTAAGAATTAAACTTTTAAGAATTTTTAAAATCTTTCGGTTTCATCATTTTGAATAAATTATTAAATAATTTAACTAATAATAAATCATTTCGGATAAATTAATAACATTATACAGGATCTCTTAAATTTTTAATAATAAATAATAAAAATTAAAAAATTAATATTAGTTAATAATAATGAAAAAAATATTAACAGAATAAATCTATCTTTATTAATTAAAATATAGTCTTTTTTTTTTAAAATAAGTTTACCTATTCTTGGCATTTTATTTTTTTATCTTCTCAAAATTTTAAAATCTCATTTTTAATACAGCTTAAGAACGCAATGTTGCGAGGACTTAGGTCCTCGTAAAATAAATAAATAGAATGTAAAATTAATAAGATCATAACTGATGAAAATGGCAAATGCTTATCTACTCCTTACATTTTAATATTGTCAAAAATAAAAACTTGTAATAATTTTTCAAATCTTCCAATTTCAACATTTCAGATAAATTAATAAATAATTTAACTAACAAAAAATCACTTCGAATAAATTAATAACATTATACAAGATCTGTTAAATATTTAATAATAAATATTGAAACTTACCTTCTGGGGTGTGACAATTTGTGTGCTTGACAATCTCACACAAGTAGGGTTCTTGAATTCTGATACACAATTCCTAGCAGTATCGGCATCTAAGTAATTATTATATGACATTTCCTAAACCAATGGAGATGAAAAAAAGATGTTAACCAGCATACAGAATGCAAAAAAAATAATAATAAAAATATGGCATAAGAATTAAAGGGTAGGAAGTTGAACACAAATTATGGGCTTACATGTATAAGATGCTAAAGATTAGGGCATCTTGCTCTTAGCTATGAAATGTTGGATTGAAGCGGATCGCTAGAGGAGGGGGGGGGGGGTGAATAGCAATAAACTCTTTTTTTTCTTTTGAATTTGTTTCAAACACTTATACGCAGCGGAAAAGTAAATATAAAGTAAATGAGACAAGCGAATTTTACTTGGTTCGTAGCCTTCGGCTACTACTCCAAGGCCCTAGTGGTCCTTGACCACGTACGGAGGGAAAAAACACTAAGGAACTCCTCTTCGTTAAAGGTAGGAGTTAATCATTACAAATAAAGCACAAAGCTTGAGGTAGAGGGACACTCCCCCTCTCCTCATTACGATAAAAGCTCCGAGAATTGAAAGTATTGAACTGAAATAAAAACTTAACCTGACGTAATAAAATGAAAATAATTAAAACCTAGATGTCGGAGAAGAAGCACTTCGTTGTCGGAAAGTTGTAGCTTGGCGGAGGCTTTTGGAAGCTTAGAATTGATGATGAAACCCTAGGAGAGGCCCTCCTTTTATAGCCTTTGAGCCCCTTTTCGAGAGAAACTTTAGCCAATCACAATTGAGCAACACTCTCCTTGAAATGGGGTGATAAGCCTTGACTCCTCCAAGCTGATCATTGACCATAAGTCGACTGAAGGCCATCATCAGTTGACTGATGGCGATCACCGAATGTCGATCGCAGTCGATCGATGGACGACAATGAGTCCTCAAAGCCGGGCAATGATCGATGCTGAAATGACAAGTTAGCTAAACAATAACATTATTTCGACGGCCTCCGACCGTTCGATCTCGACCTAGACCACCGATGGGATGTCTTGGGTCGAATATACGCTTAAGTCTATCCCCGTAAAGAGGATACGACCTCACTTACACTCGCACACACACGAGCTTACCTCGATACTTACTGTGTCGCTTTTTCTTTCGGCCTTCCACTCGATTCCTTCGGCTTCCTCCGAAGTCACTCGAGTGTCGCCCGACCGCCGCGGCTTCCTCCGGGTGTCGCTATCCTTCAGCTCCACCGTTGACACTTTTCTGCATACTAGATTTAGCTCATGAGATAACAATATAAGCTTAACTTTGTATCGTTTGCTATAATCAAAACTCAGGTTCGACTTAGGTGCCTACTGCACCAACAATCTCCCCCTTTTTGATTTATGGCAAACCAACACAAAGTTAAGTAAAATAAATTAAGTGCATTAAGCAAAATGAGTATGAGATATGCATGAATGAGCAAGAGTATATAAAAACTCATTTTCAAGTGCTCCCCCTTGAGGAATCCTCCCCCTTGACCGAGGGTGAGTACTTGAGAAAGAGTTTTAACTCTCCCCCTTGATGTTTTCTACTAAAAAAAAATTAAGTAACCGAAATTACTTAATATTGGCCATAGTGTTTAAAATAAGTTTTAAGTTAAGAAATAAAAAAAATTGATTTTTTTAACCTTGGCCTTTACTTCCGTTTTGTTAACAAGTTAACTTAAAGTTAAGTAAACATTTACTTAACCTTTGGCCATATGAAGCTAAAAAAAATTGATCCCTTAACTTTGGCCTTTTTCTCCCCCTTTTTCCATATATCGAAAAGAGTGAGGGTGTGTGGAACAACAAAAAATAAGTATTAAAGTCCAAGCATGTTCCACATTATTTTGAAAATGATATACTAAAAATAAGCTCATCTATAAAATGTTCGACTCATATTTGGCTTGATTGATATGAAAGATCAACCAGTCATGGTTAGAGTCGGTTAGTATGTATGATTATACTCCGTGGTTCATGGCGATGCACTAGCTCTACATCTGGAACCAGGAGTAAGGTCCTAACATCTCACGCCCATCTACGTGACTAAGTACACAAACACATTAGTCCTATGTGTTGTGAGATGTATTGGCTCCTTAAATCTATAGGTGCATGATATCTAAGGTATGTCCTATGCTAGTTCCATGAAGAATGAAAAGTAAGAAATAGTAGTAAGAAAATATAATTTGCAAAGTCCTATTCTACTACGCACATGCCCAATTTTCGTCTTAATAGACTAAATTCGGCTTCGGGTAGGGGTTTAGTAAATAGGTATGCCAAGTTAGACTTCGATTCGACGTATTCGAGTTGTATGGCTCCGTTGGCCACATGTTCTCGAATGAAATGGAGTTTGACCTCTATATGTTTGGTCCTAGAGTGACATATCGGATTCTTAGTAAGATTAATTGAACTAATGTTATCTACGTTAAGTTTAGTATTTGTAAAGTCTAACTTAAAGTTGCGGAGAGTGTGCTTCATCCAAAGAAGCTGAGTGACACACTCACCCATTGCGATGTATTCGGCTTCGGTGGTAGATAAGGCAACACAGTGTTGCTTCCTACTGCACTAACTTTGTCATGCCCCAAGAGTATGCCATGTCGAAAAGCAAACGGACGACATCTCCCCTGTACGAGGCAACATCTCATGTTAATACAAGGCCCGTAGGCCACAACAACCACAACATATATATATATATGTAAACAAAATACAACAACATAACAAACTAATTGCAACAAAGACACAGCGGAAACATAATACAACAACATCCCAACCTACACACATGCATATGGGTAAGACTGACACCAGAACATAAAGAAAACCTCGTCAAAACCCGCACCAACATGTGCGTACATCACGTAACACATAACATTACGAAAAACTCAGAATACATAACAAGGCATACGGAAAACCAAAAAAACCTCGGACTCTTGGAGTTAAGATGAGACGATGCCAGCCAGCGGTGCTCCAAGTCCATCACGGTCGTGCTACATTGGCGATGTAAAAACCTGTGGTCCGTGGTGGTGAGTAAAACTCAGCAGGTAATAAGATAGAACATGTAAATATATGTATCAATATTACATGTCATTCAACAGTTTAATCTACTCGTACAACAGGTATACATTAGCATAACAAGTATACATGCATGCATACACTAAGTAAACTGAACAACAAATGATGCTGACATACCTGACAGTGAACTACTCTATCCTCATCCAACCTGGGCATATATCCATAACATAAGGTATAAGGAATAATACTAACTCACATTACATCCTGATATGGGTCGAGGGTATCACAGTGAATAACCAACAAATATACAAGTACCGGCCTACTACCATACAGAAAATGCAATAGCATGTATGAATATGTACAAACAAATGCAACAAGCATAGTACATACAAATGTAGCATCACAATAAGCATATATATATAGACTGCATCTATATATGTATACTAATCACAATAATCCATATATATATATATATATACATGCATATATGTATATATATGGCAATAAGCAAAAATGCCATAAGTCGGCAATGCAGCATGCATGGTCATGTCGGCTCACCCTAAAGCTACTACGACTCCAGTGTGGCCTCGGTGGCTCGAGCATGACAACTGTCCCAACTCAACACCAACCACTACTCTCGAGTGGCCGAGTGGACAGTATGATCGAGTAGCATATAAGCGTGAAGAGAAAGCTACACGATGGGGGTCTCTACTGTTGGTCACTCCGACAGTCACTACCCATGAGTGGTCGAGTGCTACACACGCAGGACTACGACACGCAAATCCCACTACCACCGTCTATAGTGGTAGAGTGCGGAACCACAATGCTCTGCCCTCACACCGGTTTCTCCTCCTATGAGTAACCGTGGAGGCAGGATGACTGACGACCCTCTCAACCACAAGGGAGACGTGGTTGCCAGCGTGCATGCAAATGACATGAATGCAATGTCTCACATACAGACATCCACCACAGACTCTCTATTCTACAGAGAGTCATACTAATCAAATCAATGCACTCTCTATCCTGCAGAGAGTCATACTCAACTGATCATAACACTCTCTATCCTGTAGAGAGTCATACCAATCTAATCGATGCACTCTCTATCCTGTAAAGAGTCGTACTCAACTGATGGACGCACTCTCTATCCTGTAGAGAGTCGTACTCATCTGATCGACGCAATCTCTATCCTATAGAGAGTCGTACTCAAACTGATAATATCAAGCTAGGACCACCGGTCCATAGCGACACACTAAATACCATTTACCTGACCATTTACTCAATACATGGTCGGTGGCAAACATGCAACCTAAGGGTACAAGAATTAACCCTAGGTTTAAGACATTATCTACCTATGGATGACCTTTTTACCCAATTTACAGTCAGGTTGTCATCCGGACTTTACTATTTGCACTTAACTAAACAAATTTTAGGTTACTTACATCATCTATATATATATATATATATATATATAACTCCTAATCATGATCAGATAAAATATGATAGCAGCAATGGAGTTAACAGCCAAAGGTAAAGTATCAAACGCAAGAGTAAATCAGAACAGGGTCAAGGTAACATGATCATATAAGATGATCATGCATCTAAATCTGTATGCATTAAAACTACCTGACCAGGGTAGGAATTACCCACCTACTGTAAAGCTCGTGATAAACATCTTCACGGTCGCGGTCCTGTCCCGTATCCACGTCCTGTACATATCAACATTATAATTAAGTGCAAGCATACAACGAATGATCAAATCGAATTCTATATCAAATTCGTATCCCGATCTGTAACACCCCCCTAGTCTTTCCACTCTCTACCAGGGGAGATGTCACTACTTTACTGTCTCTATCTTTAATTCATTAAATATACTAACGCAATATGCTAACAACTAAAATAATCATAAGGACCTTGACATCACTTAAATAATAATTATTTCAAGATCTTCACCTAACATGCAAGTATTAAGACTAACCCAACATAACTCTAGAAATCTTTGGTCTCAACCATAAGCAATACAGTTGAACTTCAACAATAAAAAAAACAACTAGAAACATAAAATCTGGTTTAGACATCTGCACTTAGGATCTTTTATTTCCACTGTTCCATCGCCACACACACCATGCACTTCGTCCACCATGCCACCTCACTAAACTTTTCTTTACCTTTATCTGCAGTATAAAGAAATGCAAACTATAAGCAATAACGCTTAGTAAGTACTTTCTATGCTCACAAAAACATGCACTGTATGAAATCATGCAACTAGTTCTCTTGCCCTAGATACATTGATACACATGCAAACATAACTGGAAATCATAACTCTGATTATATGTCTCTTGTATAAATCATACTCTTAGGTATTTTAAAACTTGTAAATAGTGTATCTGAATTGGAATGATTAACTTTGAAAACTTTTACTTATACTTATACTGATACTTCAAAAGAATAATCATCCTGAATATGGGCCCGGCATAGTACCAATGTGCGCTTTCCTAATAGGCCGGGGTGGCCAACCACCAACCTACTAGGGTAACTGAAACTGAGGGCCTTGGCCCGTGGGCAAATTTGATGTCCGGTACATGCCCTGTCAAAAGCAAAATACTTCCTTTATACTTATATTCTTATGCATACTGAAAAAAAATACTCTTAATCCCCTAAACCACAAATGGGGAGCACCAAAAAGATCATTATGCTCTTGACCCCCAAAATTGAAATGGGGAGCATACTGAAGATCGTTGTGCTCTTAATCGCCAATTCGGATGGGGAGCATCTTTAAATTTTATTTATAAAGGAAATATTTTTACATCTTACTCTACATCATGCATATAATTGTAAGCTACAACTCATCTACAACATGCATGATCATAAATCACATTCTTATCATGGATCTAAACATGATACTAAATCAAACATGATATAACGGGTAAAAATCATGCAACTAAAAATACCATGCATAACTGGCTCATATATATGCATATAAACTGCTCAACCATGTAACTGGAAATAACAAGCACAAAAAAACATATCAATGACATACGATAACTACATATACTGCAGGTGAACAATACTTACTTCCTACGCTTTTTCCCCAATTTATACCGTTAGATTTTGTAAAGAGAAGACCTCCTACGTATTCCTTTGCTTTAGCGTGATCCTCTACCAAGTCCTTGAGGATATCCCTCTTGAAAATCTTCTCTTGAATTATTCCACGGTGAAGAAATTATAGAGGTTCTCTTTTCCTTAGCGGAGAAAGTCCCCCCTTTTTTCTTCGATTCAGCGGCTGGAGGAAAAATGTGAGAGAGAGAGAGAGAGGAGGAGGTTGTTCGGCTGGAGAAAAAAAAACTAAAGAGAGAGAGAGGCAGTGCGTGGGCGGCGTTGGGAGAGGAGAGAGAGAAGAGAGAAAAAAAATAAAATAAATCTATATAGAAATTAGGGTTTTCTTAATTTAATTACCCCTTTAAATGCTTAGTAAAATTAACCAACTTCTCTCTCTTTTCCGCCTATAGATATATTCTGTTATATTCTATTCATTGATAATCTTATGACTTAGTGGTAGGAAGCCTATTCCCCTAAACCAACAGTTGATGGTTCGAGCCTCAGCTAACGAACCATTTATTCGAATTTTTTTTTCTTTTTTTTTCCTATTCTTTTTTCTATTTTGTTCCCTTTAAATAAAATATAGTAATTAAAATTTGGGTTGTTACAATCTCTTATACCTTATAAAAGTTTCGTCCTCGAAACTTAGAACAACTCGGGTACTTTTGCTTTATGTCATCCTCACATTCCCAGGTTGCTTCTTCAAACCTTTGACTTTGCCATAAGACTTTTACTAACGGTACCTCTTTGTTTCTTAGTTTCTTAACTACTCGATCTATTATCTGAATAGGTCGACTTTCATAACTTAGATCTGTCTGAATATGTACCGTCTGTGGCTCAATCACTTGGTTTGTATCTGGGACGTGCTTCTTAAGCATTGAAACATGAAATACATTATGGATAGCTGACATCTTCTGTGATAGCTCTAGCTCATAAGCTACTTTACCAACTCTCTTGGTGATCAGGTAAGGGCCGACATATCTGAGACTTAACTTGCCTTTTTTTCCCAAACCTCATTAACCCTTTCATAGGAGCTACCTTAACGAACACCGAATCCCCGACTTGGAACTCTAGGGGTCTGCGTCGGACATCGACGTAACTCTTCTACCGACTCTGGGCAGTCTCTATCCTTTGACGTATGTTCTTTATAGCTTTGGTGGTGTCATCTATAAAATCAGTCTTGAGTCCCATTTATTTCTTCTCGCCACCCTCATACCAACAGATAGGTGATCTGCATCTCCTTCCATATAAGGCTTCATAAGGTGCCATTCTAATTATGGTCTAATAACTATTATTATAGGCAAACTCTAACAAACATAAATATTTGTACCAGCTTCCTTTAAAATCTAAGGCACAAGCTCTTAGCATATCCTCCATAATCTGATTCACTCTTTCTATTTGCCCATCTGTCTAAGGATGAAATGCAGTGCTGAATCAGAGCTTAGTGTCGAGGGCTGTCTGAACACACTCCCAGAAGTGTGAAGGGAAGCGACTGTCTCTATCAGAGATAATGGTCTTAGGTACTCCATGCAGTCTATTCACTTCCTTGGTATATAAATGGGCTAACTGTTCCATGGAGTATGATATTCTAATAGGCATGAAGTGAGCAGACATTGTCAATCTATCGACAACTACCCAAATAGAATCGTAGCCATTGGTTGTTTTGGGCAGTCCTACTATGAAATCCATGGCTAGTTCCTCCCACTTCCATTCTTGAATCTGGATAGTCTGTAGAACTCCTCCTGGTCTCTGTAGAACTCCTCCTGGTCTCTGGTGTTCGGCTTTCACTCTCTGACATGTTAGACAAGTACTAACATACTTAGCCACGTCCCTCTTCATATCAAGCCACCAGAATTTCCCTTTCATATCTTGATACATCTTCGTGGATCCAGGATGCATCGAATATAGGGTCCCATGAGCTTCTTCTAGGATCTTCTTTTTTAAGTCTGGGTCCTTCGAGATACATAGGCATTCACCCAAATATAATACCCCACTATCAGAGACACGGAATCCTTCATTCTTCCCTTCTTGGATCTCTTGCTTGATCCTTTGGATGCTAGGATCTGAGTCCTGTCTAGCTAATATATCCTCAAACAGTGTAGGTACTATGGTCAAGGCGGAGAGTTGTCCAGAAATGATCTCAACTCCAAAATTCATTATCTCTTTCTCCAGTGGTTGGGATAGTGTTGCGAGGGACATCAAAGTGGCGCATGATTTTCTACTCATCGCGTCTACTACTTTGTTTTCCTTTCCAGGATGGTAGTGGATTTCACAGTCATAGTCCTTTACTAGCTCAAGCCATCTGCGCTGTCACATATTCAAGTCCTTCTGAGTGAAGAAATACTTCATACTCTGGTGATCTGTGTAAATCTTGCATTGGACTCCAGATAAGTAATATCTACAAACTTTCAGAGTAAAAACCACTTCTGCCAACTCAAGGTCATGAGTGGGGTAATTCTTTTCGTAGTCCTTGAGTTGTCTAAATGCATAAGCAATGACTTTATCCTTCTGCATAAGTATTGCTCCGAGTCCCATCTTGGATGCATCACTATACAAGTCAAATCCCTCATTACTTTCTAGAAGGGTAAGCACTGGAGCACTTGTAAGTCTCCTCTTTAATTCAAAGAAGCTCTTTTCACAATCTTCAGTCCATTCGAACTTCTTGTTCTTTGTGGTAAGGACCGTCAAAGGTGAAGCTATCATTGAGAAGTTTTCCACAAACTTCCGATAGTACCTGCTAATCCGAGGAAACTTCTGACTTCACTATCATTCTTTAGTTGACCCCAATTACTGACCGCTTCTATCTTTGTCGGGTCTACCATGACTCCATCTTTTGAAATAACATGTCCCAAAAATGACATTTTATCAAACCAAAACTCACACTTGGAGAACTTTGCATATAACTGTCTTTGTTGAAGGGTCTGTAAGACTGTCTTCAAGTGTTTGACTTGTTCTTTCTGGGTTCTTGAGTAGATAAGGATGTCGTCAATGAAAACGACCACAAACTTGTCAAGGAACTCCTTAAATACCTGATTCATCTAGTCCATAAACATAGTGGATGCATTTGTCACTCCGAAGGGCATGACCACGAACTCATAGTGTCCATACCTCGTTCGGAAGGCTATTTTCGGTATATCATCCTCTTTAACTCTTACTTGGTGATAACCGGACCGCAAGTCAATCTTGGAGAAGACCGTGGCTCCCCTCAATTGATCAAATAAATCCTCTATCCTTGGCAGAGGATATCTATTCTTGATCGTCACTTGATTCAAGGCTCGGTAGTCTATGCACATCCTCATAGACTCATCTTTCTTTTTCACGAACAACACTGGAGCTCCCCACGGGGAATGACTAGGGCGGATGAATCCCTTGTCTAATAACTCCCATAATTGTTCCTGAAGCTCTTTCGATTCATCTAGAGTCATACGATAGGGTGCTTTTGAGATTGGATTGGTACCAGGAATAAGCTCAATCTCAATCTCAACTTCCCTTCTAGGTGCTAGTCCTAGTAGCTCGTCAGGAAATACTTCCGGGTAGTCACATACAATTGGGACTTCTTCTAGCTTTTGGTTTCTTTCTTGCTTAGTATCAACTATATGTGCTAAATACCCAGTGCATCCACTAGCTAACATCTTCTGAGCTTCCATGGCAGACAAGAACTTCTTAGTCTTCTTCCTTGGTTCTTCAATAAACTCAAATTTAGCCTCGGTCTCGGGTTGGAATACTAGTCTTCGCTTATGACACTCAATGGAAGCATCATAATTGCTCAGAAAGTCCATTCCAAAGATGACATCATAGTCATGCATGTCCAGCAAGATCAGATCACTATAAAGCTCTCTGTTTGAAATTCGACATGACGCGACGCAGTGTGTAGATGTCATTGTTTCACCCGAAGGTAGGGTCATTAAAAACTGAATATCTAAGATATCCGGAGTTATATCTATCTTTTTAACAAATGCCATAGACATGAGAGAATGGGTTGTCCCAGTATCAAATAGTACGGTAGCATGCTGACTAAGGATAGGTATTTGACCTGTGACTACCGTAGAAGCATTTGCTACCTCTTCCTTGGTGAGGGAGAAGATCCGGGCATTAGGGGTAACTGATGGGGCCTCCAATCTTCCTTGGCTGGTGTAAGGACCCTCCAGTGCTCCTTGCATATGATGTAGCTGAGCTGGTCTACCTCCATACTGAGTAGACTATGGCGGAGGTAGATTGGTCTTGGTGGGGCACTGTTTGGCGAAGTGTCCCTCGACACCACATATATAACACCCACTCACGCCCTGGCGGCCAACTCCTGGATGCTTCCTCCCACACTTAGAACATGTAGGATACGTAGGCTGCTTACTGGCTGAACCTCCCTTTGCATTATTTCACTATCAGGCTATTATCACTATTTTTTTTTCTTTTGTTTTTCTCTACCCTCTACCAGGGGAGATGTCACTACTTTACAGTCTTATTCTTAAATTCATGAAATATACTGATGCAATATGCTAACAACTAACATGATCATAAGGACCTTGACATCACTTAAATAATAACCATTTCAAGATCTTCACATGACATGCAAGTATTAAGACTAACCCAACATGACTCTAGCATTCTTTGGTCTCAACCATAAGCAATCCAGTTGAACTTCAACAATATAAAAAAAAGAAAACAATTAAAAACTAAAAATCTGGGTTAGACATCTGCACTTAGGATCTTTTATATCCACTGTTCTGTCGCTACACACACCAAGCACTTCGTCCGCCATGCTACCTCACTGAAACTTTTCTTTACCTTTATCTGCAGTATAAGGAAATACAAACTATAAGCAATAACTCTTAGTAAGTACTTTCTATGCTAAAAAAACATACAACGTATGAAATCATGCAACTAGCTCTCTTACCCTGGATACATTGATACACTTGCAAACATAACTGGAAATCATAACTCTGATTACATGTCTCTTGTATAAATCATGCTCTTAAGTATTTTAAAACTTGTAAACAGTGTATCTGATCTGAAATGATTAACTTTGAAAACTTTTACTTATACTTATATTGATACTTCAAAATAATAATCATCCTGGATATGGGCCCGGCATAGTACCAATGCGTGCATTCCTAATAGGCCGGGGTGGCCAACCACCGAACCTACTAGGGTAACTGAAACTGAGGGCCTCGGCCCGTGGGCGAAACTGATGCCCGGTACATGCCCTGTCAAAAAGTAAAATACTTCCTTTATACTTATATTCTTATACATATTGAAGGAAATGCTCTTAATCCCCTAAATCACGAATGGGGAGCACCATAAAGATCATTATGCTCTTGACCCCCAGAACTGAAATGGGGAGCATACTAAAGATCGTTGTGCTCTTAATCCCCCAATTTGAACGGGGAGCTTCTTTAAATTTTCTTTATAAAGGAAATATTTTTACATCTTACTCTATATCATGCATATAATTGTAAGCTACAACTCATCTACAACATACATGATCATAAATCATATTCTTATCATGGATCTAAACATGATGCTGAATTACCCATAACATAATGGTAAAATCACGTAATTGAAAACACCATGCATAACTGGAAATAACATGCACATAAAAATATATCAATGATATACGATAACTACTTATACTGCAGGTGAGCAATACTTACCTCCTATGCTTTTGCTTTCTATCAAGACTAGCTTCTGGTGCTTGATACTATTCATGTAATGCTCCGTGATTAGAGCACTACTGATTAGCTCTTCAGTGGTCTGTGGTCTATTAATTCCACTAGCTACATTCAGAGCTATCTCCGGTCTCAACATCTTCACATACATATCTAGGTATGCTCTATTACTTAATGTCTATCATCTTCATATATATATATATATATATGCAAGCATGTTTAACTCAAAGAGAAACATTCTTGGTGAGCATGTTTAACTTAAAAGAAGCATTCCTTACTACTCATAAAGTAAATAAAGCAGATAAATACTTACTTACTTGGAGGCAGCAGAACTGATGCTCGATGTGTGTGTGATGGAAGGGTGGAACCCGTTCTGATACCATCTTGTAACACCCTCCTAGTCTTTCCACTCTCTACCAGGGGAGATGTCACTACTTTACTGTCTCTATCTTTAATTCATGCAATATACTAACGCAATATGCTAACAACTAAAATAATCATAAGGACCTTGACATCACTTAAATAATAATTATTTCAAGATTTTCACCTTACATGCAAGTATTAAGACTAACCCAACATAACTCTAGCAATCTTTGGTCTCAACCATAAGCAATACAGTTGAACTTCAACAATAAAAAAAAACAACTAGAAACTTAAAATCTGGTTTAGGCATCTGCACTTAGGATCTTTTATTTCCACTGTTCCATCGCCACACACACCAAGCACTTCGTCCGCCATGCCACCTCACTAAACTTTTATTTACCTTTATCTGCAGTATAAAGAAATGCAAACTATAAGCAATAACGCATAGTAAGTACTTTCTATGCTCACAAAAATATGCACTGTATGAAATCATGCAACTAGTTCTCTTGCCCTGGATACATTGATACACATGCAAACATAACTGGAAATCATAACTCTGATTATATGTCACTTGTATAAATCATACTCTTAGGTATTTTAAAACTTGTAAACAGTGTATCTAAATTGGAATGATAACTTTGAAAACTTTTACTTATACTTATACTGATACTTCAAAATAATAATCATCCTGAATATGGGCTCGGCATAGTACCAATGCGAGCTTTCCTAATAGGCCGGGGTGTCCAACCACCGAACCTACTAGGGTAACTGAAACAGAGGACCTTGGCCCGTGGGCGAAACTGATGCCCGGTACATGCCTTGTCAAAAGTAAAATACTTCCTTTACACTTATATTCTTATGCATACTGAAAAATAATACTCTTAATCCCCTAAATCACAAATGGGGAGCACCAAAAAGATGATTATGCTCTTGACCACCAAAACTGAAATGGAGAGCATACTGAAGATCGTTGTGCTCTTAATCGCCAATTCGGATGGGGAGCATCTTTAAATTTTCTTTATAAAGGAAATATTTTTACATCTTACTCTACATCATGCATATAATTGTAAGCCACAACTCATCTACAACGTGCATGATCATAAATCACATTCTTATCATGGATCTAAACATGATACTAAATCAAACATGATATAACGGATAAAAATCATATAACTAAAAATATCATGCATAACTGGCTCATATATATGCATATAAATTGCTCAACCATGTTACTGGAAATAACAAGAACAAAAAAAACATATCAATGACATACGATAACTACTTATCCTGCAGGTGAGCAATACTTACTTCCTACGCTTTTTCCCCAATTTATACCGTTAGATTTTGTAAAGAGAAGATCTCCTACGTATTCCTTTGCTTTAGCATGATCCTCTACCAAGTCCTTGAGGAGATCCCTCTTGAAAATCCTCTCTTGAATTATTCCACGGTGAAGAAATTATAGAGGCTCTCTTTTCCTCGGTGGAGAAAGTCCCCTCTTTTTTCTTCGATTCGGCGGCTCGAGGAAAAATGTGAGAGAGAGACAGAGAGGAGAAGGCTGTTCGGCTGGAGAAAAAAAACTAAAGAGAGAGAGAGGCAGTGCGTGGGCAGCGTTGGGAGAGGAGAGAGAGAAGAGAGAAAAAAAATTAAAAGAAATCTATATAGAAATTAGGGTTTTCTTAATTTAATTACCCCTTTAAATGCTTTGTAAAATTAACCAACTTCTCTCTCTTTTCCGCCTATAGATATATTCTGTTATATTCTATTCATTGGTAATCTTATGACTTAGTGGTAGGAAGCCTATTCCCCTAAACCAACGGTTCATGGTTCGAGCCTCAGCTAACGAACCATTTATTCGAATTTTTTTTCTTTTTTTCCTATTCTTATTTCTATTTTTTCCCCTTTAAATAAAATATAGTAACTAAAATTTGGACTGTTACACGATCAACTAGATTGATCTAGTTATTCAAGTAACCCAATCAATCCTCTCTATTAATGCTTATCAACCATTAGGCCACTTAACAACCTATTTAGGGATCTACACCCTAATTGAAACACCCACTCCATCAGTCCCTTCTCACTCTGCCACAGTCGAGTAAACCTCACAACCAACTATTCACCGCCATTACAGTCCCTTCATGGCCAAGAGCAGCCTTATTCACAGTCGCACAACTGGCAATTCCTTGCTCACAGCGGCACAACTGTTCACCGCTCACTCACACAACCACCAACAGCTTACCACAACGAAACAACCTCCCACAATCACTCTCACCGCCACCAACAACCTCTAAATAGCCAACACAACCTATTCTATTCACCGAAACAACCCATAACCGCCCAAAACTCCATCTCACTGCTGTACACAGCCGGCACAACCTTGTTCACAACCATTGAAACAATACTACATCTATATTCATAGCCCAGAACAGAGCTATTACTTCACAATCGGCCAAACTCCCTTTCACAACCGAAATGACAAATTTTTATCTACTCCTTAAATTTTAAAATTTCCAAAAATCGAAAAATACATATAAAACTTCTATGAATTTTTCAAATCTTTCAATTTCATCATTTCGGAAAAATTAATAAATAATTTAGCTAAAAGAATGACTTCGTATAAATTAATAACATTATACATGATCTATTAAATATTTGATAATAAATATTTAAAATAAAAAAATTATATTAGTTAATAATAATTTCAAATTTTTTTTGATATTATAAATTAATATTTATTAATTTGACTGTTTATTAATGTAAATATAGCCGATTTTTTTTTTAAAATTAGTTTACCTATTCCTGACATTTTATTTTGTTATGTTCTGCAATTGTTAAAATCTAAGTTTAAAAAATCAACATATTTTAAAAACTTTTTCATCTTTTAGAAATATAAAAAAAGAATGCATTTTACTTTCTGCTAGAGCTGACGGTAACTAAAGGGAAAAAAGTACGTTCTTGAAAGAAAATAAAATAAAATCTTGTCTTGTGGGTGTTTCGACAACAAAACTTAGGAACACAATTGTCACGCCCTGAGAGTATGCCGTGCCGAAAATCAAACGGACGATATCTCCCCTGTACGTGGCAACATTTCGGGTTAATACAAGGCCCGTAGGCCCGCAATAACAACATAATAAACAGATATAACTATATATCAAACACACAGTGAAAACATAAACACATATACAGACATCCAAACCAAAGCACACAAGTGTACACCACCTGATAAGTCCACAACACTACACTGTAAATAAACCATCGACATAAAACAAAGTCGATGACATAAGATGACAAAGTCCATAACATATAACAAAATCCATAATATGAACACAAATCTTCGGGAGACTCAAAAAAACAGAGATGGGATGGATCGCCAGCGCAGCTCCAAGCCGTCACGAAGACTTCAACCTGTTACCTGGGTGACAAAAAAAAACTAAGGTCCGTGGTAGTGAGTAAAACTCAGCAGGTAATAGATAAACATGTATATATTAATATCACTACGCTACACCTATCCAACCTAGGCACATATCCTCAATCATAGGGTATAGAGAATAGGTACTAAGTCATACTACCTCCTGATATGGGTCAAGGGTATCACAGTGAATAATCAACAAGTATACAGGTACTGGCCTACTACCATACAAAAAATGTAATAACATGTATGCATATGTACAAACAAATGCAACAAGCATAGTACATACAAATGCAGCATCACAAAAAGCATATATATATAGACTGCATCTATATATGTATGCTAATCACAATAATCCATATATATATATACATGCATATATGTATATATATGGTAATATGAAGAAATGCCATAAGTCGACAATGCAGCATGCATGGTCATGTCGGTTCGCCCTAAAGCTACCACGACCCTAGTGTGGCCTCGGTGGCTCGAGCATGACAACTGTCCCAACTCAACACCAACCACTACTCTCGAGTGGCTGAGCGGGCAGTATGATCGAGTAGCATATAAGCGTAAAGAGCAAGCTACATGATGGGGGTCCTTGTTGTGGGCCACTCCGACGGTCACTACCCATGAGTGGTCGAGTGCCACACACGCAGGACTACGACACGCAAATCCAACTACCACCATCTATAGTGGTAGAGTGCGACACCACAATGCTCTGCCCTCACACCGGTTACTCCTCCTATGAGTAACCGTAGAGGCAGGATGCCTGGCGACACTCTCAACCACAAGGGAGACCTCGTCGCCAGCGTGCATGCAAATGACATGAATGCAATGTCATACAGACATCCACCATAGACTCTCTATTCTACAGGGAGTCATACTAACAAGATAAACACACTCTCTATCCTGTAGAGAGTCGTACTCAAACTGGTTATATCAGACTAGGACCACCGGTCCGTAGCGACACACTAAATACCATTCACCTTACCATTTACATAGTACATGGTTGGTAATAAACATGCAACCTAAGATTACTAGAACTAACCGTAGGTTCAAGACATTATCTACCTAGGGATGACCTTTTTGCCCAATTTACAATTAGGTCGTCATCCAGACTTTACTATCTACACTTAACTTAAACAAATTCTAAGTTATTTACATCACCTATTTATATAACTCCTAATCATGGTACAATAAACATGATAGCAGCAAAGGAGTTAATAGCCAACAGTAAAGTATCAAGCATAAGATAAATAGAACAGAGTCAAGATAACATGATCATATAAGATGATCATGCATCTAAATCTGTATGCATTAAACTACATGACCAGGGTAGGAATTACCCACCTGCTGAAATGCTCGGACTAAAGAAATCCTCACGGTCGCGGTCCTGCCTCGTATCCACGTCCTCCACAATCAACAATTATGGTTATGTACAAATATACGATAATATATCTAAATTTACTACCATATCATTTTTCTATACTCGTATCCTTTTTATCGAATACGAATTAGGAAAACCCCCAAATCACTCATTTTCAATTCACACCAACTTAGCTCCTTTTCTTGGACTCCCAACTTATTCACATGAACGCAAACATCCCGCTCTTCGCAACACCCAATTTTACAACCTACAATAAAAGAAAACCCAAATAGACAACTTATCCCCTTGATCCGTCGTCCACAGCTCTATCACAGCCTTTCACATCCATTTTAAAGATCACACACAGAACATCGCAACTCATACACAGCCATCCTAGCCCGTTCGATTCACCGGAACAACCCTCATCGATTCATCTACACAAAAGCCCATATACCAATTCATCATCACAGTTGGCCATTCCCTGCTCATAACCACACAACTCCTTCCCAGCTAACACGACCAACTCTCAGACCATATACATGGCACAAACAAAACCTCTATACGATTCTTCTCTACTGCCTCATCCTCACCGTAACCCTTCATTCAAGAATAGCCGACCACATCTCCAACGCCAGCCCACTCCACAACATACGCACGACCCCCTGCAAACAGCTGCACAACCACCCCTCCGGTAGACACCATTGGCAGCAAAAAAACACACTAGATAGTAGGGAAAGGAAGAGATGGACCATGCTTACCAACAAATTGAAGCAACGCCGGCAGTACTCCTCCCCCAATCAAGCTGTTCGCCGAAGAAAGTCGACGCTCAACCACCGCTGTCCTAAATCAATGGATCAAGCTCAACGAAGGGAACCACATCCAGAACTCAGATCTTGTCCGAAGCAAGAAAGAAAATCGACCCTTACCTAGCTTCGACGACCACCGACACAACCTCCAGTTGTATGCTCCCTCACCACCGGCGGGTTTGTGGGCACCGTCGAGGGTGGTCAGTCTCCTCTTGCAGAGGAGAGGGAGAGTTGGCCGTGGACGGAGAGATGGCACGGGCAGTGAAGTCACGAGAAGAAAGGGAACCACACGAAGAAGGAATCGCGAGAGAAGATAATCGGCCATGGCGGGGAAGAAAAATGGTCTTGAGGAGATAGATCGCGATGGGAGGAAAATAAGAACGCAAGTAACGCTCGGGCGAGAAAACGGCGAGAATTAATGAGGAGACGGATTGGCCTTAATGAGTACCGGGTTGGGTTCGAAAATTTGGGTCGGATCCGATTATAAAACCCTATAAGCCAACCCTAGATCCAATTAACCCCTTGACCATTAAGCAAAGGTTTGATTAAATTAAATCCCTAACCATGGTTTAAATTAATTCCTAAAATAAGTTCTCTAACTATGAATAATAGGGATATTAATCTTTCTGAAAAATTTTATTCGTGGTATTTTACATTCTCCCCCTCTTAGTAAAAATTTGGTCCCCAAATTTCATACTTAAATGCGAAAATTAATTCAAGCAATTTGTTGAAATGTCCACATACCTCAGGTAAACAAATGAGGGTATCGAGCTTGGATAGTATCTTCCAGCTCCCATGTAGCCTCCTCATCCATATGATGCTGCCATCGCACCTTTACAAGTCGGATGGTTTTGTTCCACAACTGTCGCTCCTTACGACCAAGAATCCGCACCGGAGTCTCCTCATAAGTCGCATTCGCCTGGAGTGGTATCGGAACTTCTTTCAGAACATGGTCAGATCGCGGCACATATTTCCTCAGCATAGATACATGGAATATGTTGTGAACATCCGCAAGTGTCGGAGGTAATGCCAATCGATAAGCTGTTGGGAGATTGTTGGTGCAATCGTCCCAGGTTGACTCGAGTTTGACTCGAGCAGTACCCTGATAGTATTTTGATGATAGACAAAACTCATGACATGGGATTGTCATGGGAAAGTCCAACATGGAGTTGGCATGGAAAATCCAAGCATGGAGCTTGGTGTGGAAAAGTCCAACATGGGGTTGGCATGGGAAGTCCAAAGCATTGCGAAGCCGTGCGCTTGGTGCTTGGCATGGGAAGTCCAAAGCATTGCGAAGCCGTGCGCTTGGTGCTTGGCATGGGAAATCCAAAGCATTGCGAAGCCGTGCGCTTGGTGCTTGGTGAGAAATGCATTACGAAGCCGTGCGCTTGGTGCATTTGGGAAGTCTTGAGGACTTGGTAAGTTCACTAGGCTCGGGGTCCTTGAGTCGGTGAAGGATGGCATTGCGAAGCCGTGCGCTTGGTGCATCCGAGGGACCGCCGGACAGGGAGCGAATGGAGTGAGCCCAAAGGGAAGCATAATTCTAGGGTATGAGACGCGAAGGATGGCGTTGCGAAGCCGTGCGCTTGGCGCATCCGAGGGACGTAGGCCGAGGGAAGAGAGCTTCGGTGGGGAACTCCATGAGGGATAAGGTGGACTTGGCCAAGTGGCTAAGACTGAGTGTCGGAGGCTCAAACATCGTTATGTTTGAGGTTTTAGCCGACATCGATCGTAGCATAGGTGTCGGTCCGATCGCTCTAGGTCGTATGGGTTCGACTGTTCGTTGAATCAATCGGTGATCGGTTATCCGAGGAGGCGATCATGTGGGAGGAGGATCGATCATTGCTAAGGGATGGCGATCGTGATGACGTCTGCACGCATGAGAATGGAGTCGAGCTTCGCCAAAGACTCGATCGATGGATGATCACGATCGGTGATGGGTGCCATCGATCGTGATGTGTGATCCGTTGGAACTTAACCAGCGTGGATCCGCCGTTGTGAGACAACGGCTACGGGACCCGATCGATGGTCCGTGCGATCGATCCGATGGGCGCGAAAACAGCTTGATGCAGGTTATAAATGGAGCTCGAGTTGGAGGATTTCGCCAAGGTTTTTGTGGAGCTATTGGAGGGGAATTGCTGCTGCATTCCAGTCCTTCAAGAGCCAAGCAAAGCAAGCAACAAACAAGTGATCAAAAGCAATCGGTGAAAAGAGTTTCTTTTGTATTGTATTTGTATTCTTGTTTGTATTTCATATTATTGTTGTAATTGCTTGTGAGAGGTTTCTCCACCTCCGACGTGTAGTCGAGAAGGAGTTTAGTTAGTGCCGTGAGCATAACTAGAGCTCGAGGAGCTCACCCGTGGAGTAGGAACCATTCGGTTCCGAACCACGTATATCGTGTGTATTTGCATGTGCTTGTCTTCTTGTTATTTCTATTGTTATTCCGCTATGTATTAACAACAATTGTAGACGAGCACGTACGAGAACGAGCGAATTACGACGTCCAACGAACGAGGGCTATTCACCCCCCTCTAGCCGGCCATCCGATCCCTAACATAAGCTACACCCCCAATCTGCTCTAATATCTCAAATGGACCAATGTAGCGTGGAGCTAATTTTCCTTTTAGCCCAAATCTCTTAACTCCTTTGGTGGGTGACACTCGTAGGAATACATGGTGCCCGACTAAGAATTCCAAAGGCCTTCGCCTCAGGTCCGCATAACTTTTCTGTCTATCCTGTGCCTCTGATAATCATTGTCTGATGACTCGTATCAACTCCGCATCATGCTGAATACTCTGAGGCCCCAATATCTGTCGTTCCCCAACTTCCTCCCATAACACAGGAGATCTGCAGGGTCAGCCGTATAATGCCTCGAAAGGAGCCATCTGGATAGAAGAGTGGTAGCTGTTGTTGTAGGCAAACTCCACTAAAGGAATGTGATCCTCCCAACTGCCCCCGAAATCCATGACGCAAGATCTCAATAGATCCTCCAGAGTCTGAATGGTACGTTCGGACTGTCCGTCTGTCTGCGGATGAAATGTTGTACTGAGTAGAAGCTCTGAGCCCATGGCCTGCTGCAGACTCTGCCAGAATCACGAAGTAAATCGTGGATCTCTATCAGATATGATACTCAATGGTACACCATGCAATCTGATGATCTCTCAGCAGTACAATTCTGCTAGACGATCCAATGAGTCTGTCTCACAAATCGGAAGGAAATGAGCTGATTTGGTTAGTCGATCCACAATCACCCAAATCGTAGTATCTCCTTTACGGGTTCTGGGTAATCCCGTAACGAAGTCCATCGTGATATTCTCCCACTTCCATTCCGAGATCGGAATTTCCTGAAGTAACCCTGCAGGTTTCTGGTGTTCAGCTTTCACTTGCTGGCATACTAGGCATCGTGCAACAAAGTCCGCAATATCTCGTTTCATACCGTTCCACCAATATAAGCGCTTCAAATCTCGGTACATCCGAGTACCACCAGGATGTATCGCAAATCTCGACTGATGTGCTTCCTGTAGCAATTCTTCCTTAACTGGGTGTGTGTCCGGAACACATAGTCGTCCTCGGAAACGAAGTACACCATTCTCGTCACTCGAGAAATCCATCTGACGTTCTGAGTCTATCTTGCTGCTCAAGAACTGCAGATGCTGGTCACTGACTTGTGCTTCTTGATCCTCTCAGCAATAGCGGACTGGGCAACCATAGTAACAAATATCCCCCGGGATGTCTGACCGTGTTCAGACAATCCCAACTCTGAGAACTTTCGAACTAGATCAGTAACTCCTGTCAGATGACTGGCCAGGATGCCACGAGACTTCCTGCTCAGCGCATCTGCTACCACATTAACTTTTCCCGGATGATACTGGATTGTGCAGTCGTAATCTTTCAGATATTCCATCCACCGTCTCTGTCTCAGATTCAGCTCTTTCTGTGTGAACAGATACTTCAGACTTTTATGGTCTGTGTAGATCTCAAAGGTAATCCCATACAAGTAGTGCCTCCATATCTTTAATGCGAAAATAATGGCGGCTAACTCCAGATCGTGCACTGGGTAATTTCTCTCGTGATCTTTTAGTTGATGGGAGGCATAAGATACCACAAGGTTGGACTGCATCAGAACTGCACCCAACCCTTGGATAGAAGCATCAGTATAGAGAACCATCTCATCAACACCAGAAGGAATTACTAAGATTGGTGCAGAAACTAGCCATCGCTTAAGCTCTTGGAAGTTAGTTTCACAGGCCTCTGACCAGGTGAACTTGACCCCTTTCCGAGTCAGGCGAGTGAGTGGCATGGCGATACTCGAGAACCCCTCCACGAATCTCCGATAATACCCGGCCAGATCAAGGAAACTACGAACCTCCTGAATTGATTTTGGCTGCTCCCAACTGGTAATCGCCTCAATCTTCTGGGGAACTACAATAATATCATTGTTGGACACCACATGTCAAAGAAAACCCACTGAGGATAACCAGAACGCACACTTGCTAAACTTGGCATACAATTTCTCCCGTCGCAATGTCTCCAATACTATCCGCAGATGTTGTTCATGCTCTTCCTCGGATTGAGAATAAATCAATATATCGTCGATGAACACTATCACGAACTGATCTATATACCTCAGGAATACCCGGTTCATTAAGTCCATAAATGCAGCTGGGGCATTCGTGAGACCGAAATGCATCACTAGAAACTCGTAATGCCCATAACGAGTGCGGAAAGCTATTTTATGAACATCCTCATCTCTTATCCGCAGCTGATAATATCCTAAGCTCATATCAATTTTAGAATACACACATGTATCCTTAAGCTGATCGAACAAATCTTCTATCCTCAGCAGTGGATATTTGTTCTTAATTGTGACTGCATTCAGTTGCCGATAGTCAATACATAACCGCAATGATCCATCCTTCTTTTTGACAAAGAGTACCGGTGCTCCCCATGGTGAAACACTAGGGTGGATGAATCCATTATCCTGTAACTTCTATAGTTGAACTTTAAGTTCATTCAGCTCCTTTGGTGCCATCCGATAAGGAGGTTTCGATATAGGCGTTGTTCCTAGAATCACCTCTATCGCAAATTCAACTTGCCTAGGAGGTGGCAAGCCTGGAAGTTCATCTGAAAATACCTCTGGATATTCTCAGACTACTCACACATCAGAGAGGGGTGGTAGTCCTTCGTTCGCAACTTTGACCAGAGATAGCAAATAACATTGACAACCCTGGGCCAAAAACCTATGAGCCTGTAAAGCCGATATAATGGATAATCCATCGTCTCTAGTACCAACAAATTCCCAAGCTGGTTGATCTGGTGGTCGGAATGTCACCACTCTTTCTCTACAATCCACTGTAGTGTGATAAGCGGCCAACCAGTCCATATTGAGAATAATATCGAACTCTACCATTTCCAACACCTGGAGGTCCACTGTAAGGATATGTCCGTCAAAATCTAATGAGCAACCCTTGATTTCTTGGTGGCTAGTCAGCACCTCTTCTGACAGCAAGGATACTACTAACCCACAAGAACGAACCAATGGGATCCTTCCGACTCTACCCAGAAATATTCTAGATACGAATGAATGAGAACTACCGGTATCAATCAAAGTATCGATATATAGATATAGAATAAATCAAACCATACCCGTATGATCGCTCCTCACCAGGCCTCATCTCTCGTGATGGCAAAACTCATCCTCCTCGATATTTGTCAGCATCCTCGACGGCGAAGAAGTAGTGTGCCTCCACTCGGGCTGAGTCTAACTCTGAGGTGCTGAAGACTGAGTCACTAGTGCAGGCATAAGATAACCCTGAGAGCTGGCCGTAACATCGATGGCAATACTACCCTTGGATAGTAGATCATCGAGAAGTGGAGATATCGATCGGATCATTGCGGCATCGTACGGGTACCTCTCGATATACAATCGCACCGCAGAGGTACTGGCTGCCTCTGACCATAAGACTACATCCGCGGTGCTGTCCTCTGTTGCCGCTGCTGGTTGGACTATCTTCCCTTGTTAGAGCTATCAGGAAACTCCAGTTGTGCCCTCAATGTACACTCTCGACTGGTATGTCCGAGTTGCTTGCAATAGTAGCAAACAGGCTGCTCCAAAGAGCACTCTGGAGCTCTATGACTTCCGGATCTGCATTTATAACATCCAGTTCTGTTCTGACTCTTATGGTTCTTCTGAGAACCTCCAGCCTGTTCAGAAGCTAGGCGCTTCCCTTTTTGCGCCCTCGACGATCCCTCTGTAGTACCTCGAGTATTGCCCTTCTGCTCCTGCTTCTTTTGAGTCTGATTCCCTGAATTTTGCTTCTGCTGCTTACTCTAGGACATCTGCCTCTCTATATCTTTTTCCTTGGAGATCTTTTGGGACGTCATTTCAATACAAATGGCTCGGTCCAATGCCTCCCTGTAAGAGGCAATAGAAGATCCTGACATCCTCGCTCGGATATAAGCTACTAGGTCCTGTGTGAACTGGTACATCCGACCGTGATCCGCTACACGGGATGAGAGCAGAACTCGATAACTGTAAACTCACACAGACTCCATGACGAATCTGGTCGCCTTGCTTCAGACTCAGGAATTCCTGACGATGTGCCGTAGCAAATGCAGACGGAAAGTATTGCCTCCAAAAAGCATCTCGAAAGGCGGCCCAAGAAATCCCTCGCTCCCCAAGTAGAGTCTTCTGCATTTTCCACCAAGTAATGGCCTGGTCTCTAAGATGATACGCAGCAAGACCCACCTTCTCATCGTTCGTACAGTCCATATACTCAAAAGTATCCTCCAAATTCTCCAGTCATGCATGTGCGATCCATGGATCAGACTCCCCTCAGAATAAAGTAAATTTTTCCTTGGCCGAACGTGCTAATACAAGTATCCGTGCTTTAGCATTGTGCCCACCGAAATCCGTAGGTGCCGACCCCGTCGGTGGTATATCCAGATTCTGATGCTCTATACCACCAATAGGGGATTGCTGAGGCTGTGCTCGAGTAGTTGGCTCAGTCGCAGCAGTATCTTGTCCCACCACTCTGGCTGCTCTCCTGGAGGGATGACCTCGACCACGAGTCTGCACAGGTGCCATAACTCTGACAGTGTACACCTGTTGAACAAGTCTAGATAAGTATCTAACTAAGTATAAGTTATCAGGAATACTTACTTTGTGCTGCCCGGAGCTTATGCCGCTGTCAATCACATCTCACAAAACCAAAACCGAAAAATATACTGACTCCCGAGAATCCAAGACTCAAAAACCAAAAATCATTGTATGGCATCACAGAACCTTCAGCTCTGATACCAATAAAGTTGTCACGCCCCGAGAGTATGTCGTGTCGAAAATCAAACGGACGATATCTCCCCTGTGCGTGGTAACATTTCGGGTTAATACAAGGCCCGTAGGCCCACAATAACAACATAATAAATAGATATAACTATATATCAAACACACAGCGGAAACATAAACACATATACAGACATCCAAACCAAAGCACACAGGTGTACACCACCTGATAAGTCCACAACACTAAACTATAAATAAACCATCGACATAAAACAAAGTCCACAACATAAGACGACAAAGTCCATAACATATAACAAAATCCATAATATGAACACAAATCCTCGGGAGACTAAGAAAAACGGAGATGGGATGGATCACCGGCGCAACTCCAAGCCGTCACGAAGACTTCAACCTGTTACCTAAGTGACAGAAAAAAACCCAGGGGCCGTGGTAGTGAGTAAAACTCAGCAGGTAATAGATAAACATGTATATATTAATATCACATGTATTTCGACAGAAAAATCTACAGGTATCACTAAAATGATAACATATCCATGTATATACCTTTTAACCAAAAGTCAATATGAAATGCAGACATACCTGAACGTCTGCTACGCTACACCTATCCAACCTCGGCACATATCCACAATCATAGGGTATAGAGAATAGGTACTAAGTCATACTACCTCCTGATATGGGTCAAGGGTATGACAGTGAATAATCAACAAGTATACAGGTACGGCCTACTACCATACAGAAAATGTAATAACATGTATGCATATGTACAAACAAATGTAACAAGCATAGTACATACAAATGTAACATCACAATAAGCATATATATATAGACTGCATCTATATATGTATGCTAATCACTATCATCCATATATATATATATATATATATATATATATACATGCATATATGTATATATATGGTAATATGCAGAAATGTCATAAGTCGGCAATGCAGCATGCATGGTCATGTCGGCTCACCCTAAAGCTACCACGACCCCAGTGTGGCCTCGGTGGCTCGAGCATGACAATTGTCCCAACTCAACACCAACCACTACTCTCGAGTGGTCGAGCGGGCAGTATGATCGAGTAGCATATAAGCATAAAGAGCAAGCTACACGATGGGGGTCCCTCCTGTGGGCCACTCCGACGGTCACTATCCATGAGTGATCGAGTACCACACACGCCGGACTACGACATGCAAATCCAAATACCACCGTCTTTAGTGGTAGAGAGCGACACCACAACGCTCTGCCCTCACACTGGTTACTCTTCCTATGAGTAACCATGGAGGCAGGATCACTGGCGACACTCTCAACCACAAGGGAGACCTCGTCGCCAGCGTGCATGCAAATGACATGAATGCAATGTCATACATACATCCACCATAGACTCTCTATTCTACAGGGAGTCATACTAATCAGATCAACGCACTCTCTATCCTGTAGAGAGTCGTACTCAAACTGGTTATATCAGGCTAGGACCACCGGTACGTAGCGACACACTAAATACCATTCACCTTACCATTTATATAGTACATGGTTGGTAATAAACATGCAACCTAAGGGTACTAGAACTAACACTAGGTTCAAGACATTATCTACCTACAGATGACCTTTTTTCCCAATTTACAATTAGGTTGTCATCCGGACTTTACTATCTACACTTAACTTAAACAAATTCTAAGTTATTTACATCACCTATATATATAACTCCCAATCATGGTACAATAAACATGATAGCAGCAAAGGAGTTAATTGCCAACGGTAAAGTATCAAGCATAAGATAAATAGAATAGAGTCAAGGTAACATGATCATATAAGATGATCATGCATCTTCTGTATGCATTAAACTACCTGACCAGGGTAGGAATTACCCACCTGCTGAAATGCTCGGACTAAAGAAATCCTCACGGTCGCAGTCCTACCTCGTATCCACGTCCTCCACAATCAACAATTATGGTTATGTACAAATATATGATAATATTTCTAAATTTACTACCATATCGTTTTTCTATACTCATATCCTTTTTATCGAATACGAATTAGGAAAATGCCCAAATCACTCATGGTCAATTCACACCAACTTAGCTCCTTTTCTTGGACTCCCAACTTATTCACACGAACGCAAACATCCCGCTCTTCGCAACACCCAATTTTACAACCTACAATAAAAGAAAACCCAAATAGACAACTTATCCCCTTGATCCGTCGTCCACAACTCTATCACAACCTTTCACAGCCATTTTACAGATCACACACCGAACATCGCAGCTCATGTACAGCTATCCCAGCCTGTTCTATTCACCGGAACAACCCTCATCGATTCATCTCCACAAAAGCCCATATACCAATTCATCATCACAGTTGGCCATTCCCTGCTCATATCCACACAACTCCTTCCCAGCTCACACGACCAACCCTCAGACCATATACATGGCACAAACAGAACCTCTATACGGTTCTTCTCTACTGCCTCATCCTCACCGTAACCCTTCATTCAAGAATAGCCAACCACATCTCCAACGCCAGCCCACTCCACAACATACGCATGACCCCTGCTCACAGCCGAACAACCACCCCTCTGGTAGACACCATCGGCAGCAATAAAGCACACTGGACAGTAGGGAAAGGAAAGAGATGGACCATGCTTACCAGCAAATTGAAGCAACGCCGGCAGTACTCCTCCCCCAATCAAGTTGTTCGCCGAAGAAAGTCGATGCTCAACCACCGCTACCCTAAATCAATGGATCAAGCTCAACGAAGGGAACCACATCCAGAACTCAAATCTTATCCGAAGCAAGAAGGAAAATCGACCCTTACCTAGCTCCGACGACCACCAGCACAGCCTCCAGTTGTACGCTCCCTCACCACCGGCAGGTTTGTGGGCACCATTGAGGGTGGTCGGTCTCCGCTTGCAGAGGATAGGGAGAGTTGGCCCCGGATGGAGAGATGGCACGGGCGGTGAAGTCGCGAGAAGAAAGGGAACCACGTTAAGAAGGAATCGCGAGAGAAGATAATCGGTCACGGCGGGGAAGAAAAATGGTCGCGAGGAGATAAATCGCGATGGGAAGAAAATAAGAACGCAGGTAACGCTCGGGTGAGAAAACGACGAGAATTAATGAGGAGACGGCTTGGCCTTAATGAGTACCGGGTTGGGTTCGAAAATTTGGGTCGGATCCGATTATTAAACCCTATAAGCCAACCCTAGATCCAATTAACCCCCCCCCCCCTTGACCATTAGCCAAGGTTTGATTAAATATAATCCCTAACAATGGTTTAAATTAATTCCTAAAATAAGTTCTCTAACTATGAATAATAGGGATATTAATCTTTCCGAAAAATTTTATTCAAGGTATTTTACAACAATGCTACAAGGATTTAGGTTTCCTTAAAATAAATAAATAGAACATCAAATTAATATAATTATAATTAACAGAAATGATGAATTTTTATCTACTCGATAAATTTTAAAATTGTCAAAAAATAGAAAAAATTAAGAATTAAACTTTTAAGAATTTTTCAAATCTTTCGGTTTCATCATTTAGAATAAATTAATAAATAATTTAACTAATAATAAATCATTTCGGATAAATTAATAACATTATACAGGATCTCTTAAATTTTTAATAATAAATAATAAAAATTAAAAAATTAATATTAGTTAATAATAATTAAAAAAATATTAATATAATAAATCTATCTTTATTAATTAAAATATAGTCTAATTTTTTTGAAAAATAAGTTTACCTATTCTTTGCATTTTATTTTTTTATTTTCTCAAATTTTTAAAATCTCATTTTTAATATAGCTTAAGAACGCAATGTTGTGAGGACTTAGGTCCTTGTAAAATAAATAAATAGAATGTAAAATTAATAAGATCATAACTGATGAAAATGGAAAATGCTTATCTACTCCTTAAATTTTAATATTGTCAAAAATAAAAACTTGTAATAATTTTTCAAATCTTCCAATTTCAACATTTCAGATAAATTAATAAATAATTTAACTAACAAAAAATCACTTCGAATAAATTAATAACATTATACAAGATCTGTTAAATATTTAATAATAAATATTGAAACTTACCTCTGGGGTGTGACAATTTGTGTGCTTGACAATCTCACACAAGTAGGGTTCTTGAATTCTGATACACAATTCCTTGCAGTATCGACATCTAAGTAATTATTATATGACATTTCCTAAACCAATGGAGATGAAAAAAAGATGTTAACCAGCATACAGAATGCAAACAAAATAATAAGAAAAATATGGCATAAGAATGAAAGGGTAGGAAGTTGAACACAAATTATGGGCTTACATGTATAAGATGCTAAAGATTAGGGCATCTTGCTCTTAGCTATGAAATAGATACCCAAAAAATAATTTGTGAGGATGTTCTTAGAATTGTGACTCCACAATAATAATATCACCCAAAGCAACAATTTCTTGAAAAAGATAGACTTTTTATGTACTAGGATTTTTTTCTAGACATAAATAAAAAAAATCAAACATGTCATTTAAAATTTAACTAATTTGGATAATCGGTGTGCAACCTCCCATTACGATTGTATAACGACTTCATCTTATACCAATGGAATGTGACAAAAGTGAAAAATAAATAACAATGGAACTATGATAGATGGTCATCCCCACAAATAATGGTTAGGTAAGGCATGCACACACTGAAAATGTAACATCCCAAATTTTAATTCCTATATTTTTATTAGAGGAAAATAGAAATAAGAATAGAAATAATAAAAATAGGAATAAAATAATAATAATAATAATAATAATAATAATAATAATAATAATAATAATAATAATAATAATAATAATAAAAGAAATAATTGGTTCGTTAGCCGAGGCTCGAACCATGAACCGTTGATTTGGGGAAATAGGCTTCCCACCACTAAGTTATAAGATTACCAATGAGTAGGATATAACAAAATATATCTATAGGTGGAAAAAAAAGAGATTGATTGATTTGACTAATAATTTAAAGGGATAATTAGGTTAAGAAAAAATCTATGTTTTATATATTTTTTTCCCATCCCTCTTTATATCTCACGCCTCCTCTTCTCTCCCTCACGTCGCCCCTCTCTCTTTCTCCCTCTCGTTGTTTTCCAGCCGCTTCTCTCTCTCTCCGTCTCATTTTTTTTCTCTTGTTCTTCCACCGAGAAAAACAAAAGAGAAAAAAAGAAGAGCCTCTATAATTTTTTTCACCATGGGATAATTCAAGAGGAGTTTTTCAAGAAGAATCTCCGCAAGGACTTGGTAGAGTATCACGCTAAAGCAAAGGAACACGTAGAAGGTTTTCTCTTTATGAAATCTAGCAGTATAAATTGGTGAAAAGCATAGGAGGTAAGTATTGCTCACCTGCAGTATAAGTAGTTATCGTATATCATTGATATATTTTTATGTGCATGATATTTCCAGTTATGCATGGTGTTTTCAGTTACGTGATTTTACCATTATGTTATGAGTAATTCAGCATCATGTTTAGATCCATGATAAGAATATGATTTATGATCATGTATGTTGTAGATGAGTTGTAGCTTACAATTATATGCATGATATAGAGTAAGATGTAAAAATATTTCCTTTATAAAGAAAATTTAAAGATGCTCCCCATTCGAATTGGGGGATTAAGATCACAACGATCTTAAGTATGCTCCCCATTTCAGTTCTGGGGGTCAAGAGCATAATGATCTTTATGGTGCTCCCCATTCATGATTTAGTGGATTAAGAGCATTTCCTTCAATATGTATAAGAATATAAGTATAAAGGAAGTATTTTACTTTTTGATAGGGCATGTATCGGGCATCAGTTTTGCCCATGGGCCGAGGCGCTCAGTTTCAGTTACCCTAGTAGGTTCGGTGGTTGGCCACCCCGGCCTATTAGGAATGCACGCATTGCTACTATGTCGGGCCCATATTCAGGATGATTATTATTTTGAAGTATCAGTATAAGTATAAGTAAAAGTTTTCAAAGTTAATCATTTCAGATCAGATACACTTTTTACAAGTTTTAAAATACTTAAGAGCATGATTTATACAAGAGACATGTAATCAGAGTTATGATTTCCAATTATGTTTGCATGTGTATCAATGTATCCAGGGTAAGAGAGCTAGTTGCATGATTTCATACGTTGCTATTTTTGTGAGCATAGAAAGTACTTACTAGGCGTTATTGCTTAGAGTTTTCATTTCCTTATACTGCAGATAAAGGTAAAGAAAAGTTTCAGTGAGGTGGCATGGCGGATGAAGGGCTTGGTGTGTGTGGCGACGGAACAGTGGAAATAAAAGATCCTAAGTGCAGATGTCTAACCCAGATTTTTAGTTTTTAATTGTTTTCTTTTTTTTTATTGTTGAAGTTCAACTGGATTGCTTATGGTTGAGACCAAAGAATGCTAGAGTCATGTTGGGTTAGTCTTAATACTTGCATGTCATGTGAAGATCTTGAAATGGTTATTATTTAAGTGATGTAAAAGTCCTTATGATCATGTTAGTTGTTAGCATATTGCATCAGTATATTGCATGAATTTAAGAATAAGATAGTAAAGTAGTGACATCTCCCCTGGTAGAGAGCGGAAAGACTAGGGGGGTGTTACAAGATGGTATCAGAGCGGGTTCCGCCCTTCCGTCACACACACACATCGAGCATCAGTCCTGCCGCCTCCAAGTAAGCAAGTATTTATCTGCTTTATTTACTTTATTAGTAGTAAGGAATGCTTCTTTTAAGTTAAACATGCTCACCTAGAATGTTCTCTTTGAGTTAAACATGCTTGCATATATATATATGAAGATGATAGACAGTAAGTAATAGAGCATACCTGGATATGTATGTGAAGATGAAAAAAAATAGTGATAATAGCCTGATAGTGGTTTCACTTTATCATTATGATGAGTTCACGGAGTTCCGACAAGGGGGTTTATCAGTAGATGAAGCGGTAAAGAAGTTCAATAGGTTGGCTCGCCTATGTCTGGAATTGGTCTGAGAAGGAAAGAGTTAGACGGATGCTAAAGATATTGAGACCGGAAATAGCTCTGAATGTGGCTGGTGGAATTAATAGACCACAGACCACTGAAGAGTTAATCAGCAGTGCGCTAATCACAGAGCATTACATGAATAGTATCAAGCACTAGAAGTTAGCCTCGACAGAAAGCAAAAGCCAGGGAAGTTTAGGAGGTCAGAAACCTCAGAGCGGTAATTCGAACTGGAAGCGAAACAACAATGGCAAGAGGAAATAGTGGAATAATGCAAAGGGAGGTTCAACTAGTAAGCAGTCTACGTATCCTACATGTTCTAAGTGTGGGAGGAAGCATCCAGGAGTTTGCCGTCAGGGCGTGAGCAGGTGTTATATATGTGGTGTCGAGGGACACTTTGCCAAACAGTGTCCCACCAAGACCAATCTACCTCTGCCACAGTCTACTCTGTATGGAGGTAGACCAGCTCAGCTACATCATATGCAGGGAGCACTGGAGGGTCCTTACATCATCCAAGGAAGATTGGAGGCCCCATCAATTACACCTAATGCCCGTATCTTCTCCCTCACTAAGGAATAAGTAGCAAATGCTTCTACGGTAGTCACAGGTCAGATACCTATCCTTAGTCAGCATGCTACCGTACTGTTTGATACTGGGGCAACCCATCCTTTCATATCTATGACATTTGCTAAGAAGATAGATATAACTCTGGATATCTTAGATATTCAGTTTTTAACGACCTTACCTTCTGGTGAAATAATGACATCTATACACTGGTTGCATGTCGTGCCGGTCAGAATTTCAGACAGAGAGCTTTATAGTGATCTGATCTTGCTGGACATGCATGACTATGATGTCATCTTTGGAATGGACTTTCTTAGCAAGTACGGTGCTTCCATTGAGTGTCGTAAGCGAAGGGTAGTATTCCAACCCGAGACCGAGGCCAAATTTGAGTTTATTGGAGAACCAAGGAAGAAGACTAAGAAGTTCTTGTCCGCTATGGAAGCTCGAAAGATGCTAACTAGTGGATGCACTGGGTATTTAGCACATATAGTTGATACTAAGCAAGAAAGAAGCCAAAAGCTGGAAGAAGTCCCAATCGTATGTGACTATCCGGAAGTATTTCCTGACGAGCTACCAGGACTAGCACCTAGAAGGGAAGTTGAGTTTGAGATTGAACTTATTCCTGGTACCTACCCAATCTCAAAAGCACCCTATCGTATGGCTCCAGTTGAATTGAAAGAGCTTTAGGAACAATTACGGGAGTTATTAGACAAGGAATTCATCCGCCTTAGTCATTCCCCATGGGGAGCTCCAGTGTTGTTCGTGAAAAAGAAAGATGGATCTATGAGGATGTGCATAGACTACCGAGCCTTAAATCAAGTGACGATCAAGAACAGATATCCTCTGCCAAGGATAGAGGATTTATTTGATCAATTAAGGGGAGCCACAGTTTTCTCCAAGATTGACTTGCGGTCAGGTTATCATCAAGTAAGAGTTAAAGAGGATGATATACCGAAAATAGCCTTCCGAACGAGGTATGGACACTATGAGTTCGTGGTCATGCCCTTCGGAGTGACAAATGCACCCGCTATGTTTATGGACTTGATGAATTGGATATTTAAGGAGTACCTTGACAAGTTTGTGGTCGTTTTCATTGACGACATCCTTATCTACTCCAGAACCCAGGAAGAACATGTCGAACACTTGAAGATAGTCTTGCAAACCCTTCAGCAAAGACAATTATATGCAAAGTTCTCCAAGTGTGAGTTTTGGCTTGATCGAATATCATTTATGGGTCATGTTATTTCAAAAGATGGAGTTATGGTAGACTCGACAAAGATAGAAGCAGTCAGTAATTGGGGTCAACCAAAGAATGTCAGTGAAGTCAGAAGTTTCCTCGGATTAGCAGGGTACTATCGAATGTTTGTGGAAAACTTCTTAAGGATAGCTTCACCGTTGACAGTTCTTACCAGAAAGAACAAGAAGTTCGAATGGACTGAAGATTGTGAAAAGAGCTTCCTTGAATTAAAGAGGAGACTCACAAGTGCTCCAGTGCTTACCCTTCCAGAAAGTAATGAGGGATTTGACCTGTATAGTGATGCATCCAAGATGGGACTCGGAGCAGTACTTATGCAGAAGGGTAAAGTCATTCTTATGCATCTAGACAACTCAAGGACTACAAAAAGAATTACCCCACTCATGACCTTGAGTTGGCAGCAATGGTCTTTGCTTTGAAAGTTTAGAGACATTACTTATATGGAGTCCAATGCAAGATTTACACAGATCACCAGAGTCTGAAGTATTTCTTCACTCAGAAGAATTTGAATATGCGACAGCGCAGATGGCTTGAGCTAGTAAAAGACTATGACTGTGAAATCCACTACCATCCTGGAAAGGCAAACAAAGTAGTAGACGCGCTGAGTAGAAAATCATGTGCCACCTTGATGTCCCTTGCAACACTATCACAACCACTGGAGAAAGAGATAATGAATTTTGAAGTTGAGATCATTTCTGGACAGCTCTCCGCCTTGACCATAGTACCTACACTGTTTGAGGATATATTAGTGAGATAGGACAAAGATCCTAGCATCCAAAGGATCAAGCAAGAGATCCAAAAAGGGAAGGATGAAGGATTCTGTGTCTCTAATAGTGGGGTATTATATTTGGGTGAACGCCTATGTATCCCCAAGGACCCAAACGTAAGAAAGAAGATCCTAGAAGAAGCTCATGGGATCACATATTCGATGCATCCTGGATCCACCAAGATGTATCAAGATATGAAAGGGAAATTCTGGTGGCTTAGTATGAAGTGGGACGTGGCTAAGTATGTTAGCACTTGTCTGACATGTCAGAGAGTGAAAGTCGAACACCAGAGACCAGGAGGAGTTCTACAGCCTATTCAGATTCCAGAATGGAAGTGGGAGGAACTAGCCATGGATTTCATAGTAGGACTGCCCAAAACAACCTATGGCTACGATTCTATTTGGGTAGTTGTCAATAGATTGACAAAGTCTGCTCACTTCATGCCTATCAGAATATCATACTCCATGGAGCAGTTAACCCAGTTATACGTCAAGGAAGTGACTAGACTGCATGAAGTACCTAAGACCATTATCTCTGATAGAGACAGTCACTTCACTTCACACTTCTGGGAGTGTGTTCAGATAGCCCTCGATAATAAGCTACGATTCAGCACTACATTTCATCCTCAGACAGATGGGCAAACAAAAAGAGTGAATCAGATTCTGGAGGATATGCTAAGAGCTTGTGCCTTAGATTTTAAAGGAAGATGGTGCAAATATTTGTATTTGGCAAAGTTTGCCTATAATAATAGTTATCAAACCACAATTGGAATGACACCTTATGAAGCTTTGTTTGGAAGGAGATGCAGATCACCCATCTGTTGGTATGAGGGTGGCGAGAAGAAAGAAATGGGACTCAAGATTGATTTTATAGATGACGTCACCAAAGCTATAAAGAACATACGCCAAAGGATAGAGACTGCCAAGAGTCGGTAGAAGAGTTACGTCGATGTTCGACGCAGACCCCCAGAGTTCCAAGTCGGGGATTCGGTGTTCATTAAGGTAGCTCCTATGAAAGGGGTAATGAGGTTTGAGAAGAAAGACAAGTTAAGTCCCAGATATGTAGACCCTAACCTAATCACCAAGAGAGTTGGTAAAGTAGCTTACGAGCTAGAGCTACCACAGGAGATGTCAGGTATCCACAATGTATTTCATGTTTCAATGCTTAAGAAGCACATCCCAGATACCAACCAAGTGGTTGAGCCACAGACGGTACAGATTCAGACAGATCTAAGTTATGAAAGTCGACCTATTCAGATAATAGATCGAGCAGTCAGGAAACTAAGAAATAAAGAAATACCGTTAGTAAAAGTCTTATGGCAAAGTCAAAGGGTTGAAGAAGCAACCTGGGAACGTGAGGATGACATGAAACAGAAGTACCCCGAGTTGTTCTAAGTTTCGAGGACGAAACTTTTATAAGGTATAAGGGATTGTAACATCCCAAATTTTAATTCCTATATTTTTATTAGAGGAAAATAAAAATAAGAATAGAAATAATAAAAATAGGAATAAAATAATAATAATAATAATAATAATAATAATAATAATAATAATAAAAGAAATAATTGGTTCGTTAGCCGAGGCTCGAACCATGAACCGTTGATTTGGGGAAATAGGCTTCCCACCACTAAGTTATAAGATTACCAATGAGTAGGATATAATAAAATATATCTATAGGTGAAAAAAAAAGATTGATTGATTTAACTAATTATTTAAAGGGATAATTAGGTTAAGAAAAATTCTAAGTTTTATATATTTTTTTTCCCATCCCTCTTTAAATCTCATGCCTCCTCTTCTCTCCCTCACGCCACCCCTCTCTCTTTCTCCCTCTCATTGTTTTCTAGCCGCTTCTCTCTCTCTCCGTCTCATTTTTTTTTCCAGCCACCGAACTCTCATCTCTCTCTCGTTCTTCCACCGAGAAAAACAAAAGAGAAAAAAAGAAGAGCCTCTATAATTTTTTTCACCATGGGATAATTCAAGAGAAGATTTTCAAGAAGAATCTCCGCAAGGACTTGGTAGAGTATCATGCTAAAGCAAAGGAACACGTAGAAGGTTTTCTCTTTACGAAATCTAGAAGTATTGTAATATATCGAAAAAAAATTAAAATTTAATTTAAGCAAATTAATAATGATATAATTTAAAACGAACTAAATAAAATAAATATAGTTATCTATTAAAAGGAACTGCAATTATTTATTTGTATTCTAGTTGGTAATTTCGGGATTTAGATCGACTTGATATGGTTGATCGTACGAAAAGATTGAGTAAGTTTTATAAAAACTACTGATAAGGCCAAGGATGGATTTAGTCCGGGCTAAATTAAACCCTAAACGTATGCTATAAATAGGAAATCTAGGTATTAATTTTAGAAGTTTCCCATTCCTACCCAAAATTTGCGTCGCTTTCTCCTCGCGTCGGCTCTCATTCTCATCGCTGCTGCTCGAGCCCCTTTCCCATGGCCTACCTCCGCACACCACCAGCCACTACATCCTGATCCACCGCAGCTCTGTTTTTTTTCCCTTTCTCTTCCCGACGCCATCGATACCCTTGCCATCAATGCTGCCGTCGACGTCCACCCCATCGACGCCGACACGACTCTCGCAAGCGCCTCCTCTCCCTCAAGTTGAGCTGCTGTTGCCCTTCGCACGTCGCTCGAGCCCTTGTCATGACGTCTCAACGACTATAACTGCGGTCACTGGTTTCGGTCACACCCAATGACCCATAGTTGAAGTTGCCAACAGGGTTGGTCGTCGCAGCCAGTGCGACTGTCATTGCGTTGTTTCCCCTCCCCGACGTTGCCTCTGCGCAACGCCACTGCTGCCCTAGTCGAGCAAGCACTGACGTCGCTTAGTCATCTCCACTACGAGCATCGACCGTCACAACAGCCAATTTTCCAGCAATCGCAGCAACTATGTCTCACGTTCAGCCAACCATGTCTGTTCACTGTTGTGGCTTATCGGTGCTGCCTCCCATCGCCGACGCCTATAGCCAGCTCCTCCAACCGCTGTAGTCGCCACACACATGACCACCGTCACCATCCATCTCGTCGGCTGCCTGTTCTTGGTGTCATGACCAATAGCACCGGAGAAGGGGTAAGGGATAAATCGATTAAAACAATGGAGTTAATTTGATTAATCTATTATTAGGAGTAATTGGATGAATTTGGATTTAATTGACTTGTCAGGATTAATTAACCTATTTAATAGTTGGTGAATAGTGATTATGTTATGCGGTTATTTCCAAATTGGCTAGGTTTTTCTGGATTGGATACCCAACTGTGAATCCAGAAGTTGTGCAACTGAGGCGAGATCAAGATCCAATCATCTATGGTGGAATATCATGGTTAAAAAAAAATGATCAGCTTCGATTGTCACGCCCCGAGAGTATGTCGTGTCGAAAAGCAAACGGACGGCATCTCCCCTGTACGTGGGAACATATAGGGTTAATACAAGGCCCGTAGGCCCACAACAACAATATGATATAAAGATATCAACATACCAATTATACTAAAACACAGCGGAAACAACACAAACAGATAAAAAAGATACAAAGACTAACTGTGCACTCCGGAGTGACTTGACACAACAAGAGTCATAATAAAAACCACAACAACAGCGAAATACATACAATACGTCCGTATATCACAAATACGGAAACAATACAGGCTAAAACCCAAAACAACAATACAGAATATATCAATCCACAAGAATACAACAAATCATAAATAAACCTCCATCCGTTCGGTGTGAGATGGGATCAGCTGGCGGAGCTCCGAACGTCCAAGGAAATCTTCTACCTGTTACCTGGGTGACAGGAAGCCCAGGGTCCCGGGGTGGTGAGTATAAACTTAGGGGTAATATGTAGAGAGTGCATGAACATATAGGGTAAAGAAATCTACAAGTATACATGTGAAGATCTACAGGTATACAGCATGAGTCCAATAGACATATAATCATATCCAAATCTAATAGCAAGTAACCACAGTATAGTCATACTCAATGTATATACTAAACTGATCAACTGAACATGAAGTAATATACCAACGTACCTGACGGTCTGCAACACCATAAGCTATATCATCCTTAACAGATATACAATAACATAGCTCATATAACGTACAAGGTCAAACCCATACCTGACCAACACTCAGACATATAAACAGTATATAATCACATGTAATAACATCCCGATCCATACCACACTATGACATGATGCTAATCAAGTGCATACATCAGTCTAGACCAACACATATATCATGCTCAACACCTAGCAGTATATAAAATGCACATGACATGTATCATGATGAACAACCATATGCAGCAATCATAGCTCAATCAAATGCAGCATCTCACAGGCATATGTAAAACATATATCAAATACATGCATACATATATATATCAGCAATGCATATGCATGGTCATGCCTGTGTACTCAAATCGCTACCACGACCCCAGTGTGGCCTAGGTGGCACGACATGACAACTATCCCGACTCCAGCCGCCACCACTCTCGAGTGACCGAGTTGGGTAGTATGAAACAGTAGCTAGCCGCCATAGAGCTATATGCTACTCACACGGGGGTCCCTGCTGCTAGCCGCTCCGTCCCTACCCATGAGTAGACGAGCACTGCACCCAGGACAACTGCACATCACACCACCACCATCTATAGTGGGTGAGTGCGCTAACTACCACCCGCACAGTGGCCAAGTGCGCATCTCCAACTACCACCATCCATAGTGGCCGAGAATAGCACGCACAACAATGCTCTGCCCTCAACCCTGCAACCACTACCCCGAGTGGCCGGGGAGGCAGGATGACTGACGACCCGTATCAACCACAAGGGAGACCCAGTCAACAGCATGCATGCAATGTAATGATGCATAGCTCCATACATGTATCCCCGCCACACTCCCTATCCCACGGGGAGTCCTGGTCAACCAAAAGTCAACTATGCAAGGACTACAATCGCAAGACTCTCTCTATCGCACAAAGAGTCATACACACCTGACAGTCAACCATGCTAAGACCTCTACTCAGTAGCGAGATACTATCGACTGTCCATATAACCATACACAGGCACACAATCCATAATGGATATACCATCACACTAGGACCTCTTGTCCATAGCCACATACTGACAACCACACATTTATCTAAGCGTAGACAACTGAATCCACCATAGATACACAACTAATATCTGTACGATACAACAATCGACTCCATAACCCAAACCATCACCTAACCCTATTGATGTAACACAGTAACCCAATCTGAGGTCACAAAGATAACCCTATGCACCTGTACTTACTGAACATCTATCAGCTAACACATAATAGGGTTTATAGTTCCTATCCTTGCTAGATAATCAATGAAGTAACAGAGTATATATCTCAAGGGTCAAAGGCAGTACAAGCATATGATTAAACATGAGTGGATTTAAGGAAAACAGGTATAAACATATATCCAAATTCATGCACTAGAATTTGTTCAAAACTACCAGACCAGGTAGATATTACCCACCTGATACGAAGCTCGAATAATCCTCACGGTCGTGGACCTGCTGTCACGCCCGCCCTTCCGGGACCCTAAATGTCCGGAGAGGCGGCGCGTGACGCGACCGTACATACATTACATACAGCGGAAGACTTTATACATACTTCTTAATTCTCACAGCGGAAGACTTTAGACCTAAATATTTTTTTTTGTTTTTTTTCTTTTAAACATAAACATGCGTTAACACATATATACATATATATATACATACTTCTTCTTCTTAGCATAGAGTATGCTTCATAGCGTGGATAGATACTTCTTCTTACTTCTTCTTTACTTCTTCTTCTTAACATAGAGCATGCATCATATATGTAGATACTTAGTGCTTAGTAAATTCATAACATCATCATCATAAGGAGACATAAGTGAGGACATGAATAGACATCTTCATCATAGGTAAACATGTTTAGACCTAACGGATCTTCTCCACCATGCCACTACCACACACATTGGCCCCTCCTGCTGCTCCCTTTAGTTTATCCATCCCTTACCCTTATCTGCAGTACGAGGGAAAGATAAACTATAAGCACATAGGCTTAGTAAGATCCTGTCCTACTCACTAAAACCATACATCATCATTAATCATGGCATGCAGCATTCACAACATAGAAGCAATATAACATGTAACATACTTGGTGTCATGAACTTAACATGTAGCATAAGTAACGTAAGTGAAATATAGCATGGATCATCGTATCATCAAACATAACTTGTAATGTATCTAACGTAAACATGTAAACATTCATAGCCTATCGTAAAGCATAACTTTCATAACGCATCTAACGTAAGCATGTAAACATTCATAACATATCATAAAGCATAACTTCATAACGTATCTAACGTAAGCATGTAGACATTCATAACATATCATAAAACATAACTTTCATAACATATAACTTAACAATCATGGCATATCGTTTAACATAACACGTAACTTAACAATCATGGCATATCATTTAACATAACATGTAACTTAACAATCATGGCATATTATTTAACATAACATGTAACTTAACAATCATGGCATATTATTTAACATAACATGTAACTTAACAATCATGGCATATTATTTAACATAACATGGAACTTAACAATCATGGCATATTATTTAACATAACATGTAACTTAACAATCATGGCATATCGTTTAACATAACATGTAACTTAACAATCATGGCATATTATTTAACATAACATGTAACTTAACAATCATGGCATATCATTTAACATAACATGTAACTTAACAATCATGGCATATTATTTAACATAACATGTAACTTAACAATCATGACATACATATGCAAGATGCTTTTGAAAACATATATGCTAGGTACGTAAATATAAATCTCAACATATTTGGGCCCGGCATTGTACCACTTCTTCATTATCATAGCGCGCATCCCTAAATAGGCCCGAGGTAGCAAGTCTCGAACCTAATAGGTTTCTAGGCCCGAGTCTTATTCCATCGACCTAGGGCAATCGTCATAGCGTAGAAGCCCATCCTAGGCTCGAGTCTTACTCCATCGACCTAAGGCATCTTGGAGCCCATCCCATACTAGGCCCGAATCTTATTCCATCGACCTAGGGGCAATCATACATAGAAGCCCATCCTAGGCCCGAGTCTTATTCCATCGACCTAGGGCATCTTAGGAGCCCATCCCTTCTTGGACCTTGTTAAGGTCTTGGTACAAGCCATGCAGAAGGTAAAATACTTATATGCTTACTTTACTACATGTCTTATTAACATAGCATAGCATACTTCGTTTCATAACACATCATGCTTCATTTCATTAACATAGCATAGCATACTTCATTTCATACACCTCATGCTTCACTTCATTAACATAGCATAGCATACTTCATTTCATACACATCATGCTTCATTTCATTTTCATGACATGGCATAATTCATTTCATACACATCATGCTTCATTTCATTTACATAGCATGGCATACTTCATTTCATAACAACATATCCTATTTCATTAACATAGCATGGCATACTTTATTTCATAACAACATAACTTATTTCATTAACATAGCATGGCATACTTCATTTCATAACAACATAACTTATTTCATTAACATAGCATGGCATACTTCATTTCATAACAACATAACTTATTTCATTAACATAGCATGGCATACTTCATTTCATAACAACATAACTTATTTCATTAACATAGCATGGCATACTTCATTTCATAACAACATAACTTATTTCATTAACATAACATAGCATACAATTCATGGTATGGACTTCATTGTACCCTAAAGACCCAAGGTGGCCGAATGGTCCATGTAGGGCCTTTAGGTTTAACTTTGACCTAATCCTTTTAAACCTTAACCTCATCATATAGTTACAAAACATAGTATGAAACTTCATTGAAACCCTATGGTGGGGTTTGGCAATAGAACTTGTTGTTCCTTAGGGTTAGCTTTTGTTCTAATCCATTTTAAACCCTAAAATCATCATCTAGTTCCAATAATATGGCATGGAACTTCATTGAAACCCTAAAAGTGGGGTTTGGCCGAATAGAACTATAGTGTTCATTAGGGTTAGCTTTTGTTCTAACCCACTTTAAACCCTAACATCATAATCTAGTTATAAACATAGCATAAACATAGCATCGAGCTTCTTTGAGACCCTAGTTCATGACTTGGCCGAATGGGTCATGGAGGCCTCTAGAGTTAGATCTTTATCCTAATCCCTATAACATGCTAACATCATCACTTGCAAGCAAAAACAAGATATAACTTCAATAAAACACCAACCAAACCCATGTTGGTCGAATGGTTCATAGGGTTTCCTAGGTTTAACTTTTGACCTAATCCGTTTTAAGCCCTAACATCATCATCTAATTACAAAAGCATGGCATACAACTTCATGGAAACCCTAGATCATATCTTGGCGAATTTAACAATATAGATTTCTTTTATAAAACGCCAACCGCGCTACTCGTATGCAGTGAGGGATACTTACATCATTCGGTTTTCTTGGGGTGGGGAATATAACCTAATGAAGGTAAACTCTTAGCCTTCTCTAGCTTGGATAGGATTCGTACAAAAGAGGGAATGTAGAGGAAAAGCTTTAGGATTTCGGTGAGAAGAGAGGAAGAAGAAGAGAGGAAGTAAACAATTTCAATCTTCCCTCTTCTTTATAAAGGGGGGAGGAAGAGAAGTTCCTCTTTTCTTTTCTATGCCTCTTCATTTACCCTTAGTCCCATTTATCTATAGTTCCCCTTCCTTAATCATACAATCCTATTGGGCTTATGGTTAGTGGGTACATCTATAGGGCTTGGCTATCTCTAGAGGTCTGGAGTTCAATTCCTAGGTCTTGTATCCATTTTTGGCTTATTTTCTTTTGTTTTGGAAAAAGGCCTACATAAAGCCCATTATCATCAAGCCAAAAATTCTTGTAAAATTGCTAGGAATTTTACGCTATAATCCTTCATACCTTTAAAAGTTTCATCTCAAACTTAGAACAATTGTGGTACTTCTTCTTCATGTCCTCCTCGTTCCTGTAGCTTCTCGCATCGCTGATTCGCCACAGACCTTTACTAAGGGCACCTCTTTGTTCCTTAGCCTCTTGATTTCTCGGTCTAGTATTTGGATAGGCCGACTTTCAATACTTAGGTCCTCTTGAACTTGTACTGTTTGTGGCTCGATCACTTGGTCTGTACTGGAAATGCATTTCTTGAGCACAGAGACATGGAACACGTTGTGAATAGCCGACATCTCTTGAGGCAGCTCTAGCTTGTAAGCTACATTGCCGATCCTCTGCGATATCGGATACGGTCCCAATGCGTGGACTCGATTTACCCTTCTTTCCGAACCTCATTACTCCCTTCATGGAGCCACTTTGAGGAATACTAGGTCCCCAACCTCGAATTCTAATGGTTCGCCTCTTATCCGCATAGCTCTTTTGTCGGCTTTAGGGCTTTCAATTCTCTGGCGGATGTTGTATAGCTCGTGGTGTCATCGATGAAATCCTCGAGTCCCATCCTCTTCTTTTCACCACCGTACCAAAGATATGGGAGATCTACATTTCCTCCGTATAGAGCCTCGTAGAGGGTGCCATTCCAATAGTAGCTTGGTAGCTATTATTGTAGCGACTCGCCAAAACATAAGTATCGACACCAGCTACCTTTGAAATCCAGGGCGCAGGCTCTTAACATATCTTCCAGTACTTGATTTACCCTTTCGGTCTGTCCGTCCGTCTGGGGATGGAAGGCAGTACTGAACAATAGCCTTGTGCCTAAGGCCTTCAACGCACTAAATGGGAAATAAAGCGACCATCTCTATCAAATGATGGTCTTAGGAATTCCATGGAGTCGGATGATTTCCTAGCATATAATCGAGCATTGCTCGTCGAATAGGTCATCTTGATTGCTAAGAAATGAGCGGACTTCGTCAATCTGTCTACAATCACCCATATAGCATCATAACCGCTTTGTCGCCTTGGGCAATCCCGAGGTGAAATCCATAGAAATGTCCTCCCATTTCCATTCGGAATCTGGATCGCAGTGGTGTTCCTCCAGGTCTTTGGTGCTCTGCCTTAACCCTTTGGCAGGTCAGGCAAGTACTGACATACTGAGCCACATCTCTTTTCATTCCAAACCACCAAAACTTTCGTTTCAGGTCTTGGTACATCTTGGTGGTTCCAGGATGCATCGCATAAGGAGTCCGTGAGCTTCCTCAAGTATCTCCTTAGTAATTCTGGATCGTCGGGAATACACAAGCGATCCCTGAGGTAGAGTACTCCACTATCAGAGATCCGAAACCCGTCGTCCTTTCCCTCTAGGACCTCTTGCTTGATCCTCTGAAGGCTTGGGTCACGGGCTTGCTTTTCCAGTATATCATCGAACATCGTCGGTGCTATCGTCAGGGTTGAGAGCTGTTCGGAAGAGCAAGAATTGGAGCGCTGGTCAGTCTCCTTTTTAACTCTGTGAAACTCCGCTCGCAGGTGTCCGTCCACTCATATTTCTTGTCCTTTCTAACCGACATTGATCAACTATACCACATACATCCCATGCAATGGACTAATCACTAATTCAAGGAATGAGCTCATCATTTCTTATTCATACTTTCTGAAAAGAAAAATGTTAACATATAACATTCCTTATTTCTAATCGAAACAAAACTACTTGAGAAGATAGTTTATTACGACTCCCACTAGGACAAACCCTAGTGCAGTTGTAATCATTTTTAGTCCTATCTTCCTTGGCCTTATTAGGGTAGTCTCAGGCTGGCCAGTAAGTTGACTGTTTGCAGATCCTTCTTCCTTCCTCCCGAGGCCAGCTTCCACCGGATTCTCTACCACAGGCTTCTCTTGAACCCTGTGCTCCAGCAGTTCCCAGCACAACTCCGCATAGGTTATCCGCCCTTCATAACGGCCCCACACGTGGTGTGCAACTACCATGAACTCATTTGGTAGGGAGCGGACCAAGGCCCATATCTTATAGTTATCCAGTAACGGAAACTCCTGCCGCTCGAGTCTCCTAAAAAGACCATCGAGCCTTCTCATGTGTCCGGTGACCCCACCATCTGGTTTATAGACTATCTCTTCAATAGTTTCCCTTAATCGGTTTCGTGACACATCACGACGGGTCATGGTAGTCATCGTCCGTGCCATCTGAAGTTGAAATAAATGAAGTCAGTACAAAACCGACCAACCCGTACGAAACCGGCTTAATTCAATTCAGATGAACATAGACCTTACACAATTAATTACGAAAAAAAATCAAATTTTCGTAACAAAATTTGTTTATTTATTTATTTATTTGTTTATATATATATATATATATATATTTTATTATTATTTTTTTTTTGTAATTAAACTAAGGCCAGCATAAGGTTGTTTTAAGCTTAAGGCATCACTCATGTTCTCCTGCATAATTTAAGGTATTTTATATCATACATGAACAATCATAAGGGTATCATACATATTTTCGTGCATGTTTAAGCTAGAAGCATTTCCTATCATGCATGAATCAAGCATAAGGGAAAGGCATTTTATAAATAAGCTAGAGGCATTTTATATTATACATGAACTAAATAATCTAAAGATATTTCATATCATGCATGATCAAAATTAACAAAATTTAGAGTATAGACATAGAATTCTTACTTGGAGCAGCAGGATTTGGAGCTTGATGTGTGTGTAATGGAAAGGCAGATCCGCTCTGATACCAACCACACGCTGCCCTTCCGGGACCAAAAAGGTCCGGAGAGGCGGCGCGTGACGCGACCGTACATACATTACATACAGCGGAAGACTTTATACATACTTCTTAATTCTCACAACGGAAGACTTTAGACCTAAATATTTTTTTTTTGTTTTTTTTCTTTTAAACATAAACATGCGTTAACACATATATACATATATATATACATACTTCTTCTTCTTAGCATAGAGTATGCTTCATAGCGTGGATAGATACTTCTTCTTACTTCTTCTTTACTTCTTCTTCTTAACATAGAGCATGCATCATATATGTAGATACTTAGTGCTTAGTAAATTCATAACATCATCATCATAAGGAGACATAAGTGAGGACATGAATAGACATCTTCATCATAGGTAAACATGTTTAGACCTAACGGATCTTCTCCACCATGCCACTACCACACACATTGGCCCCTCCTGCTGCTCCCTTTAGTTTATCCATCCCTTACCCTTATCTGGAGGAAAGATAAACTATAAGCACATAGGCTTAGTAAGATCCTGTCCTACTCACTAAAACCATACATCATCATTAATCATGGCATGCAGCATTCACAACATAGAAGCAATATAACATGTAACATACTTGGTGTCATGAACTTAACATGTAGCATAAATGCGTAAGTGAAATATAGCATGGATCATCGTATCATCAAACATAACTTGTAATGTATCTAGCGTAAACATGTAAACATTCATAGCCTATCGTAAGCATAACTTTCATAGCATCTAACGTAAGCATGTAAACATTCATAACATATCATAAAGCATAACTTCATGCGCGTATCTAACGTAAGCATGTAGACATTCATAACATATCATAAAACATAACTTTCATAACATATAACTTAACAATCATGGCATATCGTTTAACATAACACGTAACTTAACAATCATGGCATATCATTTAACATAACATGTAACTTAACAATCATGGCATATTATTTAACATAACATGTAACTTAACAATCATGGCATATTATTTAACATAACATGTAACTTAACAATCATGGCATATTATTTAACATAACATGGAACTTAACAATCATGGCATATTATTTAACATAACATGTAACTTAACAATCATGGCATATCGTTTAACATAACATGTAACTTAACAATCATGGCATATTATTTAACATAACATGTAACTTAACAATCATGGCATATCATTTAACATAACATGTAACTTAACAATCATGGCATATCGTTTAACATAACATGTAACTTAACAATCATGACATACATATGCAAGATGCTTTTGAAAACATATATGCTAGGTACGTAAATATAAATCTCAACATATTTGGGCCCGGCATTGTACCACTTCTTCATTATCATAGCAGATCCCTAAATAGGCCCGAGGTAGCAAGTCTCAACCTAATAGGTTTCTAGGCCCGAGTCTTATTCCATCGACCTAGGGCAATCGTCATAGCGTAGAAGCCCATCCTAGGCCCGAGTCTTACTCCATCGACCTAAGGCATCTTGGAGCCCATCCCATACTAGGCCCGAATCTTATTCCATCGACCTAGGGGCAATCATACATAGAAGCCCATCCTAGGCCCGAGTCTTATTCCATCGACCTAGGGCATCTTAGAGCCCATCCCTTCTTGGACCTTGTTAAGGTCTTGGTACAAGCCATGAAGGTAAAATACTTATATGCTTACTTTACTACATGTCTTATTAACATAGCATAGCATACGTTCATAACACATCATGCTTCATTTCATTAACATAGCATAGCATACTTCATTTCATACACCTCATGCTTCACTTCATTAACATAGCATAGCATACTTCATTTCATACACATCATGCTTCATTTCATTTTCATGACATGGCATAATTCATTTCATACACATCATGCTTCATTTCATTTACATAGCATGGCATACTTCATTTCATAACAACATATCCTATTTCATTAACATAGCATGGCATACTTTATTTCATAACAACAAAACTTATTTCATTAACATAGCATGGCATACTTCATTTCATAACAACATAACTTATTTCATTAACATAGCATGGCATACTTCATTTCATAACAACATAACTTATTTCATTAACATAGCATGGCATACTTCATTTCATAACAACATAACTTATTTCATTAACATAGCATGGCATACTTCATTTCATAACAACATAACTTATTTCATTAACATAACATAGCATACAATTCATGGTATGGACTTCATTGTACCCTAAAGACCCAAGGTGGCCGAATGGTCCATGCAGGGCCTTTAGGTTTAACTTTTGACCTAATCCCCTTTTAAACCTTAACCTCATCATATAGTTACAAAACATAGTATGAAACTTCATTGAAACCCTATGGTGGGGTTTGGCCGAATAGGTCTTGTTGTTCCTTAGGGTTAGCTTTTGTTCTAATCCATTTTAAACCCTAAAATCATCATCTAGTTCCCATAATATGGCATGGAACTTCATTGAAACCCTAAAAGTAGGGTTTGGCCGAATAGAACAATAGTGTTCATTAGGGTTAGCTTTTGTTCTAACCCACTTTAAACCCTAACATCATAATCTAGTTATAAACATAGCATAAACATAGCATAGAGCTTCTTTGAGACCCTAGTTCATGACTTGGCCAAATGGGTCATGGAGGCCTCTAGAGTTAGATCTTTATCCTAATCCCTATAACATGCTAACATCATCACTTGCAAGCAAAAACAAGATATAACTTCAATAAAACACCAACAAAACCCATGTTGGCGAATGGTTCATAGGGTTTCCTAGGTTTAACTTTTGACCTAATCCGTTTTAAGCCCTAACATCATCATCTAATTACAAAAGCATGGCATACAACTTCATGGAAACCCTAGATCATATCTTGGCCGAATTTAACAATATAGATTTCTTTTATAAAAAGTCAAACGAAGCTACTCGATGCGGTGAGGGATACTTACATCCTTCGCTTTGCTTGGGTGGGAAGATAACCTAAAGAAGGTCAACACTAGCCTTCTCTAGCTTGGATAGGATTCGGCCAAAAGAGGGAATGTAGAGGAAAAGCTTTAGGATTTCGGTGAGAAGAGAGGAAGAAGAAGAGAGGAAGTAAACAATTTCAATCTTCCCTCTTCTTTATAAAGGGGGGAGGAAGAGAAGTTCCTCTTTTCTTTTCTATGCCTCTTCATTTACCCTTAGTCCCATTTATCTATAGTTAACCCCCTTTCCTTAATCATACAATACTATTTGGCTTATTGTTAGTGGGTACATCTATAGGGCTTGGCTATCTCTAGAGGTCTGGAGTTCAATTCCTAGGTCTTGTATCCATTTTTGGCTTATTTTCTTTTGTTTTGGAAAAAGGCCTACATAAGCCCATTATCATCAAGCCAAAAATTCTTGTAAAATTGCTAGGAATTTTACGGGCGTTACACCTGCTTCGTATCCCAAACCTGCACATAATAGCAACAATGATTAAGTACAAGCACAAGACAAGTATACGAACTAAACACTACTTCGTTTCTAGGTTCGCATCCTTTCCTCATCTTCGAGTTAGAAACTCATCTATCCCAATCTGATACACCATAACCCAACTCACAATAGATTACTGACATCCACAAGATCAATTAAGATAAATAGATCTAAACACACTCAAATCAACCTCACCACAACTCCATCATCCATTCTCACCTCCATGGGCAATAAAAGAAGAAACAATCGGAAGATACACCAACAACCGATTACAACTCCACCCTTGACTGTGCAGAACAAAGCCTTCCTCTATCCCACACTTGACCAATTGATCAACATCCACAACCCACTCAATTACACACATAATCAACATCTATTACAGCTCCTCATTACTGAATCAATAACAGCAAACATAACCACACCTACATAACCAATCCGAGCCAATCAAACTCAGCTTACCCTTGCTGCTTCAACTAGATAGCAGCACCACACAACATCCATAAACAGGAACACTCAGATTCCACCCTTAGCTCAAACACAATCCACTGCTATATACAAATGAAATCAATCCACCGAAACACCATGGATAGCAGAGAAAAGGAGAACAAGGATTATACCCAAAATTGCAATCTCCACCGCTGCATCAACACAATCACCAGCTGTAACTTATCCTTCCACACACACAGCATGCACACCATCTAATCAACATTAATCTCGATCAAATAGATCATTAGGAACAATTGAGTACTACTCTAAATCGAATCCAGTAAATCCACGGCATAAACCCACAATAGCTATTAGTTGCTGCTGCCCATACCACCAAAAAATCACTTGATCACAACAATCGAATAACACTCTAAATCTCAGCCACTAACACTGATCCCCGAGCTCAAATCTCCATCGGTAATCGTTTTCCCCCAGCTGCCCAGTTCACCAGAGAAATCAAGGCTCCAAAAACACTGCCCAAAACCGATCCAAGCTAACAAAAACCATAACAAGATCCAAAGGAAAACATCGATTTAACCCTAACATGAACAACCAGAATACCCGGATTAGCAGCTCACTGTCGCGGCCATATCACCTCCGATCCGCCTGGGTAGAGGGGTCAATAAGATCTCCAAGGCCTGAAATCAATAGACCTGCTATCGGAGATCTGCTAGGGCGGCGGCGTTGTCAAACTTCCCTACTGGAACCATCGGCGAGCACCTGATCTGATGACGGAAGAAGCAGCGGCGCGAGGAAAAGAAGAGAAGAGGCGATCGCGACGAATGGCCCGCTCCGTTCGTTCGATTCCTTTAAAAGATGTTCAGCCAACCCAAACTGGTTCAGGTCCAACCCAAGTTCAACCCAATCTGCTTTGACCCAATCCAGTTCAAGCCCATTTTCAGCCCAAATAGCTTCAGCCCAATAGCCCAATCCTCAAACCCAATCACTAATTAGACCCAATTAACCCACTAATTAAACCCAATTAATTAAAGGGTTAATCCATATAATTTTTTTTACCGTATTTTACATTCTCCCCCACTTATAAAAATTTGGTCCCCAAATTTTTGACTTATATACTTGTATGATATGTCAAAATAACCATCTCAAGTATCCATAGAAAAGTCACACCTCAAGTGACTAAGTAGGGTGCTAAGCTCGAATATTATATTCCATCTCTTATATACACTCTCAATCGATCTAATAAAAAATCAATAACTATACCAGAGTGGAGCTCTATATCTGTAACCGGTGGAAAACTTTGTCAGAATCGTAAGGTGAATCATGAATCACTATCAGAAATGATACCCAAGGATACTCCATGGATATAATTCCATCAAGCGATCCAACGAAGTCCATCTTACGACTCGGAAGAAAATGAGCGGACCTAGCTAGTCGATCATCGACTACCCAAATCTTATCAAGTCCTTTCCGAATTCTGGATAATCTCCCAACACCGTCTAACGTACTAGGCTCTCACTTCATCACGGTACGTGATCCTACCGATCATAATATTCCAGCTTTGCTTGTTGGCATACCCAACATCAAACTACAAAATCAACCGTGTCCCATATATCGTTCCACCAACAGGAACGTCTCAATACTCACTTTTCTCTTCAGAGACGGAGAATTCCTTTCTCATAAGAGAAATCAATCTAATGTCCAAAATCCACTCTGTCACACAGAACTGGAAAACTATAATGACTAATCCCCCCAGTTGCATCTATCCGTGTTCTAACAACCCTATAGCAGCTACCCAGTAGCTAGCCAAAACTCCCTGAGCACTCCTGCTCTATACATCTACTACTCAAGATAATAACTGCTAAGCTCCACATCATATATATGATAGCTTATTTCGTATTTCCTCAACTAACGTAGGCATAAGAAATGTCTCATACAACTGCATCGGAATCGCTCCAATCCCTGAAATGTTGCATCTATGTGCAATACCCTTCCATCCATATCGGACAGATTAACTAACACTGATGCAAAAGTCAGCCACCGTCTAGGCCTTGAACCTAGCTACACAAACTTCCGACCAGGTGATTTCCATCACCTTCTTAGTCCAACAAGTCGGCAGTATAGTATCGCTAGTAACATCCTATCCACATCTACGGTAAATATCAAATCAATTTAGGGAAACATAACTTCCCTTAAGATTGTGAATATATCCATAAATATATCATTCACCGATATGATGACAATCGATCTCAAATACTCCAAGAGTACTTGATTCCTCAAATCCTTGAACGACTAAATCATTAATAAGTCTAACGACATTATCAACATCTCCTAAAATTCATACCAAGTATGAAATGTCATCTTCTACACACTAACATCCTTTTACTCTAAGCTGATAATAGCTCAATCATCACACCGATATTGATAACTGTATGCCACCAAGTCACTACAATATCAACACTCCAATCATAAATCAACCCTAGAATAACCTCCGGTGTCCAAAACGAAGGATATTCATTCGCAACAACTACTGCATTCCATCATCGATAATCGATGTATAACCCCAAAGGTTCGTCCCTATTTCTTTTAACAAAGAGTTATGGATCTTCTCAAGAAGAACCACTAGGGCAGATAAATCTCCCATCCAATACCTCATGTAATCACAACCTATGCTCTTCCAACTTTCCAAGTATTTAACAACACTGATATCAATAAAATCATCTCCTGGTATGAGGTCCTCAATATCGGAACTGTTCCTGAAATCACTCCAATCGCATACTTCTCTTGCCTATACAGTGGCAAGCTCGAGAGTTCATCCGTAACTACATCCGAATACTCTCGGATTATACGTACATCCGAGAGTCCTAGTATACCAACGCTCCAACAATCCAACTATCCATAAGGATATGTCTATAGTAGAGGTATGTATATCAAAGGCTAAGGGTATCCCTTGACTTCATGATCGTTGGTCAACATCTCACCTGACGGTAGAGAACAATCACCAACCCACAAGTCGATAGGAACCCTTCGAACCCTATCCAAGAATGTTCTAGACAAAGATATTTGTAAACCAGTCTATCTCGATATATCCACACAGGATAAACTAAGGTAATACCCCAAATGATCAATTCTTCAGTCTTCTATCCCTCTTCTTGAGTAATCATGTAAACTCATCCAACATCTGTTCTTGACGGCTGAGCTCAAGTAGCTGCAAAAGTCTGCCATGGAGGAACTGAAGTCAACTGCTAGAACTGAGGTACAACTGAAACAACTGCAATGGAGATGGTAAACACTGTTGTACTGGCAAAGGGTACACATCTGGATATACAATACTGAAGAACTGTCAACATCATAGCACGCTCCATCTCTGTGAAAGGTATAGCTACACCCGGAGAATACGGCATAGATACGACCATCGTCGTATACTCTCTCTCCTCTGAACAAATCATAATCTCGCCTAGGAAGGTAACAGTTGCTGGCGTCTGGATAGGTAACCGTTGTTGTTTGAATGTCTGAGTCTTCTGAGATGTCTTCAGCTGATACTGCTGAGTAACTTACTTCTTTCAGATGAAAGTATCAAAGAGCTCCAACTATATCTGAGGTAGTAGATTGCTGCTGATGTGATAATCCATTCTTCTGTCATGATCTCGACTTCCGAGGTTGTGGATCGTCCGCGTTCAGTTGCATGTTGCTGAACCATGTGATATTCTACGGCTACTTTGTCACCTCCTTGAACTAGTTACCACCTTACAAGAATCCGAAAACTACCTGGAGTTCTGAGAATAGTATCACTTGAAGTATGATTTTAAAAATCTTAATAAAGCCAAATGAAGTCACAAGCGGAATGCGGATAAGAGTAGACCATTCGAATTGAGGTTGAGGACTGAAGTATTCCTCAGAAGTGGCTCCCATGAAGAATGTGACTCATGACTTTAATCTTGCTCCTTTTATCCAACATTTGGAGATTTCGGATTCTAATAATTTGACTTGCAATATCTGCTTATCAAATCTCCAACTCTTTAAAACACTTGCTACGGAGTCATTTCTATACACATGACTCGGTCTATGGACTTCCGGTAAGATCTGGTAGAAGATCCAAACATCCTGATCAAGATGTCAACCGATAACCTGTGGGTGGCCAAAACCAACCCAATCACATTCTTGGGCTATTAGATGGGTGTAACCCTTGCAAGTCTAACGACTCTGCAAGGTACTTTCGTCACCAAATGATCACCCAACCTGAAGCTCAATAATTCCCTGACGATGAGTCAAAGAAGATGACATGGGGAAATACTATCTCCAATCATCACTGAACTGTGATCAAGTGATACATTATTTCCCGTAGGTTATTTCCTATATCTTCCACCAAGTACCGGCTAGATCCGGATAATGGTATGCAACTAACACTACTATCTTCGTATAACCCGAGTCAAGTACTCCAAAAGTACTCCCAATGTTATACAACCTAGAACGACCAGCCCGGGGATCAAAATCCCCATGAATATCATCCACTAATTTTCTACTATCTGCACCAACAATAGTATACTCGCTTAGTCCATTACACCATAGGTAAAGATCTGACTAACATAATTAGTGAAAATCTTAAGACTGTAATCCTTGATCTCCATAAGAGATGTGACTACTAACCCCTGCTATCCGACTCGGTATCAGTTGGCTCTCAAAGGTAATTACCCTTTTCGATAGCAGGTACATATCTAATAACCTCCACATGTCGTTCCCGTGGCCAACTCAAACCATGGTTACGAATAGTGACTAGCACACTACAAATCATCCCTGTTATAAGCAACTAAATGCATAGCCAACAGAAGGATATGTAATAATAACTAACATACCTTAAACCTTGTAGCTCGGAGATGTCCGCAACAGCCAGATCCCAGAACTCACAAAACCAAAACTGAGTAAAGCAAAACTCGATGTCCGAACGAAATCAAATCCGAAAGTGGACTTCGCAACCTAGGGCTCTGATACTAATAAAATTGTCATGCCCCGAGAGTATGCCGTGCCGAAAAGCAAACGGACGACATCTCCCCTATACGTGGCAACATATCGGGTTAATACAAGGCCCGTAGGCCCACAACAACAATATGATATAAATATATCAACATATCAATTATACTAAAACACAGCATAAACAACACAAACAGATAAACAAGATACAAAGACTAACTGTGCACTCCGGAGTGACTTGACACAACAAGAGTCATAATAAAAACCACAACAACATCCAAATACATACAGTATGTCCGTATATCAAAAATATGGAAACAATACAGGCTAAAACCCAAAATAACAATACGGAATACATCAATCCACAAGAATACAATAAATCGTAAATAAACCTCCATCCGTTCGGTGTGAGATGGGATCAGCTGGCGGAGCTCCGAACATCCAAGGAAATCTTCTACCTGTTACCTGGGCGACAGGAAGCCCAGGGTCCCGGGGTGGTGAGTATAAACTCAGGGGTAATATGTAGAGAGTGCATGAACATATAGGGTAAAGAAATCTACAAGTATACATGTGAAGATCTACAAGTATACAGCATGAGTCCAATAGACATACAATCATATCCAAATCTAATAGCAAGTAACTACAGTATAGTCATACTCAATGTATATACTAAACTGATCAACTAAACATGAAGTAATATACCAACGTACCTGACGGTCTGGAACACCAGAAGCTATATCATCCAGAACAAATATACAATAACATAGCCCATATAACGTACAAGGTCAAACCCATACCTGACCAACACTCAGACATATAAAGAGTATATAATCACATGTAATAACATCTCGATCCATACCACACTATGACATGATGCTAATCAAGTGCATACATCAGTCTGGACCAACACATATATCATGCTCAACACCTAGCAGTATATAAAATGCAAATGACATGTATCATGATGAACAACCATATGCAGCAATCATAGCTCAATCAAATGCAGCATCTCACAGGAATATGTAAAACATATATCAAATACATGCATACATATATGTATCAGCAATGTATATGCATGGTCATGCCTGCGTACCCAACTCGCTACCACGACCCTAGTGTGGCCTAGGTGGCACGACAAGACAACTATCCCGACTCCAGCCGCCACCACTCTCGAGTGACCGAGTTTGGTAGTATGAAATAGTAGCTTGCCGCCATAGAGCTATATGCTACTCATACGGGGGTCCCTGCTGCTAGCCGCTCCGTCCCTACCCATGAGTAGATGAGCACCACACCCAGGACAACTGCACATCACACGACCACCGTCTATAGTGGGTGAGTGCGCTAACTACCACCGGCACAGTGGTCAAGTGCGCATCTTCAACTACTACCATCCAAAGTGGCCGAGAACGGCATGCACAACAATGCTCTGCCCTCAACCCTGCAACCACTACCCCGAGTGGGCGGGGAGGCAGGATGACTGACGACCCGTCTCAACCACAAGGGAGACCCAATCAACAACATGCATGCAATGTAATGATGCATAGCTCCATACATATATCCTCGCCACACTCCCTATCCCACGGGGAGTCCTGGTCAAACAAAAGTCAACTATGCAAGGACTACAATTGCAAGACTCTCTCTATTGCACAAAGAGTCATACACACCTGACAGTCAACCATGCTAAGACCTCTAGTAAGTAGCGAGATACTATCGACTGTCCATATAACCATACACAAGCACACAATCCATAATGGATATACCATCACGCTAGGACCTCTAGTCCATGGCCACATACTGACAACCACACATTTATCTAAGCGTAGACAACTGAATCCACCATAAATACACAACTAATATGTGTACGATACAACAATCGACTCCATAACCCAAACCATCACCTAACCCTAGTGATGTAACACAGTAACCCAATCTGAGGTCACAAAGATAACCCTAACCACTTGTACTTACAGAACTGAAGGTGGATGCTTCGGAGGCTCATTGGCTCCCATGTCCCCGGATTAAAATTTTCACTAATGAAAGGATTAATCCGGATGGGATGAGCTTACTTGGCACAACCATTTCGTCGTCGTGCTAACAACTTGAGTGGTCGCTTGAACAAACTAGTTGTTCAAGCAACACAACTCTTCTAGTTGGTTAGCCGCGGAAGAGACGACGGACGGATCGCCGGTTTTTGTGTTTGTCTTCGGGGTCCATGATTATACAATATATATTCATACACACACATGAATAATCAAAACAAATAAGAACATGCTCAGATCTGTAAATAAAGTTAAAATAACTTTATACCTTACGATCTTCTATCGTATGTCCTATCCTTCTCGTGGACAACGTGTGGACGAAGATCCTCAACGAGTAGAAGCCTTCTAGATCGAGTTCTCCTCTACCTTGTCCGCTGCGAACAAAGAGAAAAATGAACAAATACCTCTCCTATCTAGAATCGGCCACCAAATTAGGGAATTTGGTGCAACCGCCGGCCAAGGAGCAATGGATGATGCGCCGGCCAACTTCAAGAAGAGTTGTCGTCGGCCACTTGGAGAATAGGGAGGAGGAGATAACCGGCCACCAATGGGAGGAGAACCGCCAGCTAAGGAAGAAGGAAGAGGCTTCTAGGATGGGCACCGGCCAAGGAATAATCAAAGAGTTGGGCGCCGGCAATCAACAAGAAGAGAAGAGGTTGCCGCCCACTTTGTTCCAAACCCTAGCCGCCCAAAACCCTAGCCTCCAATTCGAAAATCTCCAATTATGCCTTTGCCGCCTGTTAGTAATATATGAGAGATGTCCTAAGGCAATCGCCTTATGTATGAACCATTTATATGATAAATGAAGATTCACTATTTGAGTATACATGTTTAATGTATTTGATTGGATCTTAAACTCATTTCTTGAATGTCACGATCGATTCACGGCATGAGAGAATTTGTGATTGGATCACAACTAGTGAGTATCTCTACATGTGTAATTGTGATGTATCGGAATTATCCTAGTCGATGAATTGATGGATTTGGACACCATCAGTGCCGAGACTACGAGGTATACTCCTTGGTGTATCAAGCGGTGATTCTCCTTTGTTTGGAGACATAGTGATGTCGGAGTTGATCGTGGATGCTAGTTATGGTAACTAGTTCATTGGAGTGACCAGTAGTAAGACTTCATATGGTTCTCTGCATATATAGATATGTCAATGAAGTTCTTCTTGTGGCTTAAGTGCGATGTTCCTTTGACTTGCGGTATTCAAGTCATCTTGATCATGGAGACTTATGCTTTGACATCTTAAGCAAACATCTCTAAGGAGATGTGGACCGGGATGATTGGGTATAAGTCGAAGTGATCGAAGGTGTTTGAATAGCCTATAAAGGATTCACCACTCCTTGCGAGGAGATGTATACCCATGGCCTCTCGTCGGATTGTTACTAAAGTCTTTGGCCAAAGCAATACATGTTTAGAGTAAGGTACTCTTCGATACATGTGGAGTAACTAGAATCAGTTGGGGCGAGGAAATGATACTTGGGCTAGGTGTGGCGTAGTCGACCCTAGTGGGGTGACACAATAGACCATGTCTGAACCAAGTGGGTATAAGATGAGTGAAGGGAATGGGGCACGATTCATTCAAGCTCTTGAAGGGTTTGAAATAGTTACGGATCAAGCGTTGATCTTTTGGTTAATTGGGGATCATGATGTACTACTAGGTGCCACTCATGATCGTTCTATAATTAATGGTTAATTATAGGCGGCCAACATAAACCGAGAACCTATTTGGTCACACGCAGCGAGTGTAATCCAAAGGATTTAAAACGAGCTTGAGAATGGGATTCTCAGACCGAGAGAAACTATGTTTGGTTGGACCAAACATAAAGCGAGCATGAAATTGTTTCAGTCGCAATGGAAGCGTGGATGGGCCATGTCTTATGAAGACATAATGGATGGACCAAAATGGTTTGGTTCTAATCCAATGGATGAGAATAAACCAAAGGGTTTGGTTTATATTAAACGAATGAACCAAAGGTTGGTTCGGTTCGTTTTAACTTAAAATAAACCATCATGGTTTGGTTTATTTTAACTTATCTTAATGGGGCGGGTTAACGGGCTTTATGGATATGATCCATTAACCATTAAGAGAATTAGTTCTCTATAAAAGTGGGCTTAAGGGATTGTTAAACCCTAACTAATCCAATCATCCAAACCCTAGCCGCCCAACACAAAGTTGCCGCCCAGCTTGTGTTGCCGCCCAGCCCCTAGCTCCTCCAACCGGCGTCCAGAAGGCGGCTTCCTTCCTCCTCGCCGGCGTCGAGCTGCTGCCGGAAGAGTTCCGGCGATCCTCCTTAGGTTTGGCATCAAGGTAAGCACTTGGCTTCCTTTGTTGGCCGGCGCTTATCTCCTCCACCAAGCTGTCCAGTTTTCTGGACAGCTTCTTCTCCTCTCGTCGGAGCATCGTTTGGACGACGGTTAGTGCTCCGACAGCGGCTAACATACCGGGGATTTGATCTCCGGTAATCCTCTGAGGTGGAGGACGAAGGATTCGTCAAACGGTTGACGAATACCTCTCCGGAGAAGCGAGTTTTGAGAACTCGTTTTGGATCCGAATTTGGATTCGGATCGTGATCATCTCTCGATCACGTCGTCTTCAACACGAGGCTAGTAACCCGTACGAAGACGAAGCTCGTGACTTAGCGAAGTCATCCCGAGGAGCTCGGCGTGGATACGGATAGAGACGATTCTTACGAGGATCGTTCCGGTTGATGCCGTTCCCGCTACACGTCATACGGAAGGTATAACGTAGTTTAATTTCCTTTTATTGCAATTTTAATTTACGGTTATGTCTACACTTGTTGTAATAGCATGCGTGTGTTGTGTGTGTTGTAATAAATAGGAGTATTTATTATTTTTATTGCTTCCGCTGTGCTCATGTTTACGAAACATGATCGAACACACACACGCCGCGGTGCCGGAAACCCAACAGTGGTATCAGAGCCCAGGTTGTGTTTCGACATAATCGTAAAATGGTTTTGCGATAGTCATAATGTATGTCTGGAAATTTTCTAATTTTGGAAATTTAGAAGTATTTATGGAAATTTTTCAATTTTGGAAAGTCTAGAAGTATTTATGGAAATCTTCCACTTTTGGAAAGTTAGAAGTATTTATGGAAATTGATATTTTCCATAAATAAAATATTTGATTAGATTCTGGAAATTTGTTTCCTAATTTAATCATGATTTGATTTGGGAAATCAAATCTTAAAATATTTTATTTCCATAAGTAGTTTTAATGATTTAGGAAATTGGTTTCCTAAATAGATTTTCCTTAATCAAATAATTCCATGAATAAAATATGTGATTAGATTTGGAAATTTGTTTCCTAATTTAATTATGATTTGATTTGGAGAATCAAATCTTAAACATATTTTATTTCCATAAATAGTTATGACATATAAGGAAATTATAAACATGACATAATTGTATGCCATGTAATTGCATTAGATGCATAACATTATGCCATGCGTGTCGTGACATGTAGATGTATGCCATGTATGCCATGCCATGTAGATAATAGTTATTTGCATGCAAAGAGGATGAGACATAAAAACCCTTAATCAATATTAAAGCCTACACCTTCCATTAATATGGTTAGAACGAGTTCATTTCTTGTTTGGGTTGTTGGATTCTCTCAAGCCGGCTCGAACTGAATATGTTCAAACCATGGAATAGTTTAATACTAATATGGTAAGAGTCAGAGGTCAATCGTTAGCTTTGGTTGTTGGACTCTCTCCAAGCTGGGCTAATTGGTTGAATGCGCTCTAACCATATTAAAACTATGTCCCGATTAATGGGTTGGCTTTAACTTGGAGCATCGGCTTGTTGGACTCTCTCCAAGGTCGATGTAAAGGGAGGTGAAGTTGGGTGCTATGCATATGATGCATACTTGTTAATGTGTTAACAACCCGATGTATGTGTGAACATTCAATTAGTTGATAGCACATTGTGATAGTTGCATATACGGGATATGCAATCGGTATAGATGATACCTACCATCGTAGTTATGAATGGCTTGTTGGACTCTCTCGAGGTTGTTCATAACTATGATGGATATCACCATTCGGAGATGGACCTACAATCTCAGTGATTTTGGGGTTTTGAAATTGAAAAATGAATGGGATTTATAAATGTATATTGATGCATTTTAAAATCATCTTTCTCATATATGCTCGTTTGTATTTCTAAAATTGATCATGTTGTCTTTTAATTTGCGTTCCATTTTGGATTGAATAAATTGGTGGGCGAGCTTCATGGACTGGCTTAGAAGCTTGAGAATTGTTCTCAAGGTTGAAAAGCTTGCAAATGTCCTCGAAGCACCTCTTCCCGCCCGTCCTAGTGACGATGCAACTCTGGACCAATTGTTGGCCTATCAGAAACATGTGAGTGATTCTGAACAAATGAGTTGCATCATGCTAGCCACGATGGAACCCAAAGCTCTGGCGGCATGAGCATATGGATGCTCATATCGTGAGTCCTTCATCTTTGTGAGTTGGTTGATGAGCAAGTGAGATTGAAGGTTGAAGTCTCAAGCTCCTCTTCACCTCTGAGATGCAAGGAGGTTCATCGTGGTCTTGCTCAACATCTTTGAAGCTGTGGAGCCTTACGAGAAGCATGAGTAGGGGGGTGTTAGTTGATTCCTCGAAGAAAGGTTCTAAGAGGAAGTCAAAGGAACGAAGAAGGAAGAAGAAAAAGGCTAAGAAGGTAGAACTAGCACAAAAGGAAACTTGCCATCATTATGGCAAGGAGAGACATTTGCGAAGAAAGTGCAAGATTTATCTTGAGTCCATGAAGAAGGATAAGGCATCGGATGCCCCATCTTCTTCAGAAATCTTCTTTATTGATTGTCATTCTATTTCCTCAGACACTTGGGTATTTGATACTGGGTGTGGCTCACATATATGTAATGACATACATGGGCTAAGGAATAGAAGAAGACTCGTCAAGGGAGAGTCAAATTTACGTGTTGGGAATGGAGCAACGGTTGCTGCACTCGCCATCGGAACGTATTTGTTGAAACTCCCTGCAGGACTTGTCTTAGAACTGGACAATTGCTTTTATATTCCTTTGTTGATAAAGAACATCATTTCTATTTCTTGTTTAAATAGAAATGGTTTCCATTTGACGTTTAGTAACAATTGTTGTTACATAACTTTGAATGGAGTTCTTTATGGGACTGGAACTGTAAGCAATGGTGTTATCGTTGGGCGTATCGGTGACATTTTCAATATCGAAGCGAGCAACAGCATGCTCGAAGGATAATCACATAGACTCTATATGTGGCATTGTCGTCTTGGCCATATAAGCAGAAGCATGTCCGAATTACATCGATGTGGAATTCTGGAATCGTTTGAATTGGATTCATACGATACATGCGAATCATGCTTAAAAGGCAAGATGACTAAGTTACCTTTTACTGGAAAAGGTGAACGAGTGGGAGAGTTACTAGGTTTAGTACATACTGATGTATGTGGACCTATGTCAACTCAAGCATTAGGAGGCTATAGCTACTTCATTACCTTCACCGATGATCACTCACGGTTTGGGTATGTGTTCTTGATGAAACACAAGTCTGAAGCCTTTGAAAGGTTCAAAGAATTCAGAAATGAAGTAGAGAAACAACATGACAAGAGTATTAAAATACTTCGATCGGATCGAGGTGGTGAATACTTAAGTCAAGAGTTTCTTGATTATCTAAGAGACAATGGCATATTGTCTCAATGGACTCCGCCCTATACACCACAGCATAATGGTGTATCTGAGAGGCGTAACCGGACCTTGTTGGACATGGTCAGGTCAATGATGAATCATGCAACTCTTCCCAAGTCCTTTTGGGGTTATGCATAGACATTTGTTTACTTGTTAAGCAGAATGCCTACAGGTAGTCTCAACTACTCCATATGAGATATGGAATGGTAAGAAACCTCATGTATCTTACTTGAAGATATGGGGTTGTCTCTGCTTATGTGAAGCTGGATGTCACATAAAAGTCGATAAATGTCTATTTATTGGATACCCTAAGGAAACAAGGGGTTACCAATTCTATCATCTGTGGAACAAAAGGTGTTTGTTTCAAGGCATCTTTGTGTTTCTAGAGAAAGAGTTTCTCTTGCAAGAAAGCGAGTGGGAGTGTCGTCGAGCTTGAGGAGGCTCAGAGACTCAAATAGACATTAATGAGATACAGTGAAGCACAACAGTAGCAACTCATAGTGATGAGCAATCGGTTGGACCTATTGTAACACCACATCTTCGTAGATCACGGTAGAACACGCAATATTCTCGAGAGATATGGATTTCGTAGTAATCGAATCGACGTGTTACTCATTGATGATGAGAGCCTACAGTTATGAAGAAGTCTTGACAAGTTGAGAAAGGGATAAGTGGCTTGGTGCCATGAAGTGGAAATGGATTCCATGTATGAAAACCAAGTTTGGAACTTGGTTGACCCACTGAAGGCATAAAGCCTATAGGGTGCAAGTGGGTTTTCAAGAAGAAAACCGACATGGATGGTAATGTGATTACCTATAAGGCTAGATTGGTGGCGAAGGATATCGTCAAAAACAAGGTGTTGATTATGACGAAACCTATTACTTTGTAGCTATCTTAAATCCATTCGGATGCTCACGGCCATAGCGGCTCATTATGATTATGAGATATGGCGGATGGATGTGAAAAGCTTTCCTTAATGGAAACACCTTTCGAGGACGTGTATATGATACACTGAGGTTTCACATCGGTTGATAAAACCAAGGTATGCAAATTGCGGCGATCCATTTATGGATTGAAGCAAGCATCCAGAGCTGGAATATCCGTTTTGATGAGACGATCAAAAGTTTGATTTCTCACAAAATCGAGGAACCTTGTGTGTACAAGAAGGTTAGTGGGAGTGCGATCGTGTTCCTAGTATTGATGTCGGGCGACATATTACTTATAGGGAAACGATGTGTCAATCTTACAAATGGCTTAAGGTTTGGTTATCCAAGACATTCTCCATGAAAGACCTGGGAGAAGCAACCTACATCCTGGGATTAAGATCTATAGAGATAGATCAAACTTTGCTTGGTCTTTCGCATAGCCTACATATATAGACCGAAAGCAAAGAGGTTTAGCATGTCGGAATCCAAGAAAGGTTATCTACCCATCAGGCATGGGGTACACCTTTCGAAGTCTATGTGTCCGCGCACAGAAGACGAGAGGATTTGCATGAGTAAGATTCCCTATGCATCCGCAATAGGATCTATCATGTATGCTATGTTATGTACAAGGCCCGATGTATCGTACGCTCTGAGTGTCACGAGCAGATACTAGTCCGATCCAGGAATGGATCATTGGGTGACTGTTAAGACGATCCTTAAGTACTTAAGAAGAACTAAGGATGCGTTCCTAATATATGGAGAAGGGTACATGGTGATACGTGGGTATACGGATGCCAGCTCCAGACAGACAAGGATGATTCCATGTCTTTGTCTGGGTATGTATTCACCTGGAATGGAGGTGCAATGAGTTGGAAAGGTTCCAATCTTGACACTATAGCGAATTCTGCCACTAAGGCAGAATACATTGCAGCTTTGGAAGCAGCAAAGGAAGAGGTTTGGATTGAGAAGTTCATCTCTGAACTTGATGTGGTCTCATCAATGATCCAAACATGTGCTTCGCCGCTATCATCTTATCAGAGAGATCATAAGTAGGAATGAAATACAAATCGAGAAAATTCCCACTGAAAGGAACTTAGCGGATCCTTTGACTAAAGCATTACCTCAAAGTAAGTTTGAGGGTCATGTTGGTGCTTATGGTATTGGATACCGTAGCGATTGGCATTAGGCCAAGTGGGAGTCTGTTAGTAATATATAAGAGATGTCCTAAGGCAATCGCCTTATGTATGAACCATTTATATGATAAATGAAGATTCACTATTTGAGTATACATGTTTAATGTATTTGATTGGATCTTAAACTCATTTACTGAATGTCCACGATACGATTCACAACATGAGAGAATTTGTGATTGGATCAGAACTAGTGAGTATCTCTACATGTGTAATTGTGATGTATCGAAATTATCCCTAGTCGATGAATTGATGGATTTGGACACCATCAATTCTGCCGAGACTAGCACGAGGTATACTCCTTGGTGTATCCAAGCAGCTGATTCTCACTGGCTGGAGACATAGTGATGTCCGGAGTTAATCGTGGATGCTAGTTATGGTAACTAGTTCATTGGAGTGACCAGCCGTAAGACTTCATATGGTTCTCTGCATATATAGATATGTCAATGAAGTTCTTAATGTGGCTTAAGTGCGATGTTCCTTTGACTTGCGGTATTCAAGTCATCTTGATCATGGAGACTTATGCTTTGACATCTTAAGCAAACATCTCTAAGGAGATGTGGACCCGGATGATTGGGTATAAGTCGAAGTGATCGAAGGTGTTTGAATAGCCTATAAAGGATTCACCACTCCTTGCGAGGAGATGTATACCCATGGCCTCTCATCGGATTGTTACTAAAGTCTTTGGCCAAAGCAATACATGTTTAGAGTAAGGTACTCTTCGATACATGTGGAGTAACTAGAATCCGTAGGACGAGGAAATGATACTTGGGCTAGGTGACGACGAGTCACTTAGTGGGATCGACACAATAGACCATGTCCTCAACCAAGTGGGTATAAGATGAGTGAAGGGAATGGGGCACCATCTATTCTAGCCATCAAGGGTTTCGTAAATAGTTCGATCAACCGCTGATCTTTTCTGCTAATTGGGATCATGATGTACTACTAGGTGCCACTCATGATCGCTCTATAATTAATGGTTAATTATAGACGGCCAACATAAACCGAGAACCTATTTGGTCACACGACAACGAGTGTAATCCAAAGGATTTAAAACGAGCTTGAGAATGGGATTCTCGCATCGAGAGAAACTATGTTTGGTCGACCAAACATAAAGCGAGCATGAAATTGTTTCAAGCAATGGAAGCGTGATGGGCCATGTCTTATGAAGACATAATGGATGGACAAAATGGTTTGGTTCTAATCCAATGGATGAGAATAAACCAAAGGGTTTGGTTTATATTAAGCGAATGAACCAAAGGTTGGTTGATTCGTTTAACTTAAAATAAACCATCATGGTTTGGTTTATTTTAACTTATCTTAATGGAGCGGGTTAACGGGCCTAATGGTTATGATCCAATAACCATTAAGAGAATTAGTTCTCTATAAAAGTGGGCTTAAGGGATTGTTAAACCTAACTAATCCAATCATCCTAACCTAGCGCCCAACACAGAGTTGCCGCCCGACTTGTATTGAGCTTGGCCAGCTCCTTCCTGCCCGTCGTGTGCTGCCAAGACCCTTCGGCGTCAAGCTCCAGCGTTTGGCATCAAGGTGAGCCTTTCTCTCCTTTGTTGGCGGCGCCTATCTCCTCCACCAAGCTGTCCAGTTTCTGGACAGCTTCTTCTCCTCGGGCGTCGTTTGGGCGGCGGTTGAGTGCTCGACAGCGGCTAACATACGGGGATTTGATCTCGGTAATCCTCTGAGGGCGAAGGATTCGTCAAGCGGTTGGCGAATACCTCTCGGAGAAGCGAGTTTTGAGAACTTCGTTTTGGATCCGAATTTGGATTCGGATCGTGATCATCTCTCGATCACGTCGTCTTCAACACGAGGCTAGTAACCCGTGCGAAGGCGAAGCTCGTGACTTAAGCGAAGTCATCCCGAGGAGCTCGGCGTGGATCACGGATAGAGCGATTCTTACGAGGATCGTTCCGGTTGATGCCGTTCCCGCTACACGTCATACGGAAGGTATAACGTAGTTTAATTTCCTTTTATTGCAATTTTAATTTACGGTTATGTCTACACTTGTTGTAATAGCATGCGTGTGTTGTGTGTGTTGTAATAAATAGGAGTATTTATTATTTTTATTGCTTCCGCTGTGCTCATGTTTACGAAACATGATCGAACACACACACGCCGCGGTGCCGGAAACCCAACACCGCCCAACCCTAAGCATCTATTTATAGAATTGGGCTTAAGCCTCCTTTAATCTCCACCGTCGGATCTAGGGATTTAATCTCCACCGTCGGATCTAGGGTTTTATCCCAACCGTCGGATCTAGGGCTTAATCCCAACCGTCGGATCTAGGATTTCATCCTAACCATCGGATCTAGGGTTTCATCCCAACCGTCGGATCTAGGGTTTTATCCCAACCGTCGGATCTAGGGATTTAATCGGAACCATTGATTCTAGGGTTTCATCCTAACCATCGGATCTTAGGGATTTAATCCCAACCGTTGGTTCTAGGGTTTCATCCAACCATCGGATCTAGGGATTTAATCCCAACCGTTGGTTCTAGGTTTTGTTTTACATTCTTGGATCTAGACTTCACAAGGATTATATTAGGCTATGATAGGGACCATAAGGAGGAGTTGGGTCTTGGCCACCCGATGGATCGGAACCACACAAACTTGATCCATCAATGATGTTCCATTCCACTAGAGGATCATCATTGAACTACCTCACCAACCCCCATAAATTAATATGGGCTCCATATATTATTTGTACATTTATCTCCCCGTGTTTAAGATATCGAATGTCCGTCAATTAATTGATTTACTGACCATCAATTAATTAACATCTAACTCCTCGAGTAGTACCACTCAACCTTATCATCATGTTGACTAAGTCAACCAGCTGGGTTTACATGATGAACCTTATGAGCTCCTCAAGGGGACATCATCAACCTAATATATAGGACACGGTTTCCTCTTATAATCAACGGCACACCATGTAAATAATATTATTTCCCAACTTACCGGGCATATTGATTTAATCGATCTAAATCTCACCCACTGGTAAATCAAAGAAATAAATACTAAGTACATGTGCCCGTTATTATATCGGGATTAAGAGCATGTACAACATAATATCCGAGGTCCGATTCAATTATGTAGTCAGCACTAAATTGAATCACCTCTATGTCGGTCCTGCTCAATACACCTAAGTGTATTAGTGTAACTCTATGTTCAAGATAAAACAATACCAAGCTACACTACAACCATGACAATGGTTTGTCCAAAACCATCTTTGTTGTGAGCCTCTACTTATATTTTACAAGGGACTGATAACATGATCTTCTGTGCCACACCAAGCACCATGTTATCTACAATGTAAAATATTAGACAATATGCACACACATATAATAAATATATAAAGTGCAAACAATGATCATTTGATTCTTTTTTCAAAATAAAATGTTCATACAAAAAGAGCTAGGCTTTCAGTATACATTCCAACAAGAACATCCATCGGCTAACACATAATAGGGTTTATAGTTCCTATCCGTGCTAGATAATCAATGAAGTAACAGAGTATATATCACAAGGGTCAAAGGCAGTACAAGCATATGATTAAACATGAGTGGATTTAAGGTAAACAGGTATAAACTTATATCCAAATTCATGCACTAGAATTTGATCAAAACTACCGGACCCGGTAGATTACCCACCTGATACGAAGCTCGAATAATCCTCACGGTCGTGGACCTGCTTCGTATCCAAAACCTGCACATAATAGCAACAATGATTAAGTACAAGCACAAGACAAGTATACGAACTAAACACTACTTCATTTCTAGGTTCACATCCTTTCTTCGTCTTCGAGTTAGAAACTCATCTATCCCAATCTGATACACCATAACTCAACTCACAATAGATTACTGACAACCATAAGATCAATTAAGATAAATAGATCTAAACACACTCAAATCAACCTCACCACAACTCCATCATCCATTCTCATCTCCATGGGCAATAAAAGAAGAAACAATCGGAAGATACACCAACAACCGATTACAACTCCACCCTTGATTGTGCAGAACAAAGCCTTCCTCTATCCCACACTTTACCAATTGATCAACATCCACAACCCACTCAATTACACACATAATCAACATCTATTACAGCTCCTCATTACTAAATCAATAACAGCAAACCTAACCACACCTACATCACCAATCCGAGCCAATCAAACTCAGCTTACCCTTGCTGCTTCAACTAGATAGCAGCACCACACAACATCCATAAACAGGAACACTCAGATTCCACCCTTAGCTCAAACACAATCCACTGCTATATACAAATGAAATCGATCCACCGAAACACCATGGATAGCAGAGAAAAGGAGAACAAGGATTATACCCAAAATTACAATCTCCACCGCTGCATCAACACAATCACCAGCTGCAACTTATCCTTCCACACACACAACATGCACACCATCTAATCAACATTAATCCCGATCAAATAGATCATTAGGAACAATTAAGTATTACTCTAAATCGAATCCAGTAAATCCACGGCATAAACCCACAATAGAGACCAGTCGCTGCTGCCCATACCACCAAAAATCACTGGATCACAACAATCGAATAACACTCTAAATCTCAGCCACCAACACTGATCCCCGAGCTCAAATCTCCATCGGCAATCATTTTCCCCCAGCTGCCCAGTTCACCAGAGAAATCAAGGCTCCAAAAACACTGCCCAAAACTGATCCAAGCTAACAAAAACCACAACAAGATCCAAAGGAAAACAACGATTTAACCCAAACCTGAACAACCGGAATACCCGGATTAGCAGCTCACTGCCGCAGCGATATCACCTCCAATCCGCCTGGGTAGAGGGGTCAATAAGATCTCCAAGGCCTGAAATCAATGGACCTGCTACTGGAGATCTGCTAGGGCGGCGGCGTTGTCGAACTTCCCTACTGGAACCGTCGGCGAGCACCCAATCTGACGACGGAAGAAGCAGCGGCACGAGGAAAAGAAGAGAAGAGGCGATCACGACGAATGGCCCACTCCGTTCATTCGATTCTTTTAAAAGTCGTTCGGCCAACCCAAACTATTAACCCAAACTTGTTCAAGTCCAACCCAAGTTCAACACAATCTACTTTGACCCAATCCAGTTCAAGCCCATTTTCAGCCCAAATAGCTTCAGCCCAATGGATTCAGCCCAATAGCCCAATCCTCAAACCCAATAACTAATTAGACCAAATTAACCCACTAATTAAACCCAATTAATTAAAGGGTTAATCCATATAATTTTTTTTTATCGTATTTTACATCGATGATGATAGATTCTTGGACATGTAGATGGTTAGCACGGACTACATATCAGGTGGGTGGATTCTATAATTTCAGAATTTTGTGCATATTTATATTGGTTATATGGGTTATGTTGTTTACTTAGGTTGGTATCATATTTTCACTTTGTGATTTGTCTAGCATTGTTTTAACCTTATATCTGATAGACTGTGGAATTTTTAGGTGGCTGGTTTACCGTTAGCATATGATTATAAATTGCTATTACTGTTATACGTAGCTAGTTATCATTGAGATAGAAATGATTAGGTATTATCAATAAATGTTTACCTCTTAATTGTTGGACTAGTATTAGGATTAGACTAGTAGAATAATATGACTAAAATAGATAAATTCGTAGAAGGTACACATATAGGTTCTTTGATTCTCTAGATCCTAGTGCATGATGACATGATTACATGACTTACGTAGTTTAGAATATATATATATATATATATGCATCTGATGCTTTATTTAGTATTGCCTTGACTTTGTCCTGGCAAGACCTCCTTAGTTATACAGTAATTAGTTTCAGCTATTGATCTCCATTAATGGGTTTTTGCTGTTATTATTGGACATCATGGTTAAATACTTATTTGTTTATGTATTGTCGCGATTGATACCATGATTGAGATCAGTAGATAGTATAACTTAGGTGAGGTGATTCCGTAGGAGCAGATCTCAGGAATAAAACAACATTAGTAGAATCCTAGATGTAATAACTCAGACGTGCTCATTGGTATAGGGACATCCAATTACTATAGAGATAGTATAATTTAGATGAGGTTATCTCTTAGGAGCGAATCTAAGGAATGAAACAACAATGATATAACCCTAGGTGTTGGAATCCTAGACATAATAATACTGACATGCTTATTGGTAGATGTTGTTGGTATAAGTTTGATCTACTTATTGGTTCGGTGGATATTGTGATTGAACTATCAGAGGTGGTATGATCCTTAGAGGGTATATACTGTTTCTCCAATTTCGGCTGTCAACTAAGTCTCTCATTCGTAGTTGAGAAAGTTTACAGTAGAGTTTCTCTATGGTTGCTTTGTATATCCTAGGTTGATCGTGTTTCCCAATCATGGATGAGATGACTTACCGTAAAGTCATACTCTGGTATTGTCCGTTCGGAGTTAGTGATAATTGGAATCGTATATCGGTTGTAGCTAAATGACTACCTTACATCTTAAGTACCCACGCGACCTGTTCGTGGTAGCATGTGGTAGCATGCATGATTGAATTGGTAGAAATGGTATAATTTAGACTTGATCGTCTCGATGTGTTATGAGAAGGTTTATGATCTTATCAGCCGTGATAGGTGTTCATGTTAGAAGGGTTGGAACCCTAGGTTTAACTACCTTGATGTACTTATTTTAGGAGTTGTGACATACACTTGTCTAGCTTTTAGATATACTTTCCCTGTATACCTAGGTTATCTATATGTACTCTTTTTTTTTGTACATATTATTTGGAGATGTATATTGGTTGGTGTTACATGCTTTAGGGACATGCACCATCTTGCATGATTGCATCTTTGTAGTGAGCTGCAGCCTGATTACATGGCGCACATCGCCACTCATGGGTTAGTGGTACATCGGGAGGTGTGTGCGATTGCTCTGTCGAGCTCGCTAGTCCGCTCATGGGTAGCTGCGATGCAGCGTGGTAGCGGGCAGGGATCCCTCCTCTGGTCTACGACACCGGGAGATGAGAGCTTTCCTCCCCCACTCTGTTTGGGGTAGGAGGATAGGCGTACTCCGATAGCATCCTGTCCACTCGGTCACTCAGGAGCAGTGATGGCAGAGTGCACAGTTGTCATAGCCCTACCCACTCGGCGTCACCATCGCGTGTGAGGCGGATGACTGGCGTCAGGGGTGACCATGTCATTTGCATTTCATGCATATCGCATGGATTTGCATTTGTTTGTGTTTGCTGTATTTTGGTTGCTTCCTTGGTTGTTGCATATGATTGACATGCATATAGGATACATCTTATATTTGGTCTGACGACCTTACTTCGGCTAGTATGGCCTACACTACATAGACAGTACTTCGTATTTTGCTTGTCGAACCACGAGTCTCGTTCGTGGTAGTTAGTAGATAGTATCTCTTCGCATTACCTCGAGAGCCGAGGCTTTGTTGCGGTATCTTGATATTCATTACTTGTGGATTTTTAAATTTGTTATGTGTTATAGAGGTATTTATTATATTGCTGTCCAAGTTAGTGGCGGACTGATATGGATACTCTGAGGTATGAGTTACTTTAGTTTGTTTCTTTGACTTTCATTATGTCCAGCATATCTATTATGTCCATTATGATTATGCACTTTATTCTATCCATCCACTGAGTGGTTGTACTCACCCCCTCTTCTTCTATCATCCAGGTTAGCTGATAGAGGACGAGTCCAGTTGACTTACCATTGCGCCGCTCAGAGAGTCCCTGGCCATGCTGGTCCCATAGCATTCGATCGTGATGTCGTTCGATTTTTCTTTTGTTGTTATCGTAATTTGTTTACGCATTTTGGATTTTGTCGAAATTGGATTTAGTGTTAAAAATGTATTTTACTTTTAATTAATTGATACTTAGTCGTGCATGCATGCGATCCATAAAATAATTATATTTCTATATTATTTTGGAGTTTTTACCAAATCTGGTTCCAGTATTGTGTATGAATATTGTCACTAAGGGGCTCCTCCGTCATTTGGATGGCGAATAGGCCCCCGGGGCATGACAATTTTATTGGTATCAGAGCTTAGGTTTGCGATTTCGATTTGTGGGTTTTGTGTTTCGAGGTTTTCTTGTCCTTTGATTTGGACTTTTGTGTTTTGGGACCAGGCAAGCTGAAGGACATCTCTGAGCTATAGGAAAAGTAGTCATCTTTAGTGGTCGTTGTACTTTCCTTATGTAATAGGAAGTTGTCATTATGTTTTGTTAGATACTTATATATTTACTCATTGTAGGAAAGGCTATTTAGTGAAATTTTCCCTACTCATGGTTGTGGACGAGGTCGACCTCGAAAGCGACCAATTGATGCTACAGGACCTACCCTTGAGGTTGGAAAACGTAGACTCTTTAGAGATGTCGACTGATGTCAAATTAAGAGGCTAGGGTTAGACTCGCTAGCCACCCGTTTGAAGGTCAAAGTGTTGGTGCAATCGGCCCAGGTTGACTCGAGTTTGACTCGAGCAGTACTTTGATAGTATTTTGATGATAGACAAAACTCATGACATGGGATTGTCATGGGAAAGTCCAACATGGTGTTGGCATGGAAAATCCAAGCATGGAGCTTGGTGTGGAAAGTCCAAAGCATTGCGAAGTCGTTCGCTTGGTGCTTGGCATGGGAAAGTCCAAAGCATTGCGAAGCCGTGCGCTTGGTGCTTGGCATAGGAAAATCCAAAGCATTGCGAAGTCGTGCGCTTGGTGCTTGGTGAGAAATGCATTGCGAAGTCATGCACTTGGTGCATGTGGGAAGTCTTGAGGACTTGGTAAGTTCACTAGGCTCGTGGTCCTTGAGTCGGTGAAGGATGGCATTGCGAAGTCGTGCGCTTGGTGCATCCTAGGGACTATCGGACGGGGAGCGAATGGAGTGAGCCCAAAGGGAAGCATACTTCTAGGGCATGAGACGCAAAGGATGGCGTTGCGAAGCCGTGTGCTTGGCGCATCCGAGGGACGTAGGCCAAGGGAAGAGAGCTTCGGTGGGGAACTCCATGAGGAATAAGGTGGACTTGGCCAAGTGGCTAAGACTGAGTGTCGGAGGCTCAAATTTAATGTTTGAGGGTTTACCCGACGATCGGATGCTCAAACAACATGGTGTTTGAGGTTTTGCCCGACATCAGTCGACTGGCATAGATACCAGTCGACTGCTCTAGGTCGTATGGGTTCGACCAGTGTATGACTGAACAAGAGTCTGGTTGATCAGTCGACTGCCGAGGGAGGGCAGTCGACTGTTGACAAGATCAGTCGACTGCCAAGGGATGGCAATCGACTGATGGCACTGTGCACGGCACAGAATGGAGTCAAGCTCGCCAGCACTCGACTGATGGATGATCAGTCGACTGATGGGTGCCATCAGTCGACTAATGTGTGATCCATTGGAACTTTGCCAACGTGGATCTTGCCATTGTGAGATAACGGCTACAGGACCAGTCGACTGATGCACGCCAAATTAGCTTGATGCAGGTTATAAATGGAGCTCAAGTGGGAGGATTTCGCCAAGACTTTAAGGGAGCTATTGGAGGGGAATTGCTACTGCATTCCAGTCCTTCAAGAGCCAACCAAAGCAAGCAACAAACAAGTGATCAAAAGAAATTGGTGAAAAGAGTTTCTTTTGTATTGTATTTGTATTCTTGTTTGTATTTGTATATTACTGTTGTAATTGCTTGTGAGAGGTTTCTCCACCTCCGACGTGTAGTCGAGAAGGAGTTTAGTTAGTGCCATGCGCATAACTAAAGCTCGGTGAGCTCGCCCGTGGAGTAGGAACCATTCAGTTCCGAACCACGTATATCTTGGTGTATTGCATGTGCTTGTGTGTATTTGTGTATCTTGTTAGTATTATTATTGTTATTCCGCTGCGCTAACAAGAATTGTAGACGAGCACGCAACGAGAATGATCGAATTACATCATCAAATGAAAGTGGGCTATTCACCCCCCTCTAGCTAGCCAAGATCAATCCCACAACAAGTGGTATAAGAGACAAGGTCGCTCTTCAAGGACTAACCGCCGCGAGAGCACTACAAAATGGCCAGCTTCGTCCAACCACCAAAATTTGAAGGAGACTTTCTATGGTGGAGAAGAAAAATGGAAGTATATCTCGAAACCGACTTTGATTATATGATTATTGTAGAAAACGGTTTTAAGATGCCTAGGGACAAAGAAAACAAGCCCATGGGAAAAGCAAAATGGACCCAAGACCAAATCAAAGATTTCAAGACAAATCTAAAGGTAATCAAGTTGCTTAGTGATTTGTTACCTAACATTATTTGGTCTAGATTGGGTGACTATAGGGATGCAAAGGAGTTATAAAATAAGATAATGAAATTCCAAGAAAACTCCCAACCGGCACAAGTAGAGGAGAATGTCGAGGAAGAAGCACCCATCACATTTGAAAATGTGGATGACTTGGTGGAGACCTCCACCTCTAGCATTGAGGGGGAGGAGAGGCAATCTTCCATCCCGGAGCAAGAACAAGAAACATCCACATCCGAGAGAAGTGAAGATCAAGAATAAGCCTCCACCACCTCCCTAGGTAACTCATGTATTATAATTAATCGTAAAGATTATATAATTTGTTTTGAGTGTAGGGAGAAAGGGCATTACAAAAGTAAGTGCCCTAAATTGGGTAAGAAGAAGGCATCGACACCAAAAGTCAACCCAAAGTCAAAGGATGCCGGTGTTCCCTCAGTTAAGAGCAAAGAGCACATTGTGTGCTTCAAGTGCAACCAATGGGGACACTACTGAAGCCAATGCCCTAGGGGGAGGAAGAAAGGGCAAGAAGGTGTGACTCATGTAGGGGGAGCTTCTAAAGCTAACCCTAAGGTAAATTCATTTAATGCACCTTCAATTCCTAAAATTAAAAAGTATGCTAAAAATTATTTTAGTTCTCTTGCTATTATAAATGAAAATCATGCTAGGAGAAACAATAAGTTTTATTGCTTAGGTGCCAAGCATGTTCATATAACTAAGGACAAACCTAGGACCAATAACACTAGAACTATTTTGCCTAGGGAATCCATTAGGAGAATAGAAGAAAATTTGGGTTTTAATCCCAAAAAGTCTAGGCACATGCCTAAGAACAAGAGGCCTTCCCAAAAACCTAATGAAAATTCAAAATTGGGAAAATTAGAGTTAGAAAACCAAGCCTTGAGGTCAAGGCTAGAAAAATTGGAGAAGACCCTAGCAATCATCTCAAATTCGGTTAAGGGGTCTAATGTACAAAAGTCAAGACCTAGGAAACAAGAAATATCTAAGGGCAAGAAAGGTTTGGATCACAAACCTATGTCCTATCATAATGTTCCATTTAATTATGGAACAACATCTAGGTCTAGGAAACCTAAGGCTAATAGGGAAGCTATCCCTAAGTCTAGCCATGGTGTTTGTTTAGTGGCTAAGACCTCAAAGAAATCAAATGTAGCCACTAAGAAGGTCAATGGAGGAGTCACCTCTAGAGTTTACCTAGGAAAGACCCAATTGACTAATGTGTCAAAACCTAAAAGGGTCATTAGGAAGGTATCTAGGGAAGTTATCCCTAGGGAATACCTTGTTAACCCAAGGAGCTCCAATAGGTATTGGGTTCCTAGGAGCGTGATCGATTCACGCTAAATGGGTTAGGGTGTGTCAACCCTAAGTGGATGGGTAGTTAACCTAGCCATGGTGAGTTGACACATTAGGATGTACCAATATGTTTGAGAAGTTTAAAATGATTTAAATTGGCACAATTAGGTATTAGAAGTATTGGTGTGCCATTTTGGGTTTTTGCCACACTAGGGAGAATGGTGACATTAAGGCAAAATTGGTTTAATTCCTAGAAATGGTAAATTGGATTTAACACTTAGGTATTCTATACCTTGGTATATTTTACTTGCCATGATTTTTTTGCCTTGTCATATCATGACATCATTTTTATTTTTATCTATAAAAATGTCATGATCATGTTTAGAATTATTTTTGGATGTCATGTATGTTTAGTTCTCATTCACATGCCATGACATCATGATTTTGGCATATGCTTTTATCTATATCATATCATATCTATGCCATAATCATATCATGCATAAAATAAAATGAAATTAAGGACTATGGCACGATTTGAAGGAAATTAAATTATGTTGCCTTAGAAATATGCATTAGAACATAAAGAACAAAAACCCACATCTCACTAGGATATTTGACTTGTATGTGTTTTACACATCTAGATATTAGTGAGATGTTTAGGAAAAAGAAAATAAAGGTTTTAAAAACATTTTGAAAACATTTTGAAAAAACTTGGTGAAGTCTATCTTTTGATAGTTATCACCATTGAATGAGATGATACAAAGAGGGCTCTTTATTGAAGCTTTTCTTAAAATTTGAACTTTGTATCGATCTCCTAGTTTAATGGGTAAAATAATTTTCTAATATTTTTCACCCATACTGATTGTGATAAGTAATATACATACCAAATTTCAAGATTTTCCAACTTATGTATATTTACTTATGAATTTCGGAAATTTATATTGATACAAGTCGATGGTAAGTAACTAATGAGTCGATCCGACGGAGTCGATGGCAAACCGATGTAAAGTTGGTTAGGCCCATGTTCAGCTAGGATAAGGTCCCCTAACCACTCCTAACCCTAGGACATGCTTGGGAGAGCATAAGAAAGGGTGGAAATCCAATCGACATGAATTAGGAGAAGAGTTTAGGGAGAGTATCAATTTTAAGGTGGATGAGAGTTCATTGTTGAGCTTTGCCTTAATTTTGATTGGTTAATGTTCCTATTGGCTTAGGGACTCTCCAAGGACATTGTTGGTGCAATGGTCAAGGGGGAGCAAGCCTCTAGGGGGAGGTATCCATCATGGGAAGATGGATGTGTATTTCCTCATTGGAGGAAAATTGGCTTGCCTCTCTTAAGTGATATGGGATCACTAGAAAGATTGAGGGCATGCCAAGGGGAAGATTGTAAGATCTCATTGGGATATGAGACATTGAAACCCTTGAGGACCTTTTTGATGTAATGTCAAAAAGGGGGAGAAGTTACCAAGTTACCAATTAGGGTTCGTTGGAATTCACATTGGGATATGAGAATTGCCAATATGGGAGAATTGGTAGACTTGAGATGGTAGTTATGTCAATAGTCAAAAAGGGGGAGATTGTTGGTGCAATCGGCCCAGGTTGACTCGAGTTTTACTCGAGCAGTACTTTGATAGTATTTTGATGATAGACAAAACTCATGACATGGGATTGTCATGGGAAAGTCCAACATGGTGTTGGCATAGAAAATCCAAGCATGGAGCTTGGTGTGGAAAGTCCAAAGCATTGCAAAGCAGTGCGCTTGGTGTTTGGCATGGGAAAGTCCAAAGCATTGCGAAGCCGTGCGCTTGGTGCTTGGCATGGGAAAGTCCAAAGCATTGCGAAGCCGTGCGCTTGGTGCTTGGCATGGAAAAATCCAAAGCATTGCGAAGTCGTGGGCTTGGTGCTTGGTGGGAAATGCATTGCGAAGCTGTGCGCTTGGTGCATGTGGGAAGTCTTGAGGACTTGGTAAGTTCACTAGGCTCAGGGTCCTTGAGTTGGTGAAGGATGGCATTGCGAAGCCGTGCGCTTGGTGCATCCGAGGGACCACCGGACAAGGAGCGAATGGAGTGAGCCCAAAGGGAAGCATACTTCTAGGGCATGAGACGCGAAGGATGGCGTTGCGAAGCCGTGCTCTTGGCGCATCCGAGGGACGTAGGCCGAGGGAAGAGAGCTTTGGTAAGGAACTCCATGAGGAATAAGGTGGACTTGGCCAAGGGGCTAAGACTGAGTGTTGGAGGCTCAAACTTGATGTTTGAGGGTTTTCTCGACGGTCGGATGCTCAAACAACTTGGTGTTTGAGGTTTTGCCCGACATCAGTGTTGGAATGTATACTGAAAGCGTAGCTCTTTTTGTATGAACATTTTATTTTGAAATAAGAATCACATGATCATTGTTTGCACTTTATATATTTATTATATCGTGTGTATATTGTCTAATATTTTACATTGTAGATAAAATGGTGCTTGGTGTGGCACAGAAGATCATATTATCAGTTCCTTGTAAAATATAAGTAGAGGCTCACAACCAAGATGGTTTTGGACAAACCATTGGCATGGTTGTAGTGTAGCTTGGTATTGCTTTGTCTTGAACATAGAGTTACACTGGTACACTTAGGTGTATTGAGCAGGACCGACATAGAGGTGATTCAATTTGTTGCTGACTACATAATTGAATCGGACCTCGGATATTATGTTGTACATGCTCTTAATCCCGATATAATAACGGGCACATGTACTTAGTATTTATTTCATTAATTTACCAGAGGGTGAGATTTAGATGGATTAAATCAATATGCCCGGTAAGTTGGGAAATAATATTATTTACATGGTGTGCCATTGATTATAGGAGGAAACCGTGTCCTATATATTAGGTTGATGATGTCCCCTTGAGGAGCTCATATGGTTCATCATGTAAACCCAGCTGGTTGACTTAGTCAACATGATGATAAGGTTGAGTGGTACTACTCGAGGAATTAAATGTTAATTAATTGATGGTCAGTAAATCAATTAATTGATGGACATTCGATATCTTAAACACGGGGAGTGAAGGGAGTCGCTTCGGAGGCTCATTTGCTCCCATGTCCCCGGATTAAAATTTTCACTAATGAAAGAATTAATCCGGATAGGATGAGCTTCCTTAGTACAACCTATTCGTCGTCGTGCTAACAACTTGAGTGGTCGCTTGAACAAAATAGTTGTTCAAGCAACACAACTCTTCTAGTTGGTTAGCCGCGGAAGAGACGACGGATGGATCGCCGGTTTTTGTGTTTGTCTTCAGGGTCCATGATTATACAATACATATTCATACACACAGATGCATAATCAAAATATTAAGGAATATATTCAGATCTGTAAATAAAGTTAAAATAACTTTATACCTTACGATCTTCTATCGTATGTCCTATCCTTCTCGTGGACGACGTGTGGACGAAGATCCTCCACGAGTAGAAGCCTTCTAGATCACTTTCTTCTCTACCTTGTCCGCTGCGAACAAAGAGAAGAACTTACAAATACCTTTCCTATCTAGAACCGGCCACCAAATTAGGGAATTTGTTGCAACCGCCGGCCAAGGAGCAATGGATGATGCGCCTGCCAACTTGAAGAGGAGTTGCCGCCGGCCACCAAGGAGAAAGGAAGGAGGAAGACCACCGGCCACCAATGGAAGGAGAGCCGCCGACTAAGGAAGAAGAGAAAGGCCTTAAGGATGGGCACCGGCCAAGTATTGATGGAGGAAGTTGGGCGCCGGCAACAACTAGAAGGAAGAAGAAGGTTGCCGCCCACTTTTGCTCCAAACCCTAGCCGCCCACTTTTCCAAGAGCCAAACCCTAATTCTCTAATTCAAATCCTTGATTATTCTTGCCGCCCAACCCTAAGCATCTATTTATAGAATAGGGCTTAAGCCTCCTTTAATCTCCACCGTCGGATCTAGGGATTTAATCTCCACCGTCGAATCTAGGGTTTTATCCCAACCATCGGATCTAGGGATTTAATCCCAACCGTTGATTCTAGGATTTCATCCAAACCATCGGATCAAGGGATTTAATCCCAACCGTTGGTTCTAGGGTTTCATCCAACCATCGGATCTAGGGATTTAATCCCAACCGTTGGTTCTAGGTTTTGTTTTACATTCTTGGATCTAGACTTCACAAGGACTATATTAGGCTACGATAGGGACCATAAGGAGGAGTTGGGTCTTGGCCACCCGATGGATCGGAACCACACAAACTTGATCCATCAATGATGTTCCATTCCACTAGAGGATCATCATTGAACTACCTCACCAACCCCCATAAATCAATATGGGCTCCATATATTATTTGTACATTAATCTCCCCGTGTTTAAGATATCGAATGTCCGTCAATTAACTGATTTACTGACCATCAATTAATCAACATCTAATTCCTCGAGTAGTACCACTCAACCTTATCATCATGTTGACTAAGTCAACCAGCTGGGTTTACATGATGAACCTTATGAGCTCCTCAAGGGGACATCATCAACCTAATATATAGGACACGGTTTCCTCCTATAATCAACGGCACACCATGTAAATAATATTATTTCCCAACTTACCGGGCATATTGATTTAATCCATCTAAATCTCACCCACTGGTAAATCAAAGAAATAAATACTAAGTACATGTTCCCGTTATTATATCGGGATTAAGAGCATGTACAACATAATATCCGAGATCCAATTCAATTATGTAGTCAGTACTAAATTGAATCACCTCTATGTCGGTCCTACTCAATACACCTAAGTGTACTAGTGTAACTCTATGTTCAAGATAAAACAATACCAAGCTACACTACAACCATGCCAATGGTTTGTCCAAAACCATCTTGGTTGTGAGCCTTTACTTATATTTTACAAGGTACTGATAACATGATCTTCTGTGCCACACCAAGCACCATGTTATCTACAATGTAAATATTAGACAATATGCACACATATATAATGAATATATAAAATGCAAACAATGATCATGTGATTCTTATTTCAAAATAAAATGTTCATACAAAAACAGCTAGGCTTTCAGTATACATTCCAACAATCTCCCACTTATACTAAAAAACTATGCTGTCGTCACTCTGCCATACATCTGATCCCTATTTCCTCCACATGCCTATCAAACGCTTTCGCTGGAAGGGCCTTAGTGAATGGATCCGCCAGGTTATCCTCTGATGCAATCTTGGCGACAGCAACTTCTCCTCGCTTTACGATCTCTCGTATGAGGTGGTACTTGCGCTCTATGTGTTTACTCGCCTTATGGGCTTGTGGTTCCTTCAAGTTTGCAACTGCACCACTGTTATCACAATAAATTGTGATAGTTCTGGGCAAACCAGGAATCACATCCAAGTCCATCAAGAAGTTCCTGAGCCATACAGCTTCCTTGGCTGCCTCAGAGGCTGCCACATACTCAGCTTCCATGGTAGAGTCCGCCACACATTTCTGCTTGACACTCCTCCATACTATGGCTCCACCTCCAAAAGTAAACACAAACCCCGAGGTAGACTTACTCTTATCCCTATCTGATTGGAAATCCGAATCCGTGTAACCCATGTGGACTAATTGATTCGCCCAGAAACCAAAGATATAATCCCTAGTCCTTCTTAGGTACTTCAATATATGCTTTACCGCCCAATGTCCCCGTCCAGATTACTCGATATTCCGCTAACTATGCCCACTGAAAGAAGATATCCGGTCCTCGTAAATAGCATAGCATACATAAGGCTTCCTACTGCCGAAGCATAAGGAACCGCCTTCATGTCCTCTATCTCCTTTGATGTTTTGGGACACATCTCTTTAGATAAAGGAACTCCATGCCTAAAAGGTAGAAAACCTTTCTTGGAGTTCTGCATGCTAAAACGAGCAAGGATAGTGTCAATGTATGAAGCTTGAGATAAACACAACATCCTTTTCTTGCGATCCCTTATAACTTTGATCCCAAGGATGTGTCCCACTTCTCCCAAGTCCTTCATGTCAAACTGTTTGGACAACCATACTTACGTCGATAACACTTTGATATTGTTGCCAACTAACAAAATGTCATCTACGATAGTACAAGAAACACCACTACGCTTCCACATCTCTTGTATACACAAGGCTCATCCGACTTTGAATAAATCCATATGATTGTATTACCTCATCAAAGCGGATGTTCCAAGATCTAGAAGCTTGCTTCAATCCATAAATGGACCGATTGCTTACATACAAGATGCTCTTTGCCTTTAGCAATGAATCCTCCGTTCTTGCATATAGATGTTCTCCTCAAGACTTCAAGGAAAGTCTTGACATCCATCCGCCATATCTCATAATCCATATGAGCTGCTATAGATAAGAGAATCCGGATAGACTTAAGATATACTCGCTAAAAGGTCTCCTAATAATCGATACCCTCTTTCTGAGTATACCCTTTCGCAACAAGCCTAGCTTTGAAGGTCTCAACCTTCCCGTCTACTCCTCTCTTTCTCTTGTAGATCCACTTGCATCCAATGGTTTTTACACCATCGAGTGGCTCTACTAGCTCCCAGACCTGATTAGAATCCATAGATTCTATCTCTGAATTCATCGCACTTTGCCAAGATACCGCATCTCTATCTTGGATTGCCTCGTCATATGTCCAGGATCAGTTTATGTTCACTGTGTGACTAAGTCCAAGACTCTCCCAAAACATGAATCTGCCGGGTTATCTAACAACCCTCCCACTATGACGAGGTGCCTCCTGTATGCTCGTGTGACACGCGTGCTGACTTGGGGTCTCCTCTGTACGGTGGTACGGGACTTCCGCCATCTCATCAAGAACAATCCTACTCGTGGGCTTGTGGTTCATCACATAGTCCTCCTCTAGAAATCTGGCATTCGTACTCACGATCACCTTCTGATCTCTAGGACTATAGAATAAACCACCCTTTGTTCCCTTAGGGTAGCCAACAAACAAGCGCACTTCTGTACGAGATTCCAACTTACCAGCATCTCCCTTCAGCACAAGTGCTGGACTACCCCAAATCCGAATATGTCTTAGACTAGGCTTTCACCCACCCACCACAACTCATGGAGTAAGGGTACGGACTTAGATGGAACCAAGTTCGTAATGTGTCGCTCGTTTCCAGAGCAAACCCCCAGAACGAATCAGGTAACTCAAAATAACTCATCATAGATCTGACCATCTCCATAAGAGTCCTGTTCCTTCGCTCCGCCACACCATTCTCAGGGTGTGCCAAAGTGATAATTGGGATTGAATCCTAGCCTCTGATAAGTAACTCCTAAACTCTCCCAAGAGGTACTCGCCACCACGATCAGATCGTAATGTCTTGATACTTTTACCTTGACGGTTCTCCACATCAGCCTTGAATTCTTTGAACCTGTCAAAGCATTCAGACTTGCGGCGCATCAAGTAAATGTATCCATATCTTGAATAATCATCTATAAAAGAGACAAAATATTCAAAACCACCTCTTGCCTGGATAGACATGGGACCGCACAAATCAGAATGAACCAATTCTAACACATCTTTGGCTCTATACCCCTTGGCCTTGAAAGGCCTCTTGGTCATTTTACCTTCCAAGCAAGATTCACAGGTTGGGAGATCCTCCACCACTAATGAACCCAAAGGTCCATCAGCTATCAACCTTTGAATTCTACTTAGGTTAATATGACTAAGCCTTAGATGCCAAAGATATGTTTGGTTCATTTACGAAGGTTCTTTTCTCTTATTAGATTTAGAAGATGAGCTATTTACTTCTATTTGCATCGTGGGAGTTTTTGGTTCAAGAGTATATAAATTGCCAACCAATGTACCAGAACAGATAATCTCCCTATTCCTTTTTATAACCACCTTGTCATTAAAAGAAACAGAATATCCATCCATAACCAATTTAGAAACTGAAATTAAATTCTTTCTAAAAGTAGGTACATAAAGACAATTTCTTAAAACCAAAAATTTATTCCTATCAAAAGATAAATAAATGTCTCCCACTGCAATAGCCGCCACCTTTGAAGCATTGCCCATGAAGACGGTAATCTCTTCCTCAGCTAGTCGTCGGGTTTCTTGGAACCCCTGCAAAGTATTACAGACATGATCAGTGGCTTCTGTATCTACACACCAGGAACTGGTAGATAACACCGCTAAACATGTTTCAACAACTAAACAAGAAGATATACTTTTGTTCTTTCGGCGAGGACAGTCCGCCTTCCAATGTCCAGTCTGCTTGAAAGTGAAGCACTTGCCTTTTGGCTTCTTCACTCCTGCCTGAGGTCCCACTGCCACCTTCTTCGCTCCACCTTGCTTCTTCTTCTTCTTACCTTTCAGTTTAGAGGAAGAAACCTTCTGAGCGACCATGGCTTGAGAACTCTGACGAAAAAGCCCCTCTGCCGCCTGGAGTTCTGTCAGAAGCTCCGCCAACGAATACAACCTCTTGTTCATGTTGTAGTTGAGGCGGAACTGCTCAAAACTCCTAGGTAGAGACTGGAGAATGATATCGACCTGGGTTTTCCCATCGATCTCAGCTCTGAGGACTTCCATCTCATTAAGATGAGCCATCATCTTGAGAACATGATCCTAACGGTGTTCCCTCGATCATGGTGGTCGTCATCAAGTTTCTCATTGCCTCCTGCCTAGCCGCCCTACTCTGATGTCCGAAAAGTTCCTTGAGATTGAACATCATGTCATAAGCAGTGGCTATGGCCTGATGCTGATGTTGCAGCACATTTGACATAGATGCCAAAATGTAACACCGCGCCATCTCATCTGCCTTAACCCATTTCTTATAATGTTCTTTCTCCTTTTCATCAGAGTCATCGGTGGGCTTAGGAGGACAGACCTCGAAGAGTACAAATTTGTACTCTTCCGCAGTTAAGACAATATCCAGGTTTCTTTTCCAATCAATGTAGTTTGGACCAGTAAGTTTGTTTTCTTTTAAAATCACAGCAAGTGGGTTGAAAGCCATTTAAAAATCCTAAAAATCAGAATGATCAAAAAATATTAGATTTTAAATATTATTGATTCCTCAAAACAATAAAATCCCGAAATCAACCAACACCTCAAAACATCGAGAATATCGCATGCCACGATAGTGTGGACGTATACGAATTCTACATTTGTAAGAGGAGGTTTTACCCATTAATTTTATTATCTTGTCAACCTTACTTTGTGACAAATAAAATTAATAGTTGGTTCCTCTTTAGCCCTACAAATAAAAGCAGTGACTCCGATGGGGAGGATACTTTTATTTGCATCTAAGTGTGCACCATTACACGATACTAAGGGAATTATTTCAGATTATGTGCCTTACCGATGGTGAAGTACACACGCTCCTAAATAATTTCCTATAACCATTATTTGACCTAGTGATCCGCAAACAAACCCATTCGATGGGGAGGAAGGCACTCAAAGCCAACGCGCAAGTTTGTTGCATCACACGTCAAATTGTAATGGAGGCCGCGGGAATTAATTAAAATATCCCTCTCCCACTTAGTAAATTGCAATCGAGGAATTTTAAACAAACACAACATGCATATAAAACAAATAAACAATAAATATGGAAAAAAACAGAATTTTTTTCCAACTATTATGGCATTGTCCTCCAATATGCATCCCGTCGTGTCACCACCTCGTCCGCTCCACCTTTTCCTGTGCACAAGTCACCAAAGATATCCGAGCCGAGATAAATCATTTTATTTACATCCATTGATCCTATACTCCACTAAGGAGTGTACAAATAATCTAGATCGAAAGTAAACTAAAATGAGTGGCTAAATAATTCATTATTTAATTACAAAAATTAAATACTAATCTAGCCTCGTCAACCCCGAGGATTCAAATAATAAATTTTTACACACATCCATTCACATACACACACATGGCCATAATAGTCGGATCTTATGCCTGCAACTAAAGAGTTAAACTATGCATATCCTACTATTATCCGACACATATAATATATGAAAAATGCATAAAAAATTAACCGAATCCTAAACACAAAAAACCGGAAACCGTGGGTCTGATACCAATTTTAAAGGGAGTTGCTTCGGAGGCTCATTTGCTCCCATGTCCCCGGATTAAAATTTTCACTAATGAAAGAATTAATCCGGATAGGATGAGCTTCCTTAGTACAACCTATTCATCGTCGTGCTAACAACTTGAGTGGTCGCTTGAACAAACTAGTTGTTCAAGCAACACAACTCTTCTAGTTGGTTAGCCGCGGAAGAGACGACGGATGGATCGCCGGTTTTTGTGTTTGTCTTCGGGGTCCATGATTATACAATACATATTCATACACACACATGCATAATCAAAATATTAAAGAATATATTCAGATCTGTAAATAAAGTTAAAATAACTTTATACCTTACGATCTTCTATCGTATGTCCTATCCTTCTCGTGGACGACGTGTGGACGAAGATCCTCCACGAGTAGAAGCCTTCTAGATCACTTTCTTCTCTACCTTGTCCGCTGTGAACAAAGAGAAGAACTTACAGATACCTTTCCTATCTAGAACCGGCCACCAAATTAGGGAATTTGGTGCAACCGCCGGCCAAGGAGCAATGGATGATGCGCCGGCCAACTTGAAGAGGTGTTGCCACCGGCCACCAAGGAGAAAGGAAGGAGGAAGACCACCGGCCACCAATGGAAGGAGAGCCGCCGACTAAGGAAGAAGAGAAAGGCCTTAAGGATGGGCGCCAGCCAAGTATTGATGGAGGAAGTTGGGCGCCGGCAACAACTAGAAGGAAGAAGAAGGTTGCCGCCCACTTTTGCTCCAAACCCTAGCCGCCCACTTTTCCAAGAGACAAACCCTAATTCTCTAATTCAAATCCTTGATTATTCTTGCCGCCCAACCCTAAGCATCTATTTATAGAATAGGGCTTAAGCCTCCTTTAATCTCCACCGTCGGATCTAGTGTTTTATCCCAACCGTCGGATCTAGGGTTTAATCCCAACCGTCGGATCTAGGATTTCATCCCAACCGTCGGATCTAAGGTTTCATCCCAACCGTCAGATCTAGGGTTTTATCCCAACCGTCGGATCTAGGGATTTAATCTCAACCGTCGATTCTAGGATTTCATCCTAACCATCGGATCTAGGGATTTAATCCCAACCGTTGGTTCTAGGGTTTCATCCAACCATCGGATCTAGGGATTTAATCCCAACCGTTGGTTGTAGGTTTTGTTTTACATTCTTGGATCTAGACTTCACAAGGATTATATTAGGCTACGATAGGGACCACAAGGAGGAGTTGGGTCTTGGCCACCCGATGGATCGGAACCACACAAACTTGATCCATCAATAATGTTCCATTCCACTAGAGGATCATCATTGAACTACCTCACCAACCCCCATAAATCAATATTGGCTCCATATATTATTTGTACATTAATCTCCCCATGTTTAAGATATTGAATGTCCGTCAATTAATTGATTTACTGACCATCAATTAATCAACATCTAATTCCTCGAGTAGTACCACTCAACCTTATCATCATGTTGACTAAGTCAACCAGCTGGGTTTACATGATGAACCTTATGAGCTCCTCAAGGGGACATCATCAACCTAATATATAGGACACAGTTTCCTCCTATAATCAACGGCACACCATGTAAATAATATTATTCCCCAACTTACCGGGCATATTGATTTAATCCATCTAAATCTCACCCACTGGTAAATCAAAGAAATAAATACTAAGTACATGTGCCCGTTATTATATCAGGATTAAGAGCATGTACAACATAATATCCGAGGTCCGATTCAATTATGTAGTCAGTACTAAATTGAATCACCTCTATGTCGGTCCTACTCAATACACCTAAGTGTACAAGTGTAACTCTATGTTCAAGATAAAACAATACCAAGCTACACTACATCCATGCCAATGGTTTGTCCAAAACCATCTTGGTTGTGAGCCTTTACTTATATTTTACAAGGTACTGATAACATGATCTTCTGTGTCACACCAAGCACCATGTTATCTACAATGTAAAATATTAGAAAATATGCACACATATATAATGAATATATAAAATGCAAACAATGATCATGTGATTCTTATTTCAAAATAAAATGTTCATAAAAAAAGAGCTAGGCTTTCAGTATATATTCCAACAGGGAGATAATTGTACAAATAATATATGGAGCCCATATTGATTTATGGGGGTTGGTGAGGTAGTTCAATGATGATCCTCTAGTGGAATGGAATATCATTGTTGGATCAAGTTTGTGTGGTTCCGATCCATCAGGTGGCCAAGATCCAACTCCTCCTTATGGTCCCTATCGTAGCCTAATATAATCCTTGTGAAGTCTAGATCCAAGAATGTAAAACAAAACCCTAGAACCAATGGTTGGGATTAAATCCCTAAGATCCGATGGTTAGGATGAAACCCTAGAACCAACGGTTGGGATTAAATCCTTAAGATCCGATGGATAGGATGAAACCCTAGAATCAACGGTTGGGATTAAATCCCTAGATCCGACGGTTGGGATAAAACCCTAGATCCGACGGTTGGGATGAAACCCTAGATCCGACGGTTGGGATGAAATCCTAGATCCGACGGTTGGAATAAAACCCTAGATCCAACGTTGGGATAAAACCCTAGATCCGACGGTGGAGATTAAATCCCTAGATCCGACGGTGGAGATTAAAGGAGTCCTAAGCCTAACTCTATAAAAGGAAAGCTTAGGGTTGGGCGGCAAGGATCAATTGAATTGGGATTAGGGTTTAGAGCAAAAGTGGGCGGCTAGGGTTTTGGAGCAAAAGTGGGTGGCAATCATCTTCCTTCTCCTTGTTGTCGGCGCCCATCTTCCTCCATCAACACTTGGTCGGCGCCCATCCTCAAGGCCTCTATCTTATTCCTTGGTCGGCGGTTCTCCTTCCATTGGTGGTCGGCGCTCACTTCTCCAATCTCCAAGGTGGCCGGCGGTTACCTTTGTATTGGTGGCCGGCGCTTCATCCATTCATTCCTTGGCCGGCGGTTGCATCAAACTCCCTAGCTTGGTGGCCGGTTCTAGAAAGGAAAGGTATTGTTGGTTCTTCTCTTTGTTCACAGCAGACAAGGAAGGGAAGAACGCAATCTAGAAGGCTTCTACTCGTGGAGGATCTTCGTCCACACGTCGTCCACGAGAAGGATAGGGCATACGGTAGAAGATCGTAAGGTATAAAGTTATTTTAACTTTATTTACAGATTTGAGCATGTTCTTTTATGTTTTGATTATGCATGTGTGAATTAGTAAATATATTGTATAATCATGGACCCTGAAGACAAACACAAAAATCGGCGATCCGTCCGTCGTCTCTTCCGCGGCTAACCAACTAGGAGAGTTGTGTTGCTTGAACCACTAGTTTGTTCAAGCGACCACTCAAGTTGTTAGCACGACGACGAATTGGTTGTGCTAAGGAAGATCATCCCATCCGGATTAATTCTTTCATTAGTGAAAATTTTAATCCGGGGACATTGGAGCCAATGAGCCTCCGAAGCGACTCCCTACAAGTGGTATCAGAGCCAGGTTTCCGGTTTTGTGTGTTTAGGATTTGGTTAATTTTTTATGCATTTTTCATATATTATATGTGGCGGATAATAGTAGGATATGCGTAGTTTAACTCTTTGGTTGCAGGCATAAGATCTGACTATTATGGCCATATGTGTGTATGTGAATGGATGTGTGTAAATATTTATTATTTGAATCCTCGGAGTTGACGAGGCTAGATTAGTATTTAATTTTTGTAATTAAATACGGCATTGTTTAGCCGCTCATTTTAGTTTACTTTCGATCTAGATTATTTGTACACTCCTTCGTGGAGTATAGGATCGATGGATGTAAATTAAAATAGTGTTATCTCGACTCGGATCTCTTTGGTGACTTGCGCACAGGAAAAGATGGAGCGGATGAGGTGGCGACACGACGGGATGCATATTGGAGGACGATGCCATAATAGTTGGAAAAAATTCTGTTTTTTCCATATTTATTGCTCATTTGTTTTATATGCATGTTGTGTATGTTTTAAAATTCCTCATTTGCAATTTACTAAGTGGGAGAGGGACATTTTAATTAATTCCCACGACCTCCATTACAATTTGACGTGTGATGCAAACAAACTTGTGTGTTGGCTCTGAGTGCCTTCCTCCCTGCGGACGGGTTTGTTTGCGGATCACTAGGTCAAATAATGTTTATAGGAAATTATCTAGGAGCATGTGTACTTCCACAGCGGTAAGGCACATAATCCGAAATAATTCCCTTAGTATCGTGTAATGGTGCACACTTAGATGCAAATAAAAGTATCCTCCCCATCGGAGTCACTGCTTTTATTTGTAGGGCCAAAGAGGAACCAACTTTTATTTGTCAAAAAGTAAGGTTGACAAGATAATAAAATTAATGGATAAAACCTCCTCTTACAAATGTAGAATTCGTATACGTCCACACAGTGTGGCATGCGAAATTCTCGGTGATATGAGGTGTTGGTTGATTTCGGGATTTTATTGTTTTGAGGAATCAATAATATTTGAAATCTAATATTTTGATCATTGTGATTCTTACTATTTTCAAATGGTTTTCAACCCACTTACTATGATGCTAAAGGAAACAAACTTACTGTACCCAAATAATAATGATTGGAAAAGAAATCTGGATAGTGTCTTAACTGTCGATGAGTGTCCTCCTAGGCCTGCAGATGATTCTGGGGAAAAGAAACTTTTTGGTTAGTAGAATCGAGCTGCTAGGCAGGAAGCCATGGTTGCTCAGAAGGTTTCTACTTCTAAGCCGATAGGCAAGAAGAAGAAGAAACAAGGTAGAGCAAAGGTGGTGGGAGGATCTTAGGGAGTGAAGAAGCCGAAAGGCAAGTGCTTCACTTGTAGACAGACTGGACATGGGAAGAAAGACTTCCCCTTCCTAAAGCAGAACAAAGGTATATCTTCTGCCTTAGTCGTTGAAACATGTTTAGTGGTGTTATCTACCGGTACCTGGTGTGTAGATACAGGAGCCACTGATCATGTCTGCAATACTTTGCAGGGGTTCTAGGAAACCCGACGACTAGATGAGGGAGAGATTACCATCTTCATGGGCAATGCTTCAAAGGTGGCGACTATTGCAGTGGGAGACGTTTATTTATCTTTTGATAGGAATAAAGTTTTGGTTTTAAGAAATTGTCTTTATGTACCTACTTTTAGAAAGAATTTAATTTCAGTTTCTAAATTGTTTATGGATGGATATTCTGTTTCTTTTAATGACAAAGTGGTTATAAAAAGGAATAGGGAGATTATCTGTTCTGGTACATTGGTTGGCAATTTATATACTCTTGAATCAAAAACTCCCACGATGCATATAGAAATCAATAACTCATCTTCTAAGTCTAATAAGAGAAAAGAACCTTCGCAAATGAACCAAACATATCTTTGGCATCTAAGGCTTGGTCATATTAACCTAAGCAGAATTCAAAGGTTGATAGCTGATGGTACTTTGGGTTCATTAGTGGTGGAGGATCTCCCAACCTGCGAATCTTTCTTGGAAGGTAAAATGACCAAGAGGCCTTTCAAGGCCAAGGGGTATACAGCCAAGGATGTGTTAGAACTGGTTCATTCTGATTTGTGCGGTCCTATGTCTATCCAGGTAAGAGGTGCCTTTGAATACTTCATCTCTTTTATAGACGATTATTCAAGGTATGGATACATTACTTGATGCGCCGCAAGTCTGAATGCTTTGACAGGTTCAAAGAATTCAAGGCTGATGTGGAGAACCGTCAAGGTAAAAGTATCAAGACATTACGATCTGATCGTGGTGGTGAGTACCTCTTGGGAGAGTTTAGGAATTACTTATCGAGGTCGATTCAATCCCAATTGTTCGCACCGCACACCCCAGAATGGTGTAGCGGAGCGAAGGAATAGGACTCTTATGGAGATGGTTAGATCGATGATGGATACTGACAATGTACACTGAACTTGGTTCCATCTAAATCAGCACCTTCTACCCCAGTAGAATTGTGGATGGGCGAAAGCCTAGTCCGAGACATATTCGGATATGGGGAGTCCAAAGACACGTGTCAAGGGTGCCGGTAAGTTGGAACCTCGCATGAAGTGTGCATGTTTGTTGGCTACCCTAAGGGAACGAAGGTGGTTTGTTTTATAATCCTAGAGATCGAGGGTGATCGTAGCACGAACGCCAGATTTCTAGAGGAGGATTATGTAATGAACCACAAGCCCAAGAGTAGGATTGTTCTTGAGGAGTTGGCAGGGGAAGTCCCGACTTCAGTACCACCAGTATAAGAGGAGACACCACAAGTCACTGCATCGCGTGTCACAGAGCATACACAGGAGGCACCTCGTCGTAGTGGGAGGGTTGTTAGACAACCTGATAGATTCATGTTTTTGGGAGAGTCTTCGGACTTAGTCCCTGGTGAACATAAACCTGATCCCTGGACATATGACGAGGCAATCCAAGATAGAGATGCGGTATCTTGGCAAAGAGCGATGAATTCAGAGATAGAATCTATGGATTCGAATCAAGTCTGGGAGCTAGTAGAGCCACCCGATGGTGTAAAAACCATTGGATGCAAGTGGATCTACAAGAGAAAGAGAGGAGTAGACGGGAAGGTTGAGACCTTAAAAGCTAGGCTTGTTGTTAAAGGGTATACTCAGAAAGAGGGTATCGATTATGAGGAGACCTTTTCGCCGGTAGCTATGCTTAAGTCTATCCGGATTCTCTTATCTATAGCTGCTCATATGGATTATGAGATTTGGCAGATGGATGTCAAGACAGCTTTCCTTAACGGAAGTCTTGAGGAGAACATCTATATGCGGCAACCAGAGGGATTCATTGCTAAAGGCAAAGAGCATCTTGTATGTAAGCTTCATCGGTCCATTTATGGATTGAAGCAAGCTTCTAGATCTGGGAACATCCGCTTTGATGAGGTAATCAAGTCATATGGATTTATTCAATTTCCGGATGAGCCTTGTGTATACAAGAGATGTGACGGAAACGTAGTGGTGTTTCTTGTACTATACGTAGATGACATTTTGTTAGTTGGCAACAATATCAAAGTGTTATCAGATGTAAGGGTATGGTTGTCCAAACAGTTTGACATGAAGGACTTGGGAGAAGTGGGACACATCCTTGGGATCAAAGTTATAAGGGATCGCAAGAAAAGGATGTTGTGCTTGTCTCAAGCTTCATACATTGACACTATCCTTGCTCGCTTTTAGCATGCGTAACTCCAAGAAAGGTTTTCTACCTTTTAGGCATGGAGTTCCTTTATCTAAAGAGATGTGTCCCAAAACATCAAAGGAGATAGAGGACATGAAGGTGGTTCCTTATGCTTCGCAAAGAGGGAAGCCTTATGTATGCTATGCTATGTACGAGACTGGATATCTGCTTTGCCGTGGGCATGGTTAGCAGATATCAGAGTAATCCTGGACAGGGACATTGGACTGCAGTAAAGTATATATTGAAGTACCTGAGAAGGACTAGGGATTATATGCTGGTTTACCGGGCAGATCAATTAGTCCCTGTGGGTTACACGGATTCGGATTTCCAATCAGATAGGGACAAGAGTAAGTCTACCTCGGGGTTTGTGTTTACTTTTGGAGGTGGAGCCATAGTATGGAGGAGTGTCAGTAGAAATGCGTGGCGGACTCTACCATGGAAGGTGAGTATGTGGCGACCTACGGCGACCAAGGAAGGCTGTATGGCTCGGGAACTTCTTGATGGACTTGGATGTGATTCTGGTTTGCCGGAACTATCACAATTTATTGTGATAACTTGATGATCTGATTGCAAACTCGAAGAACCACGAGCCCATAAGCGAGTAAACACATAGGCGCAAGTACCACCTTATCTGAGAGATCGTAAAGCGAGGAGAAGTTCTTTGTCGCCAAGATTGAATCGAGGATAACTGGCGGATCCATTCACTAAGGCCCTTCAGCAGCGTTTGATAGGCATGTGGAGGACATGGGGATCGGATGTATGGCGAGTGATAGCATAGTCTTTTAGTATAAGTGGGAGATTGTTGGAATGTATCTTTGAAAGCCTAGCTCTTTTGTATGAACATTTTATTTTGAAATAAGAATCACATGATCATTGTTTGCACTTTATATATTTATTATATTATTGTGCATATTGTCTAATATTTTACATTGTAGATAACATGGTGCTTGGTGTAGCACGAAGATCATGTTATCGATTCCTTATAAAATATAAGTAGAGGCTCACAACCAAGATGGTTTTGGACAAACCATTGGCATGGTTGTAGTGTAGCTTGGTATTGTTTTGTCTTGAACATAGAGTTACACTAGTACACTTAGGTGTATTGGCAGGACCGACATAGAGGTGATTGATTTAGTCTTGACTACATAATTGAATCGGACCTCGGATATTATATTTGTACATGCTCTTAATCGATATAATAATGGGCACATGTACTTAGTATTTATTTCTTTGATTTACGAGGGTGAGATTTAGATGGATTAAATCAATATGCAGTAAGTTGGGAAATAATATTATTTACATGGTGTGCCATTGATTATAGGAGGAAACCGTGTCCTATATATTAGGTTGATGATGTCCCCATAAGGAGCTCATAAGGTTCATCATGTAAACCCAGCTGGTTGACTTAGTCAACATGATGATAAGGTTGAGTGGTACTACTCGAGGAGTTAGATGTTAATAAATTGATGGTCAGTAAATCAATTAATTGACGGACATTCGATATCTTAAACACGGGGAGATAATGTACAAATAATATATGGAGCCCATATTGATTTATGGGGGTTGGTGAGGTAGTTCAATGATGATCCTCTAGTGGAATGGAACATCATTGATGGATCAAGTTTGTGTGGTTCCGATCCATCGGGTGGCCAGGATCCAACTCCTCCTTATGGTCCCTATCATAGCCTAATATAATCCTTGTGAAGTCTAGATCCAAGAATGTAAAACAAAACCCTAGAACCAACGGTTGGGATTAAATCCCTAAGATCTGATGGTTAGGATGAAACCCTAGAACCAACGGTTGGGATTAAATCCCTAAGATCCGATGGATAGGATGAAACCCTAGAATCGACGGTTGGGATTAAATCCCTAGATCCGACGGTTGGGATAAAACCCTAGATCCGACGGTTGGGATGAAACCCTAGATCCGACGGTTGGGATGAAATCCTAGATCCGACGGTGGAGATTAAAGGAGTCCTAAGCCTAACTCTATAAAAGGAAAGCTTAGGGTTGGGCGGCAAGGATCAATTGAATTGGGATTAGGGTTTAGAGCAAAAGTGGGCGGCTAGGGTTTTGGAGCAAAAGTGGGCGGCAATCATCTTCCTTCTCCTTGTTGCCGGCGCCCATCTTCCTCCATCAACACTTGGTCGGCGCCCATCCTCAAGGCCTCTATCTTATTCCTTGGTCGGCGGTTCTCCTTCCATTGGTGGCCGACGCTCACTTCTCCAATCTCCAAGGTGGCCGGCGGTTCCATTTGTATTGGTGGCCGGTGCTTCATCTATTCATTCCTTGGCCGGCGGTTGCATCAAACTCCCTAGCTTGATGGCCGGTTCTAGAAAGGAAAGGTATTGTTGGTTCTTCTCTTTGTTCGCAGCGGGCAAGGAAGGGAAGAACGTGATCTAGAAGGCTTCTACTCGTGGAGGATCTTCGTCCACACGTCGTCCACGAGAAGGATAGGGCATACGGTAGAAGATCGTAAGGTATAAAGTTATTTTAACTTTATTTACAGATCTGAGCATGTTCTTTTATGTTTTGATTATGCATATGTGAATTAGTAAATATATTGTATAATCATGGACCCTGAAGACAAACACAAAAATCGGCGATCCGTCCGTCGTCTCTTCCGCGGCTAACCAACTAGGAGAGTTGTGTTGCTTGAACAACTAGTTTGTTCAAGCGACCACTCAAGTTGTTAGCACGACGATGAATTGGTTGTGCTAAGGAAGCTCATCCCATCTAGATTAATTATTTCATTAGTGAAAATTTTAATCCGGGGACATGGTAGCCAATGAGCCTCTGAAGCGACTCCTTTCGATCGCATTGTACCCGGTCGTGGTCTAGGTCGTATGGGTTACCATGACATTTCATTGTCTGAGTGAACATAAATGAGAGGCTTTTTGACATCGTGGATGTATGTAGTGATTGGATTATTATTGTGCCCGCGAGGATTGGGAGGATTTCGGAGTCGCATCGATGGATGTCGATCACGATGGTGCCATCGGTGATGTGATCCGTTGGAACTTTGCCAACGTGGATCTGGCCGTTGTGAGACAACGGCTCTGGGTTGATCATTGATGGTCACGATCGGTCGTACGATCAGGTTTGTCACTTATGGAAATATAGAGCTCAAGTGGGAGGATTTTGCCAAGACTTTAAGGAGCTATTGGAGGAATTCTTTGCTGCATTCCAGTCCTTCAAGACCCAACCAAAGCAAGCAACAAACAAGTGATCAAAAGCAATCGGTGAAAAGAGTTTCTTTTGTATTGTATTTGTATTCTTGTTTGTATTTGTATATTCCTGTTGTAATTGCTTGTGAGAGATTTCTCCACCTCCGACGTGTAGTCGAGAAGGAGTTTAGTTAGTGTCGTGTGCATAACTAGAGCTCGGTGAGCTCGCCCATGGAGTAGGAACCATTCAGTTCCGAACCACGTATATCTTGGTGTATTGCATGTGCTTGTGTGTATTTGTGTATCTTGTTAGTATTATATTCCATGCGCTGTTATTGAGAATGAGCACGCAACATGATCGAATTACATTAATTCGAAGAGGGCTATTCACCTTTACCAAGAGATCCTAACACAAAAGTAACCTCTCAGAGAGTATCAGTCCCTACTACTAGTGATTTGTTCATAGATAAGACGTGTATATCTACATTGACAAAAATGATGAAGGATTGTTTTACCTTATGTTTGGGGATATCGGTTCATGGATTGATCATGCATAGATAGATAATCTAGAAGATTCGTTTGGATACATAACTTGCAGGGATGCAAAGAAGATGGAGCTTGCAGTGTATCACTTACAAGATCAGGCTAACACATGGTGGAAAATGCAGCTGATGATTTCGTGGAGCAGAGTATCACTTTGATACTATTCCAAGAGACTTTGAGAGAGTATTTTCTGATCTCTGTTGGTATAAGTTGTCATCGAGAGTTTCTGAATCATAAACAAGGTGATCGAAACGTCATGGATTACAATGGGGAATCCAGTTTACGTATTGCTAAATTTAAGTATTATCTATCGAATACTATGATGGTATGCTTGTTTGGCTCGAAGTCTTAAAGTCTATATCCGGATTATAATGTTTGAATTCCTCATTGATACTTATTGAATAAGGTGAGACCGAGTTGTACTGATCGAGATGACTCAGCGAGCCGATGGGTCTGGTAACTAGTTATCGTTCTGGTTTATCCTATTCTAGTTGAGATATTGATAGCTCACATTCTTGGATATCCTGTCAATACTTAGGGAAAAATTTGTAGAATTGCGATACCTCGCCTTTGTAGATTAGTTATAATAAGGGAAGCCTTTAACGTCTTGTTACGAGGTAAAGGAGTAACCTTTGGATTTTGATAGTCATACCTTGACTTGAGACTAGACTATCAATAACTTAGAGTATGAGATTCGACATATAAAAATTTAACACAAATGTACTAGATCTCACACTTGCTGAAATTGAGAAGACTAGTAACTGATTGGAATAGGGATCGATGTTGCACAACGAAAGCATGGTGGGTTTATAACCCACAGAGAAGTTGACGATCTAACAAATGGGATATAAAGATATTAGAATGAGTTGGAAGAGTGATAAAATACTTAGGGTTACCTAACTACTCCATATATAGGAGGAGGTACTCAATTTATTTACATTGTGAAGGTTTCCAATGAGCTAGAAGAGTAACATAAGAGTTAAGGTTAACTAACCATGGAAGTACACAAGGACATTCATATTTCATTTAGTATGGAAATATGTACGTAACTTATTTATATTGTGAAGGTTATAGTTAGAGTTCCATATCATATTTTAGATACCAAAAATATTGATCATCTTTTGGATTAAGGTTGGATAGTGATGAGATTCTGATAAAGAAAATACTTAAAGTAGAAGAACGATAAACAGATATGATACCTTTATTACAGTATATGGAGTAGGAAATTTGGGGACCAAATTTATATTAGTGGAGGAGAATGTAATATATCAAAACAAAATTTAAAATTTAATTTAAGCAAATTAATAATGATATAATTTAAAACGAACTAAATAAAATAAATATAGTTATCTATTAAAACGAAATGCAATTATTTATTTGTATTCTAGTTGGTAATTTCGGGATTTATATCGACTTGATATGGTTGATCGTACGAAAAGATTGAGTAAGTTTTATAAAAACTACTGATAAGGCCAAGGAAGGATTTAGTCCGGGCTTAATTAAACCCTAAACGTATGCTATAAATAGGAAATCTAGGTATTAATTTTAGAAGTTTCCCATTCCAACCCAAAATTTGAGTCGCTTTCTCCTCGCGCCACCTCTCTTTCTCATCGCTTCCGCTCGAGCCCCTTTCCCATGCCCTAGCTCCGCACACCGCCAGCCACTACATCCTGATCCACCGCAGCTCTGTTTTTTTCCCTTTATCTTCCCGACGCCATCGATACCCTTGCCATCAATGTCGCCGTCGACGTCCACCCCATCGACGCTGGCACGACTCTCGCAAGCGCCTCATCTCCCTCGAGTTGAGATGTTGCTGCCCTTCGCGCGTCGCTCGAGCCCTTGTCGCAGCGTCTCAATGACTATAACCGCGGTCGCTGGTTTCGGTCACACCCAACGACCCATAGTCGAAGTTGCCAACGGGGTTGGTCGTCACAGCCAGCGCGACCATCGTTGCGTTGTTTCCCCTCCCCGACGTTGCCTCTGCGCAACGCCACTGCTGCCCTAGTCGAGCAAGCACTGATGTCGCTTGGTCGTCTCCACTACGAGCATCGGCCGTCACAACAGCCAATTTTCCAGCAATTGTAGCAACTATGTCTCGCGTTCAACCAACCGTCTCTGTTCACTATTGTGGCTTATCGGTGCTGCCTCCCATCACCGATGCCTATAGCCAGCTCCTCCAGCCACTGTAGTCGCCACACACATGACCACCGTCACCATCCATCTCGTCGGCTGCCTGTTCCGGGTGTCGTGACCAATAGCACCAGAGAAGGGGTAAGGGATAAATCGATTAAAACAATGGAGTTAATTTGATTAATCTATTATTAGGAGTAATTGGATGAATTTGGATTTAATTGACTTGTCAGGATTAATTCACCTATTTAATAGTTGGTGAATAGTGATCATGTTATGCGGTTGTTTCCAAATTGGCTAGGTTTTTCTGGATTGGATACCCAACTGTAAATCCAGAAGTTGTGCAACTGAGGCGAGATCAAGATCCAATCATCTATGGTGGAATATCATGGTTAAAAAAAAATGATCAGCTTCGATGATGATAGATTCTTGGACATGTAGATGGTTAGCACGGACTACATATCAGGTGGGTGGATTCTATAATTTCAGAATTTAGTGCATATTTATATTGGTTATATGGGTTATGATGTTTACTTAGGTTGGTATCATATTTTCACTTTGTGATTTGTCTAGCGTTGTTTTAACCTTATATCTGATAGACTGTGGAATTTTTAGGTGGCTGGTTTACCGTTAGCATATGATTATAAATTGCTATTACTATTATACGTAGCTAGTTATCATTGAGATAGAAATGATTAGGTATTATCAGTAAATGTTTACCTCTTAATTGTTGGACTAGTATTAGGATTAGACTAGTAGAATAATATTACTAAAATAGATAAATTCGTAGAAGGTACACATATAGGTTCTTTGATTCTCTATATCCTAGTGCATGATGACATGATTACATGGCTTACATAGTTTAGGATATATATATATATATATATATATATATATATATATGCATCTGATGCTTTATTTAGTATTGCCTTGACTTTGTCGTGGCATGACCTCCTTAGTTATACAGTAATTAGTTTCAGCTATTGATCTCCATTAATGGGTTTTTGCTGTTATTATTGGACATCATGGTTAAATGCTTATTTGGTTATGTATTTTCACGATTGATACCATGATTGAGATCAGTAGATAGTATAACTTAGGTGAGGTGATTTCGTAGGAGCAGATCTCAGGAATAAAACAACATTAGTAGAATCCTAGGTGTAATAACTCAGACGTGCTCATTGGTATAGGGACATCCAATTACTATAGAGATAGTATAATTTAGATGAGGTTATCTCTTAGGAGCGAATCTAAGGAATGAAACGACAATGATATAACCCTAGGTGTTGGAATCCTAGACATAATAATACGGACATGCTTATTGGTAGATGTTGTTGGTATAGGTTGTTGGTGCAGGGGCACTAGATAATCGAACCTGTGTTTTGATTATGGCAAAGACACAAAGTTAAGTTTACATCGTTATCTCACGAGCTAAATCAAGTGTGCAGAAAAGTGCTAAAGCTGGAGCTGAAGGCTAGCGACACCCGGAGGAAGCCGCGGTGGTCGGGCGACACTCGAGTGACTTTGGAGGGAGCCGAAGGAATTGAGTGGAAGGCCGGAAGTGAGAGCTACTATCGAGGTAAGCTCGTGTGAGTGAGAGATTGTAAGGTCGTGTCCTCTTTACGGGGACGATCGTAGGCGGCGATCCGACTAAGACTTCCTGTGGAAGGTCTAGGTCGAGATCGGACGGTTAGAAACCGTCGTATTTATCATTTTCCGAGCTAACCTCTTCTGCGCAGGAAGTGGCCAGCGTGATCATTGTTGGACATTGGGCGGTCGGTGATGCGCCGATCGTGATGGGAGGCATCAGTCGACTAATGGCGACGAATCAGCCTTTGCGCTATTTCAAAACGGATAAGGTTTGACGCGGCCACTTCGCGATAAAATTTATTACAACTTCGTGATCTGTTCCGAAAAAAGAGGAGACATATTCAGAGGCCAAAATCTATAAAAGGAGGGGCAGATTCCAACTCCAAAAATCTTCAAGTTCATTCATCAAGTGCTCCTACAACGCCAACGCTCCAACATCGTCATAACGCCGACGCGACAACAAGTTCAGACCTTCTTCGTCGGCAACAGCATCTAGTAATATATTTTAAGATTGTATTCGTTGTTTTTATTCATAACAAGGTGAGGTAGGCTTGTTGCCTCATCCTCATACTTCCGGTTTTGTGATCGTTGTCTCCTACCTCCAATGAGGAGGAGACGTTATAGTGCTTTGCCCTCCGTACGCGGTCTAGGACCGATAGGGCCTTGGAGTAGCAACCGCTGGGTTGTGAACCAAGTAAAAATAAATGTGTCTTTTTATTTTCCGCTGCTCTTACTCGTATATCGAACGGATTGTCGAAAAGATTTATGATCTCTATTCACCCCCCCTCTAGAGATGCTTCTCGATCCAACAAAAACCTCCTCTTACAAATGTAGAATTCATATACATCCACACTATAGTGGCATATGATATTCTTGGTGTTTTGAGGTGTTGGTTGATTTTAAAATTTTATTGTTTGAGGAATCAATAATTTTTTGAAATCTAATGATTTGATCTATGCGATTCTTAGGTTTTCTTTCAAAATGACTTTCAACCCGCTTGCTGTGATACTGAAAGAGAATAAACTTACTGGACCCAACTATGTTGATTGGAAGAGGAATCTAGACATTGTCTTGACTGTTGAGGAATACAAATATGTACTCCTCGAATAGTGCCCTCCTAATCATGCGGATGATTCTGGGGAAAAGGAGAAGGAGAGTTATAAGAAGTGGATCAAGGCCGATGAGATGGCGCGGTGTTACATTTTGGCATCTATGTCAAATGTACTACAACATCAGCATCAAGTCATGCCCACTGCTTATGACATGATGCTCAATCTCAAAGATCTTTTCGGACACCAGAATCAGGCTGCTAGGTAGGAAGGCATGAGGAACTTGATGACGACCACCATGATCGAGGGAACACCCATGAGGGATCATGTTCTCAATATAATGGCTCATTTGAATGAGCTGGAGGTCCTTGGAGCTGAGATCGATGGAAAAACCCAGATCGATATCATTCTCCAGTCTCTACCTAGGAGTTTTGAGCAGTTTCACCTGAACTACAACATGAACAAGAGGTTGTATTCGTTGGCGAAGCTTCTGACAGAACTCCAGGCGACAAAGGGGCTATTTCGTCAGAGTGCTCAGGTGCAAGCCATGGTGACCCAAAAGGTTTCTGCTTCTAAGCCGAAAGGATAGAAGAAGAAGAAGCAAACTGGGGCAAAGGCGGCAGGAGGAACTCAGGGGAGGAGTGAAGAAGCCGAAAGGCAAGTGCTTCACTTGTAAGCAGACTGGACACTGGAAGAAGGACTGCCCCAACCGCAAGTAGAACAAAGGTATATCTTTTGGTTTAGTCATTGAAACATGTTTAGCAGTGTTATCTACCGGCACCTGGTGTGTAGATACGAGAGCCACTGATCATGTCTACAATACTTTGCAGGGATTCCAGGAAACTAGACGACTGGCTGAGGGGGAGATTACCGTATACTTGGGCGATGCCATGAAGGTGGCGGCTGTTGCAGTGGGAGACGTTTATTTATCTTTTGAGAAAAATAAAGTTTTGGTTCTTAAGAATTGCCTTTATGTACCTTTATTTAGAAAGAATTTAATTTCATTTTCTAAATTATTTATGGATGGATATTCTATTTCTTTTAATGACAGAGTTGTTATAAAAAGGAATAGGGAGATTGTCTGTTCAAGTGCATTGATAGGAAATTTGTATACACTCGAACCAAAAGCTCCAATGATGCAAATAGAAGTTAATAACTCATCTTCTAATTCCAATAAAAGAAAAGAACCTTCGAAGATGAACCAAACATATCTTTGGCATCTTAGGCCTGGTCATATTAACCTAAGCAGAATTCAAAGGTTGATAGCTGATGGACCTTTGGGTTCATTAGTGGTGGAAGATTTCCCAACCTGCGAATCTTGCTTGGAGGGTAAAATAACCAAGAGGACTTTTAAGGCCAAGGGGTATAGAGCCAAAGATGTGTTAGAATTGGTTCATTCTGATTTGTGTGGTCCTATGTCTATCCAGGCTAGAGGTGGTTTTGAGTATTTCGTCTCTTTTATAGATGATTATTCGAGATATGGATACATTTACTTGATGCGCCGCAAGTCTGAATGCTTTAACAAGTTTAAAAAATTCAAGGCTGATGTGGAGAAACGTCAAGGTAAAAGTGTCAAGACACTATGATCTGATCGTGGTGGTGTGTACCTCTTGGGAGAGTTTAGGAATTACTTATCAGAGGTTGGAATTCAATCCCAATTGTCTGTACCTGGCACACCCCAGCAGAATGGTGTAGCAGAGCGAAGGAATAGGACTCTTATGGAGATGGTTAGATCGATAATGAGTTATTCTGAGTTGCCAGATTCGTTCTGGGGATATGCTCTAGATACGGCGGTGTACATTTTGAACTTGGTTCCATTTAAATCAGTGCCTTCTACTCCCACAGAATTGTGGACTGGGCGAAAGACTAGTCTAAGACATATTCAGATTTGGGGGAGTCCACCACATGTGGTGAAGGCGGATGCTAGTAAGTTAGAACCTCATACAGAAGTACGCATGTTCGTTGGCTATCCTAGAGGAACGAAGGGTGGTTCGTTTTATAGTCCTAGAGATCAGAAGGTGATCGTTAGCACAAACGCTAGATTTCTAGAGGAAGACTATGTGATGAACCACAAGCCCATGAGTAAGATTGTTCTGGATGAATTAAAAGGGGAAGTCACTTCTTCAGTACCACCGGTACAAGAGGATATACCACAAGTCACTGCACCGCGTGTCACAGAGGATACACAGGTGATACCTCATCGTAGTGGGAGGGTTGTTAGATAGCCTGATAGATTCATGTTCTTGGGTGAATCTTCTGATTTGGTCGCTGGCGAACATGAACCTGATCGCTGGACATATGATGAGGCAATCCAAGATAAAGATGTAGTATCTTGGCAAAGTGCAATGAATACTGATATTGAATCTATGGATTCAAATCAAGTCTGGGAGCTAGTAGAATCACCCGATGCTGTAAAAACCATTGGATGCAAGTGGATCTACAAAAGAAAGAGAGGAATAGACAGGAAGGTTGAGACCTTCAAAGCGAGGCTTGTTGCGAAGGGGTATACTCAGAAAGAAGGTATCGATTATGAGGAGACCTTTTCGCCGGTAGCCATGCTTAAGTCTATCCGGATTCTCTTATGCATTGCAGCTCATATGGATTATAAGGTGTGGCAGATGGATGTCAAGGCAGCTTTCCTAAATGGAAGTCTCGAGGAAAACATATATATGAAGCAACCAGAGGGATTCATTGCAAAGGGCAAAGAGCATCTTGTATGTAAGCTTAATCGGTCCATTTATGGATTGAAGCAAGATTCGAGGTCTTAGAACATCCTCTTTGATGAGGTAATCCAGTCTTATGGATTTATTCAAAGTCCGGATGAGTCGTGTATACAAAAGATGTGACGGAAACATAGTGGTATTTCTTGTACTATACGTGTAGGGAAATCTCGTATGCCAAATGGCATATGCGCAACGGAAAATAGGATCCCTTCCAAGTGATCCATGCGAAAGCAAACTCGTACAAAATAAATTTCTCTAAACCAAACCTATCTTATAGGAGAGGTCTACCTTTGTTGCGTGCCCTTTGCAATCCCGCTTTTCCTTTCGGTTTGTTGGATCTTTAGCACGTTCAAGTGTCCGTGCCTCTATACGTATCCACACGAGCACGCTCTTGTCTCACAAAAGGAAAACTAGAAGAGCTCTCCTTTACTTCTTGCTAGAGAAGTCCCTAAAGGAGAGGAAGCTAGGGAAAAGAGAAGGGAAGAAGAAGACTACTCTTCTTGCTACTCACAAAAAGCCACACAACAATAAGCTCTCAAGCTCTCTCCAAGCCTCAAGCTCCCAACAACCACACTCCACAACCACAACAACAATTGCTATCCAAATGATGCTTTGGCCGGCCACTCCATGGGGCCTTTTATAGGGTTGGCAAAACCCTTTCACCTCCTACAATTTAATGCAATCCATTGCTTTGAGTCGCGTTTTGTTTTGGCGGGGCACTTAAGGAGACAAAAACCATTTTGTCCCCTTCCACCTTAACTAGCTTAGGTGGATGCTTAGGTGGATGCTTAGGTGGCATGCTTATGTGGTATTCTTATGTGGCATTCATGCATGTTGAATTAATCTTATTAATTCAATTAAGCTTATGTTATCATATTGAATTAATCTTATTAATTCAATTAAGCTTATGTTATCATATTGAATTAATCTTATTAAATCAATAAGGCAACATATTGAATTAATCTCATTAAATCAATTAGCTAAAATTCTCATTAAGCTTAAAGTCCAAAACCATTTTGTACTTAAGCTTATTCCCAAATTATTCTAGTCAAACTAGAATACTCTAATTCCTCTAATTATCATGCTCTTTGTGTGTGACCTTATAGGCTCTCATAACGTTGGCAGTGGATCTAAACTCTTTTAGATACACAAGCAATGAGCGGCATCTAGCAATACATCATTGCTACCCAAGTTACGAGATAAGTCAAGATCCGACTAACCTTTCCGTGACTACTATAATATATGACCGTGTCCTTCTATCCTTGATATCGATTGACCAATGAGGCATAGACCGTGTCATCCTCGATCAATCTATGTGTTTCTTGATCCCTGAGTAAACTAACTCAAACAAATGAGCTCAATATCTCATATTGACTCATTCGAGCATGGCCATGCGTTTTAGTAGTTCTACCCACCGATATCACTCCCGTCATATTGAAGTGATAGATCCCATCTACATCACTCACATCCCTCCTCATAATTTGTTACATACCCAGGAATCGCCTTTATGGTCCACCCTGTTACGGGTGACGTTTGACGATACCAAAGTACATAACTCCTTATGTAGGGAACCATAGTGACTTCAGGTCTAAGGACTATTCATACCAATAGTCACATGAGAAAGTTTATGACACTCATATAACGATCCATGAAACTTTCTCATGGCGGGTCAGATTCGATATATTCTCCAATATATACCCATGTGTCAACTTGATATCATATATCCATGACTTGTGAGATCAAGTCATCAATTGACCTACATGTTAGTCTTTATGTATTAATATTGCCCTTGCATATTAATACTTGACTAGGAACATTTAGGAAAGTGTTCTCTCTGACCTCTCATAATCAATTCTCGCCAATTGATGTGTAGATAAAACCTACTTTTCTAGGGCATTATTATATTTAAATTAGCACAAGCAAGATGTAAATATAATAACCAATCCTTGCCTTTATAGAATATGATACAAAATGTTCCCTATTCAACCATCACATGATTGGTTCTAGGGCTTTAACTAACAATCTCCCACTAGCACTAGTACCAATCACTATGATATCTAATACCTAGTGACCTAGGGTGACCATCATGCTTCCTCTGTGCCAAAGCCTTGGTCAATGGATCTGCGATGTTAGCTACTGTCGGTACTTTGCATATCCTCACATCTCCTCTATCGATGATCTCTCGAATGAGATGGAAGCGCCGCAGTATGTGTTTGGTCCGCTGATGTGATCGAGGTTCCTTAGCCTGTGCAATAGCCCCATTGTTGTCACAATAGAGGTCTATTGGATCTGCAATGCTAGGAACTACCCCAAGTTCAGCGATGAACTTGAGCCAAACGACCTCCTTTCTTTGCATCGGGATCGCAATATACTCGGCTTCATAGAATCAAGAATCATGTCTGCTTGAACTCTTCCACCAGACTCCACCATTCAGGCAAAACACGTACCCCGATTGCGATCTATAGTCATCCTTGTCTGTTTGGAAGCTTGCATCACTGTAACCCTTTACAGTTAGCTCCTCATTGCCTCCAAATATCAGGAAATATTCTTTCGTTCTTCGTAAGTACTTAAGAATATTTTTGACTGCTATCCAGTGACTTTCACCTGGATCTGACTGGTATCTACTCGTCATGCTCAAAGCATACGAGACGTCAGGACGAGTACAAAGCATGGCGTACATGATAGACCCTATAGCTGATGCATAAGGGATCTTATCCATGCGATCTCTCTCCTCCTTAGAAGAGGACATTGAGTCTTGAAGACTCACACCATGTGATAAAGGCGAAACCCTTTCTTAGAATTTTGCATAGCAAAACGATCTAGCACTTTATCAATGTATGTACTCGACTTAGGCCAAGTAATCTTCTAGATCTATCTCTATAGATCTTGATGCCTTTTCACCTAAGTCCTTCATCGAGAAACAATTCCCTAACCACATCTTCACAGACTGGAGTGAGGGAATATCATTTCCGATGAGAAGTATGTCATCTACATACAAGACAAGAAATACAACTGTGCTCCCACTATTTCTCTTGTAGACACAAGGCTCATCTTCATTCTTGATGAAACCAAACTCTTTGATTGCATCATCGAATCGAAGATTCCAGCTTCGAGAGGCTTGCTTTAGTCCATAAATGGACCTTTGCAGTTTGCATACCTTTCCAGGATGCTTTGGATCTTCAAAACTCTCAGGTTGTGTCATGTACACATCCTCGAGTAGCTTTCCATTCAGAAAAACGGTTTTGACGTCCATCTGCCAGATCTCATAATCGTGGTAGGCTACAATAGCAAGTATGATTCGAATGGATTTAAGCATCGCAACTGGTGAAAAGGTTTCATCATAGTCAATACCATGAATTTGTTTGAATCCTTTAGCCACCAATCTACCTTTATAGGTATGCTTATTACCATCCATGTCAGTCTTTACTTTAAAGACCCACTTACACCCAATGGGTTTTACCCCTTCAGGTGGATCAACCAAGGTCCATACTTGGTTAGTGTACATGGATTCCATTTCGGATCTCATGGCCTCTAGCCATTTCTCAGAATCTGGGCTCATCATAGCTTCTTTATAGGATGTAGGCTCGTCAAGATTGATAAGCAATACATCACCGTTGTCAGTCAAGAGAAAAGAATATCTCTCGGGTTGACGACGGATCCTATTAGATCTACGAAGAGGTTGGTCTACTTGAACAGGTGTTTGTTCCACAACTCTTTGGGCAACAATTTCCTCATCCACAACACTTTGTGGTTCCTGTTCATTTTCCATCGAAGCCTTAGTGTTATCATCATCTTGAACTTCTTCAAGATGAATTTTACTCCCACTAGTATTTCTAGAAATAAATTCTCTTTCTAGAAAGACAGCATTTCTGGCAACAAACACCTTGCCAAGTGTGGGATTGTAAAAGTAATATCCCTTAGTTTCCTTGGGATATCCTACAAAATAACACTTATCTGATTTGTGTCCTAGTTTATCTGAGACTTGACGTCTAACGTAAGCTTCACAACCCCAAATCTTTATAAAAGACATTTTGGGACTCTTCAGTCCATATCGATATGGTGTCTTTTCTACGGCTTTTGATGGAACGCGATTAAGTGTGAAAGCGGCTGTCTCTAGAGCTAAACCTCAAAAGGAAGTAGGTAGATCAGTCTGGCTCATCATTGATCGTACCATATCTAATAGAGTACGATTTCTCCTCTCAGATACACCATTCCATTGTGGTGTTCCAGGTGGAGTGAGTTGGGATATTATCCCACACTCAGCCAGGTGATCACGAAACTCTTGACTAAGGTATTCACCACCTCGATCTGATCGAAGTAGCTTAATACGCTTACCAAGTTGGTTTTGTACTTCATTCTTGAATTCTTTGAACTTTTCAAAGGATTCTGACTTATGTCTCATCAAATATAAGTAGCCAAATCTACTCATATCATCAGTGAAAGTAATAAAGTACTTATAGCCTCCTCTGGCTTCGACATTGAAAGGGCCACATACATCAGTATGTATGAGTCCTAACAAATCCGTCGCTCTCTCGCCATGTCCACTAAATGGAGTTTTAGTCATCTTTCCTAAAAGACAAGACTCGCATACCTCATATGATTCAAAATCAAATGAGTCCAATAATCCATCTTTATGGAGTTGGGATATGCGTTTTTCATTTATGTGACCTAGGCGATGCGAGATATGCAGTTCAAATCATTCGATTTGAACCGTTTGGTATTTACGTTATAAATTGGGTTATCTAAATCTAGAACATAGAGACCATTCATAAGTGGTGCATTACAATAGAACATTTCATTTAAATAAATGGAACAACATTTGTCCTTTATTATAAAAGAAAAGTTTTTCTTGTCTAAACAAGATACAGAAATTATGTTCTTTGTTAATGCGGGTACATAGAAGCACTCCTCTAGTTCTAAGATAAGCCCAGTGGGCAAAGACAAAGAATATGTTCCTACAGCTACAGCAGCAACTTTTGCGCCATTGCCTACTCGTAGGTCCACTTCGCCCTTTTCCATTATTCTACTATTTCTCCCTGCACATTAGTACAAATGTGAGATGCACATCCGGTATCTAATACCCATGTAGAAGAAATAGATAGATTAACTTCTATAACATGTATACCTGAGGCAGAAGTCCCACTTCTCTTGTTCTTTACTTCCTCAAGGTAGACTTTGCAGTTCCGCTTCCAGTGTCCAGTCTCACCGCAATGGAAACAGTCCCCTTCCTTAGGTACTTTACCTTTACCCTTTGAAGTGGATGAATTGGCCTTGCCTTTGGCTTGGGTCTTACCCTTGCCTTTGCGCTTACCTTTGCCCTTTTTGACCATTAGTACGTTGCTAACTTTCTTTTTGAGATTCGGTTCAGCAGTTCTTAACATGCTGAGAATCTCAGGCAAAGGTTTATCAATTTCATTCATGTTATAATTCATGACGAATTGATTATATGCTTCCGGCAACGATTGCAGGATAACATCAGTTGCCAATTCTTGGCTCAGTGGAAAACCTAGTCTTTCAAGGTTCTCAACGTACCCAATCATTTTGAGTACGTGAGTTCCTACAGGTGTTCCTTCTTGCATCTTGCATGCAAAAAGAGCCTTAGACACTTCAAAACGCTCGTGCCTAGCTTGTCCTTGATATAGTTGTTTCAAATGCTCAACCATATCATAGGCATCCATGTTCTCATGTTGCTTCAAGCTCGAGTTCATGGTGGCAAGCATAAGGCATGACACATCTAATCGTCATCTTGATGCTTCTTATAAGCATCCTTTTGACGAGTGGCCGTAGGCGGGTATTTCAGGTAGCTGCTCTAGGACATATAGTTTGCGTTCTTGCTTGAGGATAATCCTCAAGTTCCTATACGATCAAGAAAATTTGCTCCATTGAGCTTGTCCTTCTCAAGGACAGATCGCAAGTTGAGGGGGTGTGTCGTGTTAGATGACATGGTGATCTACAACATTAAAAATGCAAAGTTAAGTATCATACCTAAATCATTTAATTAGGCCTTTAATTAAATGAGGCTCCCACTAAATTCTCATAGCTACTATTTAGCTATAAATTTATATGGGATAAAGATCCACATCATAATTGCCTTGAGTTAGCTTTGGCTAATCGCCCAAGGCGTAGTATAATTAGGTAGGCAATCTTTGCCAATTACATCTGATGTAACTCTTAATAGCTTTGGTTAAGTTTTAGATTAGTTTAGTGTTTATTCCTAAACCCGACTTCGGTGTGGCGAGGCACGAGGCCTTCTTGAATATCGACAACGACCACTTCTAAGACAAAGTGATGTTGGAATCACACAAAACTAATGTTAACACTTATGTTCAAAGCTAATATATGCCTCTACTTTCTTAACCAATTAAGAAAACACTTAATTAAGTCTTAACCAAGTAGCGGGACATCACGATTGTCCACTCGCACCCCTCCAAGATAAAATGCATTGCTTTGCTTTGGCAAACCCAATAACAAATGATCGAGGAAGTAGTGAGTACCAACTTTGGTAGGCATATCGTTTAGACTTATTAAGAAATAAACATGTATCATATACATATTTAGCATACATCACATATAAGCTAAACTAACATGCATCACATACATATTAAACTAACGTGTCATGGTTATGGCCCTTATTCTACAATCTTCTCAAGCCAATGAAAAGATTGATTGGTCAACCTAGGGATAGCATCTTCTCCTAAGTGCTTCCTTTTGGTTGTCTTGTGTGTTGACTTCCTCCTTGTAACCTCATCTTCCAATGGACCCTCCATCCTTGTTTTTGTACATTACAAAAGGAGAAATACTCGAGTTACATTCGAGTCTAAAACTAATTTTACAACAAGAATATTAGGAGAAAGGCACGACACGCAGGCCGTATTAAGAATTACAACACACAATCACAAACTTTTTGGGACTAGGCCATAACCATGCACCATGTCATTTTAACTTTTAAAAGACATTGGATATTTTATTATGTTTGAAAATTTGCTAATGCAATTATCAACTCATAATAAAATTTATCCTACTTCTATATCACATATAAAATATATAAAACCTATTTTTATACGATCTTCGCATAAGTGGCTCGATACCGTAGGAAATCTCGTATGCCAAAATGGCATATCTTGTAACGGAAAATAGGATCCTTCCAAGTGATCCATGCGAAAGCAAACTCGATACAAAATAAATTTCTCTAAACCAAACCTATCTTATAGGAGAGGTCTACCTTTGTTATGCGTGCCCTTTGCAATCCCGCTTTTCCTTTCGGTTTGTTGGATCTTTAGCACGTTCAAGTGTCCGTGCCTCTATACGTATCCACACGAGCACGCTCTTGTCTCACAAAAGGAAAACTAGAGGAGCTCTCCTTTACTTCTTGCTAGAGAAGTCCCTAAAGGAGAGGAAGCTAGGGAAAAGAGAAGGGAAGAAGAAGACTACTCTTCTTGCTACTCACAAAAAGCCACACAACAATAAGCTCTCAAGCTCTCTCCAAGCCTCAAGCTCCCAACAACCACACTCCACAACCACAACAACAATTGCTATCCAAATGATGCTTTGGCCACTCCATGGGGCCTTTTATAGGGTTGGCAAAACCCTTTCACCTCCTACAATTTAATGCAATCCATTGCATTGAGACCCCTTTTGTTTTGGCCGGCCACTTAAGGAGACAAAAACCATTTTGTCCCCTTCCACCTTAACTAGCTTAGGTGGATGCTTAGGTGGATGCTTAGGTGGCATGCTTATGTGGTATTCTTATGTGGCATTCATGCATGTTGAATTAATCTTATTAATTCAATTAAGCTTATGTTATCATATTGAATTAATCTTATTAATTCAATTAAGCTTATGTTATCATATTGAATTAATCTTATTAAATCAATAAGGCAACATATTGAATTAATCTCATTAAATCAATTAGCTAAAATTCTCATTAAGCTTAAAGTCCAAAACCATTTTGTACTTAAGCTTATTCCCATATTATTCTAGTCAAACTAGAATACTCTAATTCCTCTAATTATCATGCTCTTTGTGTGTGACCCTATAGGCTCTCATAACGTTGGCAGTGGACCTAAACTCTTTTAGATACACAAGCAATGAGCGGCATCTAGCAATACATCATTGCTACCCAAGTTACGAGATAAGTCAAGATCCGACTAACCTTTCCGTGACTACTATAATATATGACCGTGTCCTTCTATCCTTGATATCAGATTGATCAATGAGGCATAGACCGTGTCATCCTCGATCAATCTATGTGTTTCTTGATCCCTGAGTAAACTAACTCAAACAAATGAGCTCGATATCTCATATTGACTCATTCGAGCATGGCCATGCGTTTTAGTAGTTCTACTCAATCAAGGGGCCCACCGATATCACTCCCGTCATATGGAAGGGATAGATCCCATCTACATCACTCACATCCCTCCGCATAATTTGTTACATACCCAGTAATCGCCTTTATGGTCCACCCTGTTACGGGTGACGTTTGACGATACCAAAGTACATAACTCCTTATGTAGGGAACCGTAGTGACTTCAGGTCTAAGGACTATTCATACCAATAGTCACATGAGAAAGTTTATGACACTCATATAACGATCCATGAAACTTTCTCATGGCGGGTCAGTTCAGTATATATTCTCCAATATATACCCATGTGTCAACTTGATATCATATATCCATGACTTGTGAGATCAAGTCATCAATTGACCTACATGCTAGTCTTTATGTATTAATATTGCCCTTGCATATTAATACTCGACTAGGAACATTTAGGAAAGTGTTCTCTACAGCCTCTCATAATCAATTCTGCCAATTGATGTGCTGTAGATAAGAACCTACTTTTCTAGGGCATTATTATATTTAAATTAGCTGGCACAAGCAAGATGTAAATATAATAACCAATCCTTTGCCTTTATAGAATATGATACAAAATGTTCCCTATTCAACCATCACATGATTGGTTCTAGGGCTTTAACTAACAATACGTAGATGACATTTTGTTGATTGGCAACAATATCAAGGTGTTATCGGACGCAAGGGTATGGTTGTCCAAACAGTTTGATATGAAGGACTTGGGAGAAGTGGGACACATCTTTAGGATCAAGGTTATAAGAGATCGCAGGAAAAGGATGTTGTGCTTATCTCAAGCTTCATACATAGACACTATTATGGATCGTTTTAGCATGCAGAACTCCAAGAAAGGTTTTCTACCTTTCAGGCATGGAGTTCCTTTATCTAAGGAGATGTGTCCTAGAACATCTGAGGAGATAGAGGAGATGAAGGCGGTTCCTTATGCTTCGGCGGTAGGAAGCCTCATGTATGCGATGCTATGTATGAGACCAGATATCTTCTTTGCCGTAGGCATGGTAAGTAGATATCAGAGTAATCCAGGAAAGGGACATTGGACTGCGGTAAAGCATATATTGAACTACCTGAGAAGGACTAGGGATTATATGTTAGTTTACCAGACAGACCAATTACTCCCTGTGGGTTACACGGATTTCGACTTCTAATCAGATAGGTATAACAGAAAGTCTACCTCAGGTTTTGTGTTTACTTTGGGAGGTGGAGCCATTATATGGAGGAGTGTCAAGCAGAAATGCGTGGCGGACTACACCATGGAAGCTGAGTATGTGGCAGCCTCTAAGGCGGCCAAAGAAGCTGTGTGGCTCAGGAACATCCTGATGGACTTGGATGTGATTTCTGGTTTGCCCCGAACTATCATAATTTATTGTGATAATAGTGGTGCAGTTGCAAACTCGAAGGAACCACGAGCTCATAAGGCAAGTAAACACATAGAGCGCAAGTACCACCTGATACGAGAAATCGTAAAGAGAGGAGAAGTTGTTGTGGCCAAGATTGCATCGGAGGATAACCTGACAGATCCATTCACTAAGGCCCTTCCGGCGAGAGCTTTTGATAGGCATGTGGAGGGAATGAGGATCAGATGTATGGCAGTTTGAGGACAACATATTCTTTTAGTATAAGTGGGAGATTATTGGGATGTATACTAAAAAGTCTATCTTTTGTATGAACATCTTTATTTTGAAATAAGAATCACATGATCATTGTTTGCATATTTTTATGGTTATGCATATTGTCTAATACATTACATTGTAGATAACATGGTGTGTGGTGTCACACGGGAGATCATGTTATCGGCTCCTTGTAAAGTATAAGTATAGGCTCACAACCGAGATTGCTTTGGACAAACCATTGGTATGGTTGTAGTGTGATTTGGTATTGGTTTGTCTTGACCATAGAATCACACTAGTACACTTTGTGTGTATTGAGCAGGACTGACTTAGAGGTGATTCGATTTATTGTTGACTACATAATTGAATCGGACCTCAAATATTATATTGTACATGCTCTTAATCCCGATATAATAACGGGCACATATACTTAGTATTCATTTCTTTGATTTACCAATGGGCGAAATTTATAGATTAAATCGATAGGCTCGGTAAGTTGGGAAATGATATTATTTATATTGTGTGTCGTTGATTATAGGAGGAAACCATGTCCTATATATTAGGATGATGATGTCCCCTTGAGGAGCTCATAAGGTTCATCATGTAAACCTTGCTGGTGGACTTGGTCCGGTATGATGAAAAGGTTGAGTGGTACTACTCATGGAGTTAGATGTTGATTAATTAATTGTCAGTAAATTAATTAATCAATGGAAATTCGAGATCTTAAACACGGAGAGAAAATGTACAAATAATATATGGAGCCTATATTAACTTATGGGGGTTGGGGAGGTAGATCAATGATAATCCAGTAGTGGATTGGATTATCATTAATGGATCGGACTTTATGTTGGCTTGATCCATTGGGTGGCCAAGATCCAACTCCTCCTCATGGTCCCTATTGTAGCCTATTAAAACCTCATGAAGCCTAGATCCAATGGATGGAAACAAAACTCTAGATCCAAAGGTAGAGATTAAATCTCTAGATTCGACGGTTGAGATTAAATCTCTAGATCCGACGGTTGAGATTAAATCCCTAGAACCAATGGTGGAGATTAAAACAAGGCTTATCCCTAAACTCTATAAAAGGATGCTTAAGGGTTGGCGTGGAGATAGATTAGAAGCAAGAGGCAAGGGGAGAGGCTAGGGTTTTGGGCGGCAAGGAGAATAGGGGTTGGCGGCACCAAATATGGAAACTATTTCCTTATCTTCTTCTTCCTCAAGCTTGCCAGCGCCCATACAGCCCCTTCCTCACTTTGGCCGGCATCCAAACTCCCCCAATCTCTTCTCCTTGGCTGGTGGAACCAAGGCTTAGGGTCCTCCCTTGGAGCTTTGGCCAGCATTCATCTTTTCTCCCTTCTCCTTGTTGGCCGACGGCAAGAAACTTGCTTGTTGCTTGTTGGTTGGCTAAAGGGAGGAGAAGAGTCTTGTTTCTATTCTTCCTCTTGCTCAGAACAAGCAAGGAAGGAAGATTGGTGATCTAGGAGCTTCAACTTTTGGTAGATCGTCGCTCACACGACGTCCGAAAGGAGGAAGGTCATACAATAGAAGATCGAGAGGTATATCGATTCTCTATTTTCATTTGTTACATGTTTATATTTGCTTTTCAATTATATGCATGATATATATTCTGTTTTGTGGCTAAATATATTTGGACCCCGAACATAAACACAAAAGCCGGTGATCCGTACATCGTCTATTCCGTGGCTATTCGTAGAATAGAGGTTGGTCGCTTGAACAACAAGTTTGTTCAAGTGACTACTCTAATCGAATAGCACGACGATGACAAGGTTGCTTGGGAAATCCCTCTTGTCAAGGATAAATTTTTTTTTATCTGGGGACGTAGAAGGGATCGCCATGAACAAGCAACCGAGTTAAAGGGGAAGCGAAGTTTCCCCTCACGGAACCCAACAAAGAAGGCATCACATAAGTCCAAAAATATTGTAAGTACCTCTATTGCTTTGGATTTGTTACATCTAGATCTTTTTTATTGTAGCACTATTAAATCACTTAATGGTAGTTGATATTGTTTGGTTAGTATTGATGATTACACTAGATATGCTTGGACCTTTTTCTTAAAACATAAGGATGAAATAATAGAGATTTTTATTTAATTTAGTAGAAGAATTGAAAATGAGAAAAACACAACCATTAAAACCCTTAGAAGTGATCATGGAGGGGAGTTTCAAAAAACTCGATTTAGGGACTATTGTTTAGAAAGGGGGTATAGAAATGAATTTTGTATTCCAAGAACACCTCAACAAAATGGGGTTGTGGAAAGGAAAAATCGGGCCTTACATGAAGCAACTAGAAGCATGCTCAATGAGTATGCTCTTCCACGCTACTTGTGGGCCGACGCCGTAAGCACAGCCTGTTATGTTTAGAACAGGGTGTTGATACATAGGTTTCTAAGAAAAACATCACATGAACTATGGTTTGGAATACCACCTACAGTCAAGCATCTTAGGGTATTTGGTTGCAAGGTGTTCATTCAAAATACAAAAGATCATTTAGGTAAGTTCGCTGCTAAAGTTGATGAAGGTATCCTTGTAGGGTATTCTTCTATTAGCAAGGCATATAGAGTGTACAACAAGAAGTCAAAATTAGTAGAAGAATTACAAAATGTTGTATTTGAGGAAGATGAAAAATCTAGTTATACTCGGGAAATTGATGAAGAAATTAAGTTTGGAATGGAGAAGATTAGATTACATGAAAACACTGAAGTAGGCGGAGTTAAGATTGAGTCCGATGAAGAAAAGTCTAAGTTACAAGGTTCATTTCTTGAAGATGTATCAAACGACCAAGTACTTGAAACATCTCAAGCACCAAAATCCATTAGGACAATTAGTAGTCATCCCCAAAATTAGATTATTGGAGAACTTCAACAAGGGGTGAGGATCAGATCTTCCTTTAGTAATGAAGGAGTTGAAGTTGCACTGATCTCAGAAATTAAACTAAGGGTAGTAGAAGAGGCCTTTCTTGATCCTGATTGGGTCATAGCAATGTAGGATGAACTAGGACAGTTCGAAAGAAGCCCAAGTATGGGACTTAGTTCCAAGACCAAAAAAAATCTCTATAATTGGTACCAAATGGGTGTTTAAAAATAAAATGAATCATAAGTGAGAGATAATAAGAAATAAGGCAAGGTTAGTTGCCAAAGGATATAATCAGATTGAGGGATTAGATTATAAAAAGACTTATGCCCCAGTAGCTCAACTATAGTCCAAAAGGATTATTCTAGCTTTTGCTGCATACAAAGGCTTCAAACTATATCAAATGGATGTGAAGTCTACCTTCTTGAATGGGGTAATTAAGGAAGAGGTTTGTAGAACAACCATCGGGGTTTGAGAATATAGAATTTCCAGACCACGTGTATAAACTGAAAAAGACTCTTTATGAGCTGAAACAAGCACCTCATGCTTGGTACGAAAGGTTGTCCACATTCCTTATAGAGAAAGGGTTAAGAAGAGGTCAGATAGATCCCACACTATTTTTGAAAAAAGATGGTGAAAATATTTTTGTGGCCCAGGTTTATGTCGATGACATAATCTATGGCTCAAATAATAAGGATTATCTGAATGAATTTATAGGACACTTGAAGAGTGAATTTGAAATGAGTTTTGTGGGAGAACTAACATTCTTCCTTGGACTTGATATCAAACAAACAAAAGAGGGTATATATGTCCATCAGTCTAGGTATTCCATGAATCTGCTAAAGAAATTTAATATGGAGAATTCAAAGGAGATATCTACTCCCATGGCACAAAATACAAATCTAGAAAGTGATGATGGAGGAAAATCTGTGGATTTGCAAAGGAGTTTCATTTAAGTGTTGTGAAAAGAATAATGAGATATCTTAAAGGCACTATTAAGGTTGGCTTGTGGTACCCTCACACCGAATCATTTGATTTGGTTGGCTACACTGACTCTGACTATGCTGGATCAAGTTAAATAGGAAGAGTACGAGTGGGGGATGCTAGTTCCTAGGTTCTTCACTAGTGAGTTGGTCGAGCCGAAAGCAACATTGACTTGCTCTCTCCACCACCGAGGCTGAGTATATACCCATGGGAGAGAGTGTATCACAGTTGTTGTGGATGACTCATACGTTGGAGGACTATGGATTATCGTACAAAAATGTACAATTGTTGTGTAATAACATGAGCACTATTAATTTGACAAAGAATCCTATCCACCACTCTAGGACGAAGCACAATGAAGTGAGATATCACTTCATTAGAGATCATGTAGCTAGGGGAGATGTTGTACTCAATATATGTTGAGTCAAAATATAACCTAGCTGATATCTTCACTAAACCACTCCCTGAAAAGGAATTTAGTCACTTGAGAAGGGAGTTAGGCATGTGTGTTACTGAGTAAGTAATAAATCTTCCATGATCATAAGGACGAACTCATCATAAAAAGAAGAATTTGGGAAATCTTGATGCCTTGGGAAGCATCTCACACAAACTATAGGGTTAACAAAAACTATTTTTGTATTGCTAGTTGGTGGGGTGAGATGTTTAGGTATAACCACCTTACCCGAAATGCTCATTTCATCCCTTAGGTAAGGAGGTTATCGATACAATGATCATTAATTTGACCAGTTATGGGGAAGACCAATGCATAATTCATGTGCACTTGGTCCGAAGATCATAATTGGACATTCCAACCAAGTAAAATTAGTTGGATCCCTTAAGATAACTACAACCTAATGATAATCTCTTAGCATGGCTTAGAAATGTGTTTTTGTAATCATGATGAATTCTATCTAGTAATAGGGATCACTATTGGAGGTGGTGATACTAGTAGGATAAAGCACTAAAAGTTCTTAACATAAACCTATTTTCATAAATTTGAAAAGTGTATCGATCAAGAGAAATCTTAGGTATTTTAATTGACACATATTTTTCTCTATGGGAATATGATGTAAGAATTCTATACGAAAAATATCGAGATTTATTGAATTTTTTGGAATTAAATATGGGTTTCTAAAGTTCGGTCTGAAAAATTGCACAATTTCACTTATCAGTGAATAGTCGAGCCGGCGCCTCGATTGGGCTCTGTTTGAGACCGAACATAATCGAGTTGTTCTCGACTAGGAGCTCGACTAAGCTTCTAGTCGAGGTGCAACCTGGACTGATATCCTCACTGGCTTTGTTGCGTAGCTCACAGAATCGAGTGAAACTTGATGAGCGACTCGACTATTCGTGTCGCGCTCACACAGAGATGAGTGGAACTCGCCAGTGGCTTGACTGCTTGTGCCGCAAACTCACAGAGTCAAGTGGACCTCGACTGGCCACTCAACTAAACGACTCCAGAAGCAAGTAGGCCTCGACCAGAGGCTCGAATGGACTATTTTAGGTTGTTTTACCACTTCAAACACTAGAGAATGCTTGAGAAATCTTAACAACGATAAACTTATAGTAGAAAATGAATAGGAAAGCGAGGTGATTTCAAAACTTAAAACTAAAAATGCAGATAGCATTGAGGGGGAGGGTTTTAAGTGTGTAAATATCTATAATCTTGATTGATATCTGATCTACCATAATCTGATCAAATACCTTTAATGTACAGTGTTCTGATCTAATATCGTTGATTACAAAACTCTTTTCGGTGTTTGCCAAAGGGGGAGGAGAAAATGTTTATAGTTTAGGTTAATATCTTGATTTATCCATCTGTTTACTATCCATCTATTTACTATCTACTTTAACTAAATGATCTGATCTGTTTACAATCTGATTTATTGAATAACGTATCTGATTGTGGTCAATCAAGTGAGTAGAGTGATGTATCTGATTGTGATCAATCACTTAAGTAGAGTGACCTAAACTTAAGTGGGGTGACCTAAACATAAAGGGATTGTTAAACATCAAAAAAGGGGAGACTGTTGGAGCTAAATGCCCCAAGATATATTTTGGTGTTTGACAAAGTTTTAAGTGAGTGTGAGAAATCCAAGGGTGAACCTTAGTAAAAAGTCAAAGATGGGTAATTCATTGGCAGGTGAGAAATCCAAGAAGGGAAATTCCTTGGTAGTTGAAAAATTCCTTGCTGGAATGGCAAGGTGAAAAGTCCAAGAATGGATGATGGGCAAAGTCTTGGCAAGTAAAAGGTCTTTGGGTAGAGTCTTTTACTAGGAGGGTTTCAGTCTTAGAGTTGACTGAACCAGTGGGTTTTGAGGACAACAATGAGTTGACACTTCAATTGTTGTCATTACATATTAGGCGTAGAGAGTTGACATTAGCCAGAGAACCTGTCTTGTGAAAGTTGAGTCGCAGTCGAGGCAACGCCTCGACTGATCCTTTGTAGAAGCAAGTCGAGCTCAACTGACGTCCTCATGTTGTAGGGCGAGTAGTAGCGATTGGCGCACCTCGGCCGGTCTGTCTGCAATACAGCAAGCGATGGTAGGTGAGCTTGTTGTAGGATGAGTCACTGTCAAGGCGGTGCCTCGACTAGTTCTCTGCTGAAGAAAACAGAAGCGAGCCATGCTCGACTAACGCCTCAACTGCTGCAGGACAAACTAGCAGAGTCTTATCTGTATCGACTTGAGCAGTTGAGGCAGTGCCTCGACTAATCTTTTGTAGAAGTGAACAAATGCGAGGCGGGCTCTACTAGCACCTAGATTGTTGGGAAATGAGTTCGCGATTTTAGCGAAAACCCTATCTGTTTCGACGTGTGTTTGCTTTTTTACAGGATCTCATTCGAATTTACAGGGAATGGATAAGCAAATTTTATGGATCGAGGATGTTTATGCAGGGATTGGAACTAATCCGAGGTTCAGGGATTACATGTTTGGTCCAGTGAGCGTTCAAGATAGGAGATCTGACAAAGTATCGAGGGATATAAGGCTTGCGCATGAAAAAATGATGGACGTGAATGTTGTTGGGATGTATACTGAAAAGTCTATCTTTTGTATGAACATCTTTATTTTGAAATAAGAATCACATGATCATTGTTTGCATATTTATGGTGATGCATATTGTCTAATACATTACATTGTAGATAACATGGTGTGTGGTGTCACACGGGAGATCATCTTATCGGATCCTTGTAAAGTATAAGTATAGGCTCACAACCGAGATGGCTTTGGACAAACCATTGGCATGGTTATAGTGTGATTTGGTATTGGTTTGTCTTGACCATAGAATCACACTAGTACACTTTGTGTGTATTGAGCAGGATTGACTAAGAGGTGATTCGATTTATTGCTGACTACATAATCGAATCAGACCTCAGATATTATATTGTACATGCTCTTAATACCGATATAATAACGGGCATATATACTTAGTATTCATTTCTTTGATTTACCAATGGGCGAGATTTATAGATTAAATCGATAGGCTCGGTAAGTTGGGAAATGGTTTTATTTATATTGTGTGTTGTTGATTATAGGAGGAAACCGTATCCTATATATTAGGATGATGATGGCCCCTTGAGGAGCTCATAAGGTTCATGATGTAAACCCTACAGGTGGACTTGGTCCGGCATGATGATAAGGTTGAATGGTACTACTCATGGAGTTAGATGTTGATTAATTAATGGTCAGTAAATTAATTAATCGATGGACATTCAAGATCTTAAACACGGGGAGAAAAATATATAAATAATGTATGGAGCCCATATTAACTTATGGGGGTTGGTGAGGTAGATCAATGATATTCCTTTAGTGGATTGGATTATCATTAATGGATCAGACTTTTTGTGGGCTTGATCCATTGGGTGGCCAAGATCCAACTCCACCTCATGGTCCCTATTGTAGCCTATTAAAACCTCATGAAGCTTAGATCCAATGGATGAAAACAAAACTCTAGAACCAACGGTAGAGATTAAATCTCTAGATCCGACAGTTGAGATTAAATCTCTATATCTGACGGTTGAGATTAAATCCCTAGAACCAATAGTGGAGATTAAAACAAGGTTTATCCCTAACTCTATAAAAGGAGGCTTAAGGGTTGGCGTGGAGAATTAATTAGAAACAAGGGAGGTTTGGAGTTGGCGGCAAGAGGCTTGGAGTTAGGGTTTGGAGTTGGCGGCACCAAATAAGGAAACCTATTCCTTATCTTCTTCTTCTTCCTTGGTGGCCGACATCAATATAGCCCCTCTCCTCCCTTGGCCGGCATCCAAACCTAGCTCTTCTCCTCTCCTTGGCCGGTGGAACCAAGGCTTAGGGTCCTCCCTTGGAGCTCTTGGCCGGCAACCATCCTTTTCTCCCTTCTCCTTGTTGGCCGGCGGCAAGCAACTTGCTTGCTATTTGTTGATTGGCTAAAGGAAGGAGAAGGGTCTTGTTTCTATTCTTCCTCTTGCTCGGAACATGTAAGGAAGGAAGATTGGTGATCTAGGAGCTTCGACTTTTGGTAGATCGTCGCCCACACGACGTCCGAAAGGAGGAAGGTCATACAATAGAAGGCAGAGAGGTATAACACTTATCTATCTTCATATGTAACATGTTTGTAATTGTTTTTCAATTATATATGCATGATATATTCTGTTTTTTGGCTAAATATACTTGGACCCCGAGCATAAACACAAAAGTCGCCGATCCGTAAATCGTCTATTCCGCGGCTATTCGTAGAATAGACGTTGGTTGCTTGAACAACACGTTTGTTCAAGTGACTACTCTAATCGAATAGCACGACGATGAAATGGTTTCTTGGGTGTTCCCTTTTTGTCTAGGATTAAATTTTTTAATCCAGGGACATCGATGGAATCGCCATGAACAAGTGACCGAGTTGAAGTGGGAAGCGAAGTTTCCCCTACCAACAAGTGGTATCAGAGCCACGGTTTCTGGTTTTGTATGTTTAGGATTCGGTTACTCTTATGCATTTTTCATATATTATATGTGCCGGATAGTAGTAGGATATGCGTAGGTTAACTCTTTGGTTGCAGGCATAAGATCCAACTATTATGGCCATATGTGTGTATGTGATTGTTGTGTGTAATTGTATATTTTGTTGAATACTCGGGGTTGACGAGGCTAGTATTTAATTTTTTATAAATTAGATACGACATTGTTTAGCCACTTTTTTTATTTTAGTTTACTTTCGATCTAGATTTCATGTACACTCCCTCATGGAGTATAGGATCGATGGATGTAAATTAAAATATTTTTTCTCGGCTCGGATATCCAGATGGCTTGTACATGGCGTAGGGAGGAGCGGACGAAATGGTGATACGGCGGGAGACATGTTGAAGACAAAAGCCATAATAGTTGGAAAATAATTATTTTTCATATTTATTGCTTATTGTTTGATATGCATGTCGTAGGCTAGGAAAATTCCTCAATTTTAAATTACTAAGTCGGAGAGGGATATTTTTTATAAAATTTCCACAGCCTCCATTACGATTTGACAATTGATGCAAACAAACTTGCGCGTCGGCTCTGAGTGCCTTCCTCCCTATCAGATGAGTTTGTTTGTGGATCACAAGGTCGAATATGTTTATAGGAAATCGTGTGTACTTCCCCATCGGAAGGCACATAACCCGAGATAATTAACTTGGTGCCGAGTAATAGTGAACACTTAGATACAAATATAAGTATCCTTCCCATCGGAGTCACTGCTTTTATTTGTAGGGCCGAAGAGGAACCAACTATTAATTTTACTTGTCAAAAAGTTAGGTTGACAAGATAGTAAAATTAATGGGTAAAACCTCCTCTTACAAATGTAGAATTCGTATACGTCTACACTATCGTGGCATACGATATTCTCGGTGTTTTAAGGTGTTGGTTGATTTTAAAATTTTATTGTTTGATGAATCAATAATTTTTTGAAATCTAATGTTTTGATCTATGTGATTCTTAGGTTTTCTTTCAAAATGACTTTCAACCCACTTACTGTGATACTCAAAGAGAATAAACTTACTAGACCCAACTATGTGTTTTGGAAGAGGAATCTTGTCATTGTCTTGACTGCTGAGGAATACAAATATGTACTCCTCGATGAGTGCCCACCAAAGCCTACGGATGATTCTGGGGAAAAGGAGAAAGAGAGTTATAAGAAGTTGATAAAGGCCGATGAGATGGCGCGATGTTACATTTTGGCATCTATGTCAAATGTACTACAACATCAGCATCAAGCCATGCCCACTGCTTATGACATGATGCTCAATCTCAAAGAGCTTTTCGGACACTAGAATCGAGCTGCAAGGCAGGAAGCCATGAGGAACTTGATGATGACCATCATGATCGAGGGAACACCCGTGAGGGATCATGTTCTCAAGATGATGGCTCATTTGAATGAGTTGGAAGTCCTTGGAGCTGAGATCGATGGGAAAACCTAGGTCGATATCATTCTCCAGTCTCTACCTAGGAGTTTTGAGCAGTTTCAACTACAACATGAACAAGAGGTTGTATTCATTGGCGGAGCTTCTGATAGAACTCTAGGCTGTAGAGGGGCTATTTCGTCAGAGTGCTCAGGTGCAAGCCATGGTGACCCAAAAGGTTTCTACTTCTAAGTCGAAAGGCAAGAAGAAGAAGAAACAAGCTGGGGAAAAGGCGGTGGGAGGAACTCAGGGAGGAGTGAAGAAGCCGAAAGGCAAGTGCTTTACTTGTAAGCAGACTGGACACTAGAAGAAGGACTGCCCCAACCGCAAGCAGAACAAAGGTATATCTTTTGACTAGTCGTTGAAACATGTTTAGCGGTGTTATCTACTGGCACCTGGTGTGTAGATACGAGAGCCACTGATCATGTTTGCAATACTTTGCAGGGGTTCCAGAAAACCAGACGACTAGCCGAAGGAGAGATTACCGTGTACTTGGGCGATGCCACGAAGGTGGCGGCTGTAGCAGTGGGAGATGTTTATTTATCTTTTGAGAAAAATAAAGTTTTGGTTATTAAGAATTGCCTTTATGTACCTTTATTTAGAAAGAATTTAATTTCGGTTTCTAAATTGTTTATAGATGGATATTCTACTTCTTTTAATGACAGAGTTGTTATAAAAAGGAATAGAGAGATTTTCTGTTCTGGTGTATTGATAGGAAATTTGTATACACTCGAGCCAAAAGCTCCCACGATGCAAATAGAAGTTAATAACTCATATTCTAATTCCAATAAGAGAAAAGAACCTTCGAAGATGAACCAAACATATCTTTGGCATCTTAGGCTTGGTCATATTAACCTAAGCAGAATTCAAAGGTTGATAGCTGATGGACCTCTGGGTTCATTAGTGGTGAAAGATTTCCCAACCTGCGAATCTTGCTTGGAGGGTAAAATGACCAAGAGGCCTTTTAAGGCCAAGGGGTATAAAGCCAAAGATGTGTTAGAGTTGGTTCATTCTGATTTGTGTGGTCTTATGTCTATCCAGGCTAGAGGTGGTTTTGAGTATTTCGTCTCTTTTATAGACGATTATTCGAGATATGGATACATTTACTTGATGTGCCGCAAGTCTGAATGCTTTGACAAGTTCAAAGAATTCAAGGCTGATGTGGAGAAACGTCAAGGTAAAAATATCAAGACACTACGATCTGATCGTGGTGGTGAGTACCTCTTGGGAGAGTTTAGGAATTACTTATCAGAGGCTGGGATTCAATCCCAATTGTCTGCACCTAGCACACCCCAGCAGAATGGTGTAGCAGAGCGAAGGAATAGGACTCTTATGGATATGGTTAGATTGATGATGAGTTATTCTGAGTTGCCAGATTCGTTATGGGGATATGCTCTAGATACAGCAGTGTATATTCTGAACTTGGTCCCATCTAAATCAGTGCCTTCTACTCCCACAGAATTGTGGACTGGGCAAAAGCCTAGTCTAAGACATATTCGGATATGGGAGAGTCCAGCACATGTGATGAAGGCAGATGCTAGTATGTTGGAACCTCGTACAGAAGTGAGCATGTTCGTTGGCTATCCTAGAGGAACAAAAGGTGGTTTATTTTATAGTCCTAGAGATCAGAGGTTGATCGTTAGCACGAACGCCAGATTTCTAGAGGAATACTATGTGATGAACCACAAGCCCATGAGTAAGATTGTTCTGGAGGAATTGAAAGGGGAAGTCACTTCTTCAGTACCACCAATACAAGAGGATACACCACAAGTCACAGCACCGTGTGTCACAAAGGATACATGGGTGATACCTCGTCGTAGTGGGAGGGTTGTGGGACATCTTGATAGATTCATGTTCTTGGAAGAATCTTCTGATTTGGTCCCTGGCGAACATGAACCTGATCCCTGGACATTTGACGAGGCAATCCAAGATAAAGATGCAGTATCATTGGCAAAGTGCAATGAATGCTGAGATTGAATCTATGGATTCAAATCAGGTCTGGGAGCTAGTAGAACCACCCGATGGTGTAAAAACCATTGGATGCAAGTGGATCTACAAAAGAAAGAGAGGAGTAGATGGGAAGGTTGAGACCTTCAAAGCAAGGCTTGTTGCGAAAGGGTATACTCAGAGAGAGGGTATCGATTATGAGGAGACCTTTTTGCCGGTAGCCATGCTTAAGTCTATCCGAATTCTCTTATGCATTGCAGCTCATATGGATTATGAGGTGTGGCAGATGGATGTCAAGATAGTTTTCCTTAATGGAAGTCTTGAGGAAAACATATATATGAAGCAACCAGAGGGATTCATTGCAAAGGGCAAAGAGCATCTTGTATGTAAGCTTAATCGGTCCATTTATGGATTGAAGCAAGCTTCGAGGTCTTGGAACATCCGCTTTGATGAGGTAATCCAGTCTTATGGATTTATTCAAAGTTCGTATGAGTCTTGTGTATACAAGAGATGTGACGGAAACATAGTGGTATTTCTTGTACTATACGTAGATGACATTGTGTTAATTGGCAACAATGTCAAGGTGTTATCGGACGTAAGGGTATGGTTGTCCAAACAGTTTGATATGAAGGACTTGGGAGAAGTGGGACACATCCTTGGGATAAAGGTCATAAGGGATCGTAGGAAAAGTATGTTGTGCTTATCCCAATCTTCATACATAGACACAATTATGGATCGTTTTAGCATGCAAAACTCCAAGAAAGGTTTTCTACCTTTCAGGCATGGAGTTCCTTTATTTAAGGAGATGTGTCCTAGAACATCTGAGGAGATAGAGGAGATGAAGGTGGTTCCTTATGCTTCGGCGGTAGGAAGCCTCATGTATGCGATGCTATGTACGAGACCAGATATCTACTTTATCGTGGGCATGGTCATCAGATATCAGAGTAATCCAGGAAGGGATATTGGACTGCGGTAAAGCATATATTGAAGTGCCTGAGAAGGACTAGGGATTATATGCTAGTTTACCAGGCAGACCAATTATTCCCTCTGGGTTACACAGATTCCGACTTCCAATCAGATAGGGATAATAGTAAGTCTACCTCAGGTTTTCTGTTTACTTTGGGAGGTGGAGCCATTGTATGGAGGAGTGTCAAGCAGAAATGCGTGGCAGACTCCACCATGGAAGCTGATTATGTGGCAGCCTCTAAGGCGACCAAAGAAGCTGTGTGGCTCAAAAACTTTCTAATGGACTTGGATATGATTCCTGGTTTGCCCAGAACTATCACAGTTTATTGTGATAATAGTGGTGCAGTTGCAAACTCGAAGGAACCACGAGCCCATAAGGCAAGTAAACACATGGAGCGCAAGTACCACCTGATATGAGAAATCGTAAAGAGAGGAGAAGTTGTTGTGGCCAAGATTGCATCGGAGGATTACCTGGCAGATCCTTTCAATAAGGCCCTTCCGGCGAGAGCTTTTGATAGGCATGTGGAGGGAATGGGGATAAGATGTATGGCAGTTTGAGGACAACATAGTCTTTTAGTATAAGTGGGAGATTGTTGGGATGTATACTGAAAAGTCTATCTTTTGTATGAACATCTTTATTTTGAAATAAGAATCACATGATCATTGTTTGCATATTTATGGTGATGCATATTGTCTAATACATTACATTATAGATAACATGGTGTGTGGTGTCACACGGGAGATCATATTATCGGATCCTTGTAAAGTATGAGTATAGGCTCACAACTGAGATGACTTTGGACAAACCATTGGCATGGTTGTAGTGTGATTTGGTATTGGTTTGTCTTGACCATAGAATCACACTAGTACACTTTGTGTATATTGAGCAGGACCAACTAAGAGGTGATTCGATTTATTGTGGACTACATAATCGAATCGGACCACAGATATTATATTGTACATGCTCTTAATCCCGATATAATAACGGGCACATATACTTAGTATCCATTTCTTTGATTTTTCCAATGGGTGAGATTTATAGATTAAATCGATAGGCTCGGTAAGTTAGGAAATGGTATTATTTATATGGTGTGTCATTGATTATAGGAGGAAACCGTGTCCTATATATTAGGATGATGATGTCCCCTTGAGGAGCTCATAAGGTTCATCATGTAAACCCTGCAAGTGGACTTGGTCCGGCATGATGATAAGGTTTAGTGGTACTACTCATGGAGTTAGATGTTGATTAATTAATGGTCAGTAAATTAATTAATCGACTGACATTCGAGATCTTAAACACGGGGGGGGAAATGTACAAATAATGTATGGAGCCCATATTAACTTATGGAGGATGGTGAGGTAGATCAATGATAATCCTTTAGTGGATTGAATTATCATTAATGGATCGGACTTTATGTAGGCTTGATCCATTGGGTGGCCTAGATCCAACTCCTCCTCATTGTCCCTATTGTAGCCTATTAAAACCTCATGAAGCTTAGATCTAATGGATGAAAACAAAACTCTAGAACCAACGGTAGACATTAAATCTCTAGATCCGACGGTTGAAATTAAAACAAGGGTTATCCCTAACTCTATAAAAGGAGGCTTAAGGGTTGGCGTGGAGAATTAATTAGAAACAAGGGAGGTTTGGAGTTGGCGGCAAGAGGCTTGGAGTTAGGGTTTGGAGTTGGTGGTGCCAAATAAGGAAACCTATTCCTTATCTTCTTCTTCTTCCTTTGTGGCCGGCGTCCATACATCCCCTCTCATCCCTTGGCCGGCGTCCAAACCTAGTCCCTCTCCTCCCTTGGCCGGCATCCAAACCTAGCTCTTCTCCTCTCCTTGGCCGGTGGAACCAAGGCTTAGGGTCCTCCCTTGGAGCTCTTTGCCGGCAACCATCCTTTTCTCCCTTCTCCTTGTTGGCCGGCGGCAAGAAACTTGCTTGTTGTTTGTTGGTTGGCTAAAGGAAGGAGAAGGGTCTTGTTTCTATTCTTCCTATTACTCGGAACGAGTAAGGAAGGAAGATTGGTGATCTAGGAGCTTCGACTTTTGGTAGATCGTCGCCCACACGATGTCCGAAAGGAGGAAGGTCATACAATAGAAGGCAGAGAGGTATAACACTTATCTATCTTCATATGTAACATGTTTGTAATTGTTTTTCAATTATATATGCATGATATATTATGTTTTGTGGCTAAATATACTTGTACCCCGAGCATAAACACAAAAGTCGGTGATCCATACATCGTCTATTCCGCGGCTATTCTTAGAATAGACGTTGGTTTCTTGAACAACAAGTTTGTTCAAGTGACTATTCTAATCGAATAGCACGACGATGAAATGGTTGCTTGGGTGTTCCCTTTTTGTCTAGGATTAAATTTTTTAATCCGGGGACATCGATGGGATCGCCATGAACAATCGACCGAGTTGAAGTGGGAAGCGAAGTTTCCCCTCCCAACAAATGCGACCTCAAATCTCGCAATGGGGACCGTCGAGGACTCGAAGCGTGCGCTCATGCTCAACGCCCATAAGTGCACGGATGTCGTCAAGTAATAAAAAGATTATCGATCCCACAGGGACTGAGATTCGAGTACCAATTTGTTCGATGGATGTAATTGTTCGGGACTAGACTCTAAGAATTGTTAATGTGAGGGTTATCGGTGGTCCTCCTCAATACGGTGTCACACGGAGGAAGAAAGGAGTTTGCCGCGAGATCTTTTAAATGGATTCTAGGATTTTGGTTTCTCTTGTGCGTCGTAAAACATGCTATCAACTGTGTGTTGTCTAAACGTCTAACTATGGTCTTGTGGCAGGGACATCATACACTCTCTCGATGAGCCACCGCATCTATTAGGAGCTATCTCTTCCTTACAAGGACTGGATAGGCGGTACAAGGATGCTGAATCAATCCCTGCGATGAACTGTTTCCAGTTATATCGCATCCTTCTATCCACGGTTATAGGAGATGAGGCTAACCCCTAGGTTCCTCATATAAATCCCCTAAATCTTAGATACGAGGGTTGTCACCCCTCGTATCGGCTAAGAACAATAGATAGAAAACCAAATACACATAGATATCGGTCTAAACTAATTCCTATTGTAAATTCAAACTCAATACCAGAATTCAAATTTGAAGCAACATATCCTACGCACACAATCTACTCCCTAATCCTAGAATCGAAGAAACTACTCCATAGATCAGAGAGGAGAAACACAAGGCATGTTCATGATCGAATAAATAATAGATAAAGTGCAAGAACAGAAATTTACAATGCCAATGTGGCCTTCTCTCTCATTGAAGTGCAGAACTCGGATCTCCGACAGTGTTCTTCCTCCCTGTTGCGAGTTCCCTAAGCTTTTTAGGGCTTTGATGTGTCGTCCCAGCCATCTTGCCTCCTCCCTAGGGTTTGGGCGGAGCTTTCCTTATATAGACATCACACCAGATCGCTGCAAAATCTGGAAAAAATCCTAGTCATGTCAATTTGCTAGGTCGCCACACGACCGTGTGAAAACACACGGTATGGCTGTGTGTCAGGCTATGGTGGCCATTTTCACCCTCTGAACACGGCCGTGTGTGGGCACACACCCTGGCCATGTTCCATTCTGTGTCCAGCTGCCAAATGTCTTCTTTTGCTCCGAAATTGCACCGTTTTCCCTATAAAAGCTATCCTGCACACAAAAGTAAACAGTGCAGATCTCCAAACCAGAAAATAGGAAATGCATGTTGTTGGTGCAATCGGCCCAGGTTGACTCGAGTTTTGACTCGAGCAGTGTTTTGATGATAGACAAAACTTATGACATGGGATTGTCATGGGAAGTCCAACATGGGTTGGCCACGTAAGTCCGAGCATGGGGCTTGGCGGTGAAAGTCCAACATGGGGTTGGCATGAAAAATCCAAGCATGGAGCTTGGTGTGGGAAAGTCCAAAGCATTGCGAAATCGTGCGCTTGGTGCTTGGCATTGGAAAAGTCCAAAGCATTGCAAAGCTGTGCGCTTGGTGCTTGGTGAGAAATGCATTGCGAAGCCATGCGCTTGGTGCATGTGGGAAGTCTTGAGAACTTGGCAAGTTCACAAGGCTCGGGGTCCTTGAGTTGGTGAAGGATGGCATTGAGAAGCTGTGGGCTTGGTGCATCCGAGGGACCGCTGGACGGGGAGCGAATGGAGTGAGGCCCAAAGGGAAGCATACTTCTAGTGCATGAGACTCGAAGGATGGCGTTGCGAAGCCGTGCGCTTGGCGCATCCGAGGGACATAGGCCGAGGGAAGAGAGCTTCAGTGGGGAACTCCATGAGGGATAAGGTGGACTTGTCCAAGTGGCTAAGACTGAGTGTCGGAGGCTCAAACTGGTGTTTGAGGGTTTTCCCGACGGTCGGATGCTCAAACAACCTTGTGTTTGAGGTTTTGCCCGACAGCAATCGACTGGCACAGGTGCCAGTTCGACTGATCCTAGTCGACTAGGATTCGACTGGTGTAAGGCTGCGATTTTGTGTTTGGCAGTCGACTGCCATGGACTGGCAGTCGACTGATGTCGACAGTAGTCGACTGTCGAGGGATGGAAGTCGACTAATGGGAGTGTCGCGAGCACAGAATGCTCCATAGCCGATTGGGCAGTCAACTACTAGGTCACCAGTCGACTGGTAGGTGATCCGTTGGAACTTATCCGACGTGGATTTGGCCGTTGTGAGACAATGTCTACAGGGGCAGTCGACTGGGCCTTATGACAGTCCACTGCTAGGCGCGAAAACAGCTCGATGTAGGTTATAAATGGAGCTCGAGATGGAGGTTTTTGCCAAGGCTTTTGGGGTGACTTTGGAGAGGAATTGCTATTGCATTCCAGACCTTCAAGAGCAAGTAAAAGCAAGCAACAAGAAAGCAATCAAAATCAATCGGTGTAAAAGTTCTCTTTTGTATTGTCTTTGTATTTCTTGTTGTATTTCATATTACTTGTTGTAATAACTTGTGAGAGGTTTCTCCACCTCTGACGTGTAGTCGAGAAGGAGTTTAGTTAGTGTCGTGGGCATAACTAGAGCTTGGTGAGCTCGCCCGTGGAGTAGGAACCATTCGGTTCCGAACCACGTATATGCTTGTGTATTGCGTGTGATTGTTATGTGTTGTTAGTATTGTTATTATCATTGTTATTCCGCTGCGCTAACAACAATTGTAGATGATCACGCAACAAGAAAGATCGAATTCCGTCATCGTACAAAAGAGGGCTATTCACCCCCCTCTAGCCTACCAATCGATCTCCTACAAGTGGTATCGTGAGCCAAGGTGCTTTTCAAGGACTAACCACCACAGAGCACTACAAGATGGCTTTTACAACCATCCAACCACCAAATTCAAGGAGATTTTGCTATGGTGGAAGAAACGGATGGAGGTATATTTTGAAACTGATTTCGATTTCATGTTAATCATTGAAAATGGTTTTGAAGTGCCTAGGGACAAAGAAAACAAGCCGCTGGAAAAATCAAGATGGACCAAGGATCAAATAAAGTATTTCAAGACAAATCTCGAGGTAATAAAACTAATTAGTGATTTGTTACCTAACACTATTTGGTCTAGATTAGGAAATTTTAGGGATGCAAAGGAATTATGGGAGAAGGTAATGAAATTCCAAGAAAACTCCCAACCGGCACAAGTAGAGGAGAATGCCGAGGAAGAATCGCCATCCACTTTCGAAGATGTGGATGACTTGGTGGAGACCTCCACCTCTAGCATTGAGGGGGAGGAGAGACCTTCCATTTCGGAGCAAGATCAAGACCAAGCATCTACCTCCGGAAGAAGTGACCAAGAGGCTTCCACCACCTCCCTAGGTAACTCAAGCGTTGTAATTTTAAATAAAAATCATATAACATGCTTTGAGTGTAGGGAGAAAAAGCATTACAAAAGTAAGTGCCCTAAATTGGCTAAGAAAAAGGTACCGGCACCAATAGCTCAAAAGTCAAAAGATGCCGGAGTCCCCACAATTAAGAGCAAAGAGCACATTGTGTGCTTCAAATGCAACCAACGGGGGCACTACCGAAGCCAATGCCCTAGGGGAAGGAAGAAAGGGCAAGAAGGTGTAATTCATGTAGGGGGAGCTTCCAAAGCTAATCCTAAGGTAAATTTAAATTATGCACCTTCAATTCATAAAGTTAAAAAGCATGCTAAGAATTATTTTAGTTCTCTTGCTATTATCAATGAAAAGCATGCTAGGAAAAATAATAAGTTTTATTGCTTAGTTGCCAAGCATGTTCATATAACTAAGGACAAACCTAGGACTCATAATTCTAGAAATATTTTACCAAAGGAGTCCATTAGGAGAATAGAAGAAAATCTAGGCATTAACCCTAAGAAGGGTAGACATATGCCTAAGAGGAAGACCAACTCCCAAAAGATTAATGAAAAATCAAAATAGGGAAAATTAGAACTAGAAAACCAAGCCTTGAGGTCAAGGCTAGAAAAATTAGAGAAGACCCTAGCAATAATTAAAAATTCGGTTCAAGGGCCAAATACCCAAAAGTCAAGACCTAAGAAACAAGAGATGTCCAAGGGCAAGAAAGGTTTAGGTCACAAACCTATGTCCTACCATAATGTTCCATTTAACTATGGAACCACATCTAGGTCTATAAAAACCAAGGCTAATAGGGAAGCCATCCCTAAGTCTAGCCATGATGTGTGTTTAGTGGCTAAGACCTCAAAGAAATCAAATGTAGCCACTAAGAAGGTCAAAGGGGGAGTTGCCCCTAGAGTTGACTTAGCTAAGACCCAATTGACTAAGGCTTCAAAGCTAAAAAGGGTCATTAGGAAGGTATCTAGGGAAGTTATCCCTAGGGAATACCTTGTTAACCCAAGGAGCTCCAATAGGTATTGGGTTCCTAGAAGCGTGATCGATTCACGCTAGATGGGTTAGGGTGTATCCACCCTAAGTGGATGGGTAGTTAACCTAGCCATAGTGAGTTGACACATTAGGATGTGCCAATATGCTTGAGAAGTTTAAAATGATTTAAATTGGCACAATTAGGTCTTAGAAGTATTGGTTGTTAGGGATCGTTTGGAAGCTAGAGGGGGGGTGAATAGCGTTTTTCGGTTTCTACTAAAAGATTAGTGGAAGCAAACACAATAATATATGTAAAAACAAAATCAAACGCAAACAAGGCCTTTTACGTGGTTCGGAGATACGACTCCAGCATCCTTGAGGTGGATCATCCACAAATAATGAGCTTTCTTACACCACCTCCTCTTCTTTACAAGATGAAGATCTCAGAGAGAAGAGGAGATTTAAATCACTTAAGCTAAAGAATTCATGGAGGTGTTGAGAAAGATTGGAGAATAAGCATTAACTCAAAACCTCCACCATCCTCTCTTTTATAGAGAAGAGTGATTTTCTTGTTGAGCCGATCGGATCGATGTCTGACATCGATCACCGGCATGGTGTTAATTCGGCAATACGAACCGGATTTCGAAAGTCGTTCATCCAACGACACTTTCGATCGATCGATCCCTCCATCGCCGATCGATGGAGTGATCCCGATCAGTGATCACGGTCGCGATCGAGCGCGACTCCATTTCGCGCTCGTTACATCTGTCAGATCGTCACTATTGGTAGTCGATCGATTACAACATCGCGATCGTCGCGCAGCCGATCGTGTCGTCAGTTTCATCTCGACTTAGTCAACGACCATCGTGATACATCGTATCGCCGATCGTGATACTCATCAGTGAATAATATTTCATACTTGATTTCACCCCCTAGACCTAGACTTAACCTCCTAGCTCTTCCTTAAGCCTTGCGCCAGGATCCTCAGTCAGCGACTTCATTCATCCGCGCCTTGCTTCCAAGAGCTTCCTTTGGTTTTATCATGTCTAGAGTTTTCCTTTGCCAAAGCGTGCTTGGACTTTACGCCGCCAAGTCTACATGCTTGGACTTACGCTGCCAAGACTTGCTTTTGGACTCCCTTTGCCAAGGTCCGTTTGGACTTAATGCTGTCAAGACAACATGCTTGGTCTTATGACGCCAAACCTTTACCTTGGACTCTTCTTTCACCAAGTCTTCATACTTGGATTTTCCTGTTACTTAAACATCATCACAATTTAGATCACAATTTAGATCAGAAACCAGTCGACTGATACACTGTTTTTTTGGAAAATCAGTCTCAGTTTCTGAGGTTTAGTGTATTGTTGATATCCTAAAGCAATAGCATGATAGTATTGAGTCTAAACAACGTGTATGGCTGTTTAATGCCATGTTTTAGGGGGAGTTTCACAAAATATATCTTTCTCCTCTAAGAATTTACATTGTTGGTGCAAAGTTAGGATTTAAACTTTCAAATTGTTTGATGACTTTAGCTCCACATGTATTTTATTCATCATAATCTATATCTTGGATTAAGGGGGGGTTTCAATCTTAAAATCTATGCCTTAGTTCAAGATTGTTACACACTCAATTCTTTCATGATATGTATGTTTTTATCTTTCTTCTCTTTTTGATGTATGTCAAAGGGGGAGAAGAAATGTTTAAGTTAGAATTGGAATTGAATATATGATGTGATAATGTGTGTATCCTGAAAAGACCTAACTTAAATGATTGCCAAACATCAAAAAGGGGGGAGATTGTTGGTGCAACAATGCCCCAAGCATTTATATGTTTTGATGTTGGGATAATCATCTAAGTTAGGCAACAATTTGTGATCTAAATTGTGATGATGTTTAAGTGACAGGAAAATCCAAGTATGAAGACTTGGTGAAAGAAGAGTCCAAGGTAAAGGTTTGGCGGCATAAGACCAAGCATGTTGTCTTGGTAGCATTAAGTCCAAACGGACCTTGGCAAAGGGAGTCCAAAACCAAGTCTTGGCAGCGTAAGTCCAAGCATGTAGACTTGGCGGCGTAAAGTCCAAGCACGCTTTGGCAAAGGAAAACTCTAGACATGACAAAACCAAAGGAAGCTCTTGGAAGCAAGGCGCAAAGGATGAACAAGTCGCGGACTCGGAGGGATCCTGAAGGCGCAAGGCTTAAGGAAGAGCTAGGAGGTTAAGTCTAGGTCTAGGTGAAATCAAGTGAAATATTCACACTGATGAGTATCGCCGACCGGCTCGTGTGATCGAGTCGATGAAACCGCCAGCCGACCGGTGACTAAGGCGGCCGATCGATAATCACCGACCGCTGGCGATGGCCGATCGATAGACGAAACGGCGTACGCATCGGAGTCGTGACTGACTCGTGGTCGTGATCACTGATCGATCACTCCATCACGTCGACTAATGGAGAGGATCACCGATCGATGAAAGTGTCGTTGATGAAACGACTCAATCCCGCAAATCCGCCATTCGTGTCGTTAACACGCGCAGGACCGACGCCACATCACCGACCGATCGGCTAACAGAAAATCAGCCTCTTCTATAAAAAGAGGGTCGTGGAGGTTTTTGGGGTTAATGCTTATTCTCCAATCTTTCTCAACAGCCTCCACGAATTCTTTAGCTTTCTAAGTGATTTAAATCTCCTCCTCTTCTCTCTAAGCTTAGATCTTCATCTTTTGTAAAGAAGAGGAGTTGTGGTGTAAAGAAAGCTCATTAGTGGATTTGCTTGGATTGATCCACCTCAAGGATCGCCGTGGAGTAGGAGCGTTATCTCCGAACCACGTAAAAGGCCTTGTTTGCGTTTGATTTTGTTTTTACATATATTATTGTGTTTGCTTCCGCTAATCTTTTTGTAGAAACCGAAAAATGCTATTCACCCCCTCTAGCTTCCAAACGATCCCTAACATTGGTGTAACATTTTGGGTTTATGACACACTTGGGAGCTAAATGACATTAAGGCAAAATTGAATTAACTCATAGAAATGGAAATTTTGATTCAACACTTAGGTATTCTATACCTTAGTATATTTTATTTGCCATGAATTGTTTGCCTTGCCATGTCATGGCATCACTTTCATTTTTATCTCTATAAATGTCATGATCATGTTTAGACTTATTTTAGTATGTCATGTATGCTAAAATATCATTCACATGCCATGACATCAGGATTTTGGCAAATGTTTTTATCTATATCATATCTATGCCATAATCATATCATGCATAAATTAAAATGGAGTTAAGGACTATGGCACAATTTGATGGGAATCAAATAATGTTGCCTTAGAAATATGCATGAGAACTTAAAGGAACAAAAACCCACATCTCACTATATTAATTGCCTTGAATGTGTTTTACACATCTAGATATTGGTGAGATGTTTAGGAAAATGAAATTAAAGGTTTTGAAAACATTGTGAAAACATTTTGAAAAACCTTGGTGAAGCCTATCTTGTGATAGCTATCACCATTGAATGGGATGATACAAAGAGGGCTCTTTATTGAAGCTTTTCTTAAATTTTGAACTTTGTATCAATCTCCTAATTTAATGGGTAAAATAATTTTCCAATATTTTTCACCCATAGTGTTAGTGATAAGTAATATGCATATGAATTTTCACGAATTTTCAACTTATGTTTATTTACTTATGGATTTTAGAAATCCAATATCTGAATCAAAATCAGAAATGTAGTTATCAATCGATCAGGCTGTTCAGATGGGGGTGGCAGACTTAATTTCTGATTTCAGTCGACTTCCTAAGCGGATTTCGAGAAAACCTTATTGGTTAGGCCCATGTTCAAATTAGGTTTTGGTCCCCAACCACTCCTAACCCTAGGATATGCTTGGGAGAGCATTGGAAATGGTGGAAATCCATTGGACATGGATTAGGAGAAGTGTTTAGGGAGAGTATCAATTTTAAGGTGGATGAGAGTTCATTGTTGAACTTTGCCTTAATTTTGATTGGTTAATGTTCCTATTGGCTTAGGGACTCTCCAAAGACATTGTTGGTGCAATGGTCAAGGGGGAGCAAGCCTCTAAGGGGAGGAATCCATCATGAGAAGATGGATGTGTATTTCCTCATGGGAGGAAAATTGGGTTGCCTCTCTTGAGTGATATGGGATCACTAGAAAGATTGAGGGCATGCCAAGGGGAAGATTGTACGATCTCATTGGGATATTAGACATTGAAACCCTTGAGGACTTTTTTGATGTAATGTCAAAAAGGGGGAGAAGTTACCAAGTTACCAATTAGGGTTCGTTGGAATTCTCATTGGGATGTGAGAATTGCCAATATGGGAGAATTGGTAGACTTGAGATGATAGTTTTGTCAATCATCAAGGGGAGATTGTTGCAATCGGCCGAGTTGACTCGAGTTTTGACTCGAGCAGTGTTTTGATGATAGACAAAACTTATGACATGGGATTGTGATGGGAAGTCCAACATGGGTTGGCCATGTAAGTCCGAGCATGGGGTTTGGCGGTGAAAGTCCAACATGGAGTTGGCATGGAAAATCCAAGCATGGAGCTTGGTGTGAGAAAGTCCAAAGCATTGCGAAGTTGTGCGCTTGGTGCTTGGCATGGGAAAAGTCTAAAGCATTGCGAAGCCGTGCTTGGTGAGAAATGCATTGCGAAGCCGTGAGCTTGGTGCATGTGGGAAGTCTTGAGAACTTGGCAAGTTCACTAGGCTCGGGGTCCTTGAATCGATGAAGGATGGCATTGCGAAGCCGTACGCTTGGTGCATTCGAGGGACCGCCGAACGGGGAGCGAATGGAGTGAGGCCCAAAGGGAAGCATACTTCTAGGGCATGAGACGCGAAGGATGGTGTTGCGAAGTCGTGCGCTTGGCGCATCCGAGGGACGTAGGCCGAGGGAAGAGAGCTTCGATGGGGAACTCCATGAGGGATAAGGTGGTCTTGGCCAAGTGGCTAAGACTGAGTGTCGGAGGCTCAAACTGGTGTTTGAGGGTTTTCCCGACGGTCGGATGCTCAAACAATCTTGTGTTTGAGGTTTTGCCCGACAGCAGTCGACTGGCACAAGTGTCGGTTCGACTGATCCAAGTCAACTAGGGTTCGACTGGTGTAAGGCTATGATTTTGTTAGTAGCGATCATTGCCATGGATTGGCAGTCGACTAATGTCAACAACATTCGACTGGCGAGGGATAGCAGTCGACTGATGGGAGTGTCGCGAGCACAGAACGCTCCGTAGCCGACTGGGCAGTCGACTAATAGGTCACCTGTCGACTGATGGGCATCATCAGTTGACTGGTAGGTGATCCATTGGAACTTATCCGACGTGGATCTGGCCGTTGTGAGACAACGGCTACAAAGGATCGATCGCCCTTATGGCGATCGCTGCTGAAAATAGCTCGTCTGAGTTATAAATGGAGCTCGAGATGGAGGTTTTGCCAAGGCTTTTGGGGTAACTTTAGAGGAATTGTTGTTGCATTCGGACCTTCAAGAGCAAGCAAAAGCAAGCAACAAGAAAGCGATCAAAAGCAATCGGTGTAAAAGTTCTCTTTTGTATTGTCTTTGTATTTCTTGTTGTATTTCATATTACTTGTTGTAATAACTTGTGAGAGGTTTCTCCACCTCCGACGTGTAGTCGAGAAGGAGTTTAATTAGTGTCGTGCACATAACTAGAGCTCGGTGAGCTCGCTGGAGTAGGAACCATTAGGTTCGAACCACGATATGCTTGTGTATTGCGTGTGATTGTTATGTGTTGTTAGTATTGTTATTATCATTGTTATTCGGCGCTAACAACAATTGTAGGAGCAGCATAGAAAGATCGAATTCCGTCATCGTACGAAAGAGGGCTATTCACCCCCCCTCTAGCCGACCATACCGAGCGGTCCTATCACATGCAACATAATGTAAAATATACATGAAACGAACATAAAATGCTATGAGATGTGATCGAAAACTACTCCTAAAACTCTATATGTTTTGCTCATATCAATTCCCCCAGACATAAATCTTTGCTTGTCCTCAAGCAAACCATAGTGCCATGATATTTTAAAAAGATATTGTTCCATACTTAGCATGTTAACTAAATTTATCAAGTGGTGTTTGCAATCAAAGCAAAATAAATATGTTCTAGAAATTCACTAAGTTAGCTCCTCGTGCTCATGCTAAGCGAATCATTCTTAGAGGATACTCGTTCCATGGTGAGTTAAGTCGTCATTTTATAGCTTTCCTAAGGTCTCCGGCTCTTAGGCACTTACCTACCCAAAGCGAGGGTCGTTCCCTAGATCTAGCACAAAGTCTCAAAGTTGTGCTCGATTGAGAGATATTGGTAGGTGTTTCCCCAGTAACCTAACTCGGTCTCAAAGGGGCACCTAGCCATTTCCACCCACGACAACTGTTTTTTATCCCTCATAATCTCCCCTTTTTTCTTTCTTTTCTCTTTCATTTCTTTTTCTCTCTCTCTTTTATTTCTCTTTTCTTTTTCTTTCTCTCTTTTATTTTTCACTCACCGGATTTTGATTTTTCCGAATGGGCTTACTAATCCGAGCATCTCCAAGAATAACTAAAATGCTAGTCTCCAAAGTACTAGACTACTGAGATGAATCATAACTAGGTATGTACTAGACTCTCCCTTTCAGAATGTTCGACATGTGTAGGTGTAAAAATAGAAGCTAACCAATGTAAGTCTAGAATATTCATTCAAAGCCAATAAAATAAAATACCACGAGGTAAATGAAGTTATACTACTCATGGAAACAACTCATGAAGAAAACTCTAAAAATACTACTGAGGCAGCTTATAGCAAAAACTAAGTGCTGAAAGAAATTGAATAACCTATGCATGAACAAATGAATGCTAACTAAAATGCAAACATCATGAATGAAACTACTGCTAGAAATAAAATAAAACAAAACATGGGGTCCCCCCTAGACTTAAATGAAAGTATACCTCTAGTATGGTGGACGAGGTGGAAAGTCTGGAAGCCTTAGCATCTCGGGATCGTGGAAGAACCTGCTGCTGAGCCGCTGATGCCACATGTACATGTGGTCGATCTGAGAGCTGGTGGATGCAGCAGCTGTTCGGTGCTCCTCCTCCCTAGCCCACTGTGCCTACTGGGCTAGCATATACTGTCGCATCTCTTGGAGATAGGCGGCCTCTTCCTGGCGACGAGTAGCCTCCTCCTGGAAGTAGATGCGGGCCTCGTCGTAGAACTCCTCAACCCGCTGGAAGTTCTCCCGGAAGCCCTGAAACTTTGCCTGTGTGTAGGCACTCTGCTCCTCCCATCGCTGCCTCTGTGTCTGCTGCTCATCGTATATATCGTCGAGGCACGATCGAAACTCTGAAAAATCATAGGCCGATGTAACTGTATCCTGTTCAAAAGTTAAAAAAAGGTGATGGTGCAAGTGCAGGCTCATGTCGACGTGGACTAGGTGAGCTCCTATACATGCATAGACTGGAGGGAGAGTGATGTAAAGGGGGAGAGATGAGTGCCACTGTGGATAGTCCCTCATATGGCGGGGACTCCACTATCAGGTCTATGCGCCAGTTGGCGTGCGTGGTGATGGTGGTACGATCAGGGTCGGGGGAGCCTGAGGCCCATCAGGTTTTTCCTTACAAAGCATAAGGAGTGTTCCTCTCTTACAATCATCTTCATCACCATACACACTCCTAGGGCGATCCTAGGGCTCCCCTCTATACTCTCTAACGTGGTGTAATCGTACCCCATCCTATGGCAAATGTAGGTAAGTAGGCCTCCCACATTAATCTCTCCTCTCGCCGCTTTGCCCATCTTCACTAAGTGTCTGATGAAATGGGACCCTACATCGATGCTACTCCTTTCTTGTAGCATGTCCTAGAGGCAAAGCAGCTCACTAGCTCTCACTACACCCTCACTCTTCCCACGACCAAATATAGTACTTGTCATGATTCGGTGGAGGTATCGGAAAATGGGGTTTTGGAGGCATGATATTTTGGCCCTAGAAGGGTCGTAAGCGTGCTCCATTGTCAATTCGGTCCAAAAGATCCGAGAGTTAAACTCAATAGGAGTTCTTCTCTCTCCCCCACTCAGCAAGCCAAAACATGAATTCCATTGGTGTAGTATCCATTCATGCTCAATGTTGAATATCCTAAAGGTGATCCTACCCTCTTCGCTCTCTCTACCCTTTAAAACTTCGGCTACTAAAGAACTTAAAAACTCTAAAACTATCCTAGAATAAGTTGGGTGTCTTATCCCCATTATCTCTCCCCATCCTATTTTTGCAAATAGGGCTTTAATGTCACCCAACAAACCTAGGGATTCTAGTAAATCTTCATCAAGATACCTAGTTGCAGTGATTTTGTGAGTAGAAGGCATATTATATCTATCTCTATGCTCATTGTTGTGAAAAAGAAGGGTTGGAAGAGTGTTACCCTCCTCCGGAGCTTGAGTGGTATCAGTTCTCCTTGCTCGTCGCTCCGAAGCACCAGATCGAGATGCCACTTGCTTGGTCCTCCTCATCCTTACTTCTTTTAGGCTTCCTTGAGGGTTGGAAAGGCTTCTAGGTGGTGGGGAAGAAGGATCCACTGCTAGGGCAAGAAAATCAAAACATGGCTACATGGGGCGAAACACATGGTGTGCCCTACTTAACCTACTGACATGGCCAGTGTGAAAACACACAGCGAGCCATGTGCGCTCGGGTTGGTGGGGCATGGCGGTGGAAAACATACACTGAAAGCCGTGTGTCCCTTTTTCTCTCCTTTTGTGCACAATAGTCCAAATTTTCTCACACGCTTCACCGTGTAAGCTAATATTGATTTTATTTTTACCTAGCAAAGTTCTCTTTGGTCCTAATGCTAAATGAAATGGAAATCAAAGTTCAAATTAACTAAATGCATGCAATACAATCAAAGGAAAACCTAAAAACTAAACTTGGGTTGCCTCCCAAGAAGCGCTTTGTCTAAGGTCGTTTAGCTCGACCACACTCTATTATCAACTTGGCTTCGGAGGTTCAGTGAACCTCCATTCATCCGTCTCGATTTCTTTATATATGGTTTCCTCCTTAGCTCTAGCTGGAATCACATACTTCAAGCCTTGAGTTCATGACTTCCCGTTCAAGTAGGCTCAAATTCCATCTTATCCTCTCCCACTTTTAGAGTCAGCTTGTGATTCCTTAAATCAATGACCATTCCGGCAGTCGCTAAAAATGGTGGCCCAAGGATGATGGGTATATTTGGATCTTCTTCCATTTCCATGACAAAGGTGTAAAGTTTCCCACCTTTATTGGAACATCTTCTAAAATACCCAATGGGTATCGGTATGTGTGGTCAGCTAGTTGTAGTGTCATAGTAGTGAATTTTAAATTTCCTAACCCTAGCTTTTTGCACAAGGTATAGGACATAAGGCTCACACTCGCGCCCAAGTCACAGAAGGCTTTGCTAATCAGTGTCGTCCCTATATAACATGGAATATAGAAGCTCCCCAGATCTTTTAGTTTCTGAGTGGTCTCATTCCAGAGATAAGCACTTGATTCCTCTGTGAGGGTCACTGTTTCAGATTTTGTGACCTTCGTACAATGCACCAGAATATCTTTCATGAATCTTGCGAACTGGAGCATTTGGTGCAGCGCTTTGAGTATCGGTACCTCTACTGAGATCCACTTCAACATGTCCAGAAATTTACCAAACTCAGCATCCTTCTTTGCATTAGTTAACCGCTATGGGAACAGTACAGTAAGGGGTGGTTGAGTCCTTGCGGTAGGTTCCCGGTTTATTTCTCCAACTTCTTCCTTCTTGGTCTCCCCCAAAGGTTCCCATATTTCAGGTCCTAGGTCCCCTTCAGCAGCCGACCGGCCCGGCATCTCTTTCAAAACCCTCCCACTTCGCAGCATTATTGCCTTTCACTGCTCTACCGGATTGACCTCTTCTTTTCCTGGCAGCTTCCTTGGTACCCTGGAGATCTGGTTTGCAATCTGAGCTACTTGAATCTCTAGCGACTTTTGCCTATTGTCAAGATCCCTTACAGATTATCCCAACCCTTCGATCATCATATCTGTCTACAAATGTCACCGTTGAAATTCAGTATTCGCCTCCCGTTGTGTTCAGATGAAGCTCTCCAGCATATTCTCCAGACATGTGTTAGGTGGCTGTGGCTACCCATTTTATCCCGACTGTTGGAACCTTCCCAAGTTATTCTTATAGGGAAAATTTGGGTGGTTCCTCCATCCGGGATTGAAAATGCTAGAGTATGGGTTATTAGCCTTTTTATTTAGGTCACCAACTACATCACAATGCTCAATTTGCTTTGCTGAGCCATCCTTCCCTCAACAGTAGTCCTCCCGTTACGCTGCTGCTCCTTCTCTAAGGTCAATAGTCGCACATGCAGATGTAGGATTTAAAGATTTGAACCGTCTGCTAAGGGCGTCCATCCTTGCTGCTAGGTGGTCCATGGAGTTGATAGTATATCGTCCCGTTGTAGGAGCTGGGTGACCACGTTCGGAAGCCCATTGATGGTGGTTCTAGGCCACCTCTTCTATCAGCTCCTCTGCTTCCTCGATAGTCTTGTTCATAAGTGCTCCTTCTGCAGCAGAATCAAGGGACATCTTCATGGTCTACGTGATCCCATTGTAGAAGATGTGGATCACCAGCCACCTTTCCAATCCGTGGTGAGGGCATTGGTAGAGTAGTCCCTTGTAGCGATCCCAAGCTTCAAATAGGGACTCTCCTTCCTTCTGACAGAAGCTTGTGATAAGATGGCACATGTGAGCAGTCTTGTTTGGTGGGAAGTATTTATTCTAGAACTGCTGCTCACATTGCTCCATGTAGTAAAGCTTCCCGAAGGCAGGGAGTGAAGCCATGCCTTAGCCTTATCCCGCAATGAGAACGGGAATAGGCTCAGGCGGATCGCATCGACAGGGACTCCATTTATCTTCATCGTTGAGCAAATTTCCAAAAATGTCTCTAGGTGCTGGCTCGGGTCTTCAGTCGCAGCTCCCCCGAATTGACTTTGATGGACCATATGTATGAGTGTTGGTTTAATGTCTAAGTTGTTTAAAAATGGATGGTCCATATACTATGGCCTAAATCCTCTAGCTAGGAGTGCATAATCCCATAAGGTCGGCTACCTATATTTACTTCGGATGCAGCTTGATCCTCCATCATCTTCTATTCGGCTCTCCGGCGATGATAAGTTCGTTCGATTTCTAAATTGATCGGAATCAAGCCTTCCGATCCTAAGCGTCTAAGCATACGAAGAACCAAGCCACAAAAATTAGGAGTACTACCTAATACTAAGAAATAGGAAATAAACAAATCTAGCTAACAAAATCAAAGAGCCAATAAAGAAAAAGAAAACTACTTCTAAAATAAAATAAAATCTAAATCTAGATATGGAAAAATCTAGAACTAAAGTAAATAAAGCAAACTAAAAAGAAAATAAATCAAGTAAAGAAATCTAATCCTAAATCCAATTCAATTGTCCACTTCTTGATTCGATATTGAATCAATCAGTCCTCAGCAATGGTGACAAAAACTTGATGCACGCGAGGCGGATCACATTGGTAGGGACTCCATTTATCTTCATCGTTGAGCAGATTTCCAAAAATGTCTCTAGGTGCTGGCTCGGGTCTTCAGTCGCAGCTCCCTCAAATTGACTTTGATGGACCATATGTATGAGTGTTGTTTTAATTTCTAAGTTGTTTGCCGAAATGGATGGTCCAGCTATACTTGGCCTAAATCCTCTAGCGCTAGGAGCTGCATAATCCCGCAAAGGTCGACTACCTATATTTACTTCGGATGCAGCTTGATCCTCCATCATCTTCTGTTCGGCTCTCCGACGATGATAGGTTCGTTCGATTTCTAAATCGATCGGAATCAGGCCTTCCGATCCTAAGCGTCTAAGCATACGAAGAACCATGCCACAAAAATTAGGAGTACTACCTAATACTAAGAAATAGGAAATAAACAAATCTAGCTAACAAAATCAAAGAGCCAATAAAGAAATAGAAAACTACTGCTAAAATAAAATAAAATCTAAATCTAGATATGGAAAAATCTAGAACTAAAGTAAATAAAGCAAACTAAAAAGAAAATAAATCAAGTAAAGAAATCTAATCCTAAATCCAATTCAATTGTCCACTTCTTTATTCGATATCGAATCAATCCCAAAGAACGGCGCCAAAACTTGATGCAACGCGCGACTAAATCTCGTGACGGAGACCGTCGAGGACTCGAAGCACGTGCTCACACTCAATGCTCGCAAGTGCACGGATGTCGTCAAGTAATAAAAAGATTATCGATCCCACAGGGACTGAGATTCGAGTACCAATTTGTTCGGTGGATGTAATTGTTCTGAAATAGACTCTAAGGGTTGTGAATGAGAGGGTTATTGGTGGTCCTACTCAATACGGTGTCACATGGAGGAAGAAAATAGTTTGCCATGAGATCTTTTAAAGGGATTCTAGGATTTCAGTTTCACTTGTGTGTCGCAAAACATGCTATCAAATGGGCATTGTCTAAACGTCTAACTATGGTCTTATGGAAGGGACATCATATAATCTCCTAATGAGCCACCGCATCTATCGGGAGCTATCTTTGCCTTACAAGGATTGGACAGGCGGTATGAGGATTTCGAATCAATCCCTGAGATGAACCGTTTCCAGTTCTATCGCATCCTTCTACCCACGGTTACAGGAGATGAGGCCAACCCCTAGGTTCCTAGTATAAATCTCCTAAATATTAGATACGAGGGTTGTCACCCCTCGTATCTGCTAAGCACAGTAGATAGAAAACCAAATACACATAGATATCAGTCTAAACTAATTCCAATTGCAAATTTAAACTCAATACCAGAATTTAAATTTGAAGCAACATATCCTACGCACACAAACTACTCCCTAATCCTAGAATCAAAGAAACCACTCCATAGATAGGAGAGGAGAAACACAATGCATGTTCATGTTCGAATAAATAATAGATAAAGTGCAAGAACAGAAATTTACAATGCCAATGTGGCCTTCTCTCTGGCATTGAAGTGCAGAACTCGGATCTTCGGCGGTGTTCTTCCTCCCCGTTGTGAGTTCCCTAAGCTTTTTAGGGTTTCGGTGTGCCGTCCCAGCCATCTTGCCTCCCCCCTAGGGGTTGGGTGGAGCTTTCCTTATATAGACATCACACCGGATCGCTGCGAAATCTAGAAAAAACCCTAGTTGCATCAATTTGCTGGGCCGCCACACGACCGTGTGAAAACACACGGCCTGGATGTGTGTCAGGCTGTGGTGACCATTTCCGCCCTCTGAACACGGTCGTGTGTGGGCACACAGCCTGGCCATGTTCCCTTTTGCATCCAGCTGCCAAATGTCTTCTTTTGCTCTGAAATTGCACAGTTTTCCCTATAAAATGCTATCCTGCACACAAAAGTAAAAAGAGCAGATCTCTGAACCAGAAAATCAGAAATTCATGCAACATAATATAAAATATACGTGAAATGAACATAAAATGCTATGAGATGTGAGCAAAAACTACTCCTAAAACCCTATATATTTTGCTCACATAAATAAATAGGGATACAATTCTTTTCACTTCACTTGCTCTCAACCTAAATGACGGCTACACTAAGATCTTCTCTACACTTTCTCCTCTAAACTGATCGATCAATCACTTGAGAAAATGGTGCACCGAGTTTGGCCCTTCTTTACTCAACGTCCAGTTCTACTGCTCTTCTTCTCAACTTGGACGTCTGAAAACGCTACTGTGATTGCCTCAACTGGAAAGGTTTTTGCTATTGGATGTTGTTTTTCCTTCTATTTGTGATCGTCTAAATTGCATATCTGTAAAGGTTTCTGCTATTAGCTGTTGTTTTTCCTTCTATTCGTGATCATCTAAATTGCATATCTATAAAGTTTCTGTTGTTAGTTGTTGTTTTTCCTTCTATTCAGATTCATGTATTTCATTCATTTTTTTAGAATATGTAATCTATAAGAGTTTTTAAGAGGTTTCTCCACCTTTAAAGTATTCTTCCAAAAGGAGAAAATATATTGGTAGGCCTTGGACTAGTAGCTCTAGGAGAGAGCTGTGAACCAAGTAAAATTGGCTATGTCTTTTGTGTTGTCTTCCTTGTGTTGTGTCTTTCGAATTATGGACATTGCTCTTCGTGTTTTTGCTCAAGATTTGGTCGTGTCATTTTGGGTGTGGTCTTCTTGTTTTGTTCAAGTTTTTTTTATGTTTGTTGTCGTATTTTTGTTGCATTAATTTGTTTGTCTCTGTTCTTAAAAATAATATTCTCACCCCCCTCTTGTGTAGTCATCGGTCCTATCACTATGTAGCTATTGATTGCACGCAACAACATGCTACCATGAACGGGTCTCGTGGGCAGTCAGAGTATATAACTATCTAGTTATCGACTGCACGCAACAACATGCTTCCACGAATGGGTCTCGTGGGCAGTCGATTATCCTAGGTTGTTAAGCCTAGGCTTATCCAACATATCTAGCATGGAACGTCTATCAAAGTCGATAAAGATCGTCAATCTACTAATAAGCACGTCGAGGTGGTTAATCCTAGGGTTCCAACCAAACTAACGCGAAAAGCCTATCAAGGCCAATAAAGACAATAAATCCACTAATAAATACATCGGGGTGGTTAAGCTTGGGATTCGAACATATAAAATATTAAATGCCTATCAAGGTCGATAAAGATCATAAATCTACTCATAAACACGTCGAGACAGTTAAGCCTAAATTATACCATTTCTACTAGTTCAATCATGCATGCTACAACATGCTACCATGAATAGGTCTCATGGGTACTTAAGATGTAAGTTAGCTATCTAGTTACAGGCGACATATGAATCCAATTATCACTAACTCTGAACGGATAACGCAAGGGTATAACTTTATGGTAGATTATCTCAACCATGATTAGGAGACATGATCGCCCCTAGGTATACAAAGAAACAGTAGTTCAAAAGTAGGGAAACTCTACTGCAGATTCTCTCTCAACCACGAATGGGAGATATAGTTGGCAGCCGAGATATAAGAAACGTTATATACCCTCTAAGGATTAATCTCATCTTAATCATACTACCTCTACTAGTCCAATCACAATATCCACCGAAACAATCAATAGATAAAACATATACCAGTAGCATCTACTAATAAGCACGTCCGAGTTATTACGCCTAGGGTTCCGACACCTAGGGATCTATTAATGTTGTTTCATTCCTTAGATTTTCTCTTAAGGAATAACCTCATCTAAGTTATACTATCTCTACTAGTCTCAATCATGGTATCAACCGCAATGATACATAATCAAATAATCACATAACAGTGATATCTAATAAACAACAGCATAAGCATACTAATGGAAATCAATAGCCCGAAGTCAAATAGGGTATAAAAAGGGGTCAAGCAAGTACAAGGTCAAGGCAATACTAGAAAGAGCATCAAGTACAAATATAATATAAACTAAGTAACGCAACCTAACCACAATAATCATGAACTAAAATCTAAAGAGGTCAAAGAACCTATATATACCATCTAAGAATTTATCTCATCTTAGTCATACTGCCCCATTAGTCCAATCATAATACCAATCTAACAAATAATAGGTAAGCATATACCAGTAATATCTACCAATTTATATCACAAAGAATAAATAGGCACGTATACTTGAAGAATATCAATCAATAACTACATGCTAATGATGAGCAAGCAACCTAGAATCCAACGGTCCAAATAGATATAGGGTTAAAGCAATTCTAGAAAGAACGTAAAGTGTAACTACAATAAACCTAAAGTGTAACCAATATAACCATGCACTAAATTCTAAAAAGATCACGTAATCCATCCACCTCGAATCAGAGTGTCTTAGCTATCTTCCAATCCGAAGCTCTGCGTCCATTCTCAAATTTGATGAATAGTGCCTTCATTTGTTGTTGCCAAAGAAACACTAGATTGTTACCATTGTTGGGAGTATGGGGAATACAATCAAAGTCCCGTATTGGTAAGACATGGAAAAGATCATGTGCTTATTAGATAAAAATATATCTCCATTAGCATAAGGCCTTTTGAGTAAAGCACAAAAATAAAACCATGAGGGCTTAGGCCCAAAGTGGATAATATCATACCATTGTGGAGATATATGAATCTTATAGGCACTAACAATTGGTATCAGAGTCATAGTCCATGTCAAGCCATGAACCTCGAACAAAGGAAGTGGAGCTCCCATGTCCGGATCAAGAGAATCAGACACCAGGCAGGAAGTCCAGTTGGACCAAAAGGGTTAGACAACTGACAGGAAGTCCAGCTATGTTAGGAAGACCAGAAAGTTGGTAGGAAGTCCTAATGGGTTAAGGATCGGACATCAAGCAGAGGAAGTCCTTTAAGGACGGATAGGCTTGAGGGGGGCTCAATATGGTCCTTTATTTGAGGGGGGGATTGTTGGGAGTATGGGAATACAATCAAAGTCCCACATTTGTAAGACATGGAAAAGATCATGTGCTTGCAAGATAAAAAATATCTCCATTGGCATAAGACCTTTTGAATAAAGCACAAAAATAAAACCATAAGGGCTTAGGCCCAAAGTGGACAATATCATATCATTGTGGAGATATATGAATCTTATAGGCACTAACAACCATTGGATTCATCTGTTATTTAATTTGCTCTATTTCTGGCCTCATCATGTTAAGCTTCACAGTGGATTTCATTTGATTCAAAATAAGTGGGATGGTCTATTGGTGCAATCGGCCCAGGTCACGATTGACAAGACTCGAGTTTGACTCGAGTGATGTTTTGATGTTTGACATAGTATTTTTGACATTGATGTTTGACATTGATGTTGGTTAATATGTTGGGGAGATTGTTGGAGCAATCGACCCGAATTATGATTAACCGGACTCGAGTTTGACTCGAGGGAGATCTTGATGGTTGACTAGGGTTGACCATGTGATTATGGGAAAGTCCAACATGGGTTGGCATGGAAAGTCCAAGTCATGGGTACTTGGCAATGGAAAGTCCAAGCATGGTCTTGACATGGAAAGTCCAACATGTGTTGGCAAGGGAAAGTCCAAGCTTGAGTCTTGGCAAATTGAGAAGTCCAAGGGGTTTGATATTGGTAGCGTAAAGTTCAAGCGGAGTCTTGGTGGCGTAAGTCCAATGTGCCTTGGCGGTGTAGACACCATTAGCATGACATAGCCGATGGAAGCACCTGAAGGCTAGCGTGATGGATGAACAAGTCATGGATGACTTGGAGGGATCCGAGAGGTGTGAGGCTGATGGAGGTGGCTAGAAGGCTTAGGTCTAGGCTAAGGGTGGTCTAGCAGGTATGGGGGCACCATACTTGGGTTAAAACCTCATGTTTGAGGTTGGCCAATCGCACTATGGCGGCCATCGCGTGAGTCGACTAGAGTTTGCCGCTTTTAGAGTTGAAATTACTGCGCTGATCGCTCATCGGAGCGATCGATGTTGAACGATAGAGTCGACCGCTAAGGATGACATGATCGATAGTTTAGTCGCGAGCACGAGAATGCTCAGAGCCGACTAAGCGATCGACTACATGGGCGGTGACCGCAAATGTTGCGGCCGATCGCCAAGAGTTCCGTTGGAACTTTTCCAGTGTGGATCGAGCCATTGTCTCAAAGCTACAGTGGCATCAGTCGACTGGTGCCTTATGGCAGTCGACTGATCGGCGTAAATCTAGCCCGATGGAGGATAAAAGCAGCTGTTCATGGAAGGCTCAAGACAAGGTTTTTCTTGTGCGATTTGAAGGGGAATAGTTGGTGCTTTTCCAGTCCTTCAAGGCTAGTCCAAGGCAACAAAAAGCAAGAAAATCAAAAGCTCTTGTAAAGTAGTTTTCTTTACTTGCATTGTATTTCTTTCTTGTATTTGCTTGTCTTACTTTGTATTACTTAGTGTAATCTGTTGTAAGAGGTTTCTCCACCTCCGACGTGTTGTCGAGAAGGAGTTTATTGTTTAGTGGTTTTTGTGGCATCGCTAGGGTGCGTACGAACCCAATACGTGGAGTAGGAACCGTTCGGTTTCGAACCACGTTATATCGCTTGCGTACTTGTCTTGTGATTGTGTATTCATGTTTGTCTTTATATTGTACTTCTATATTCCGCTGCGTACTAACGATTGTATAGAGATGAATGCAAACGATTTCCATCGACGAACAGAATCACCGGTATTCACCCCCCTCTAGCGGCCTCAAATATCCTACAATTGGTATCAGAGCCTGGTGGCTCTTCAACGGATTAACAATCAGGAGCACGCTAGAGGGAAAGATGGAGAGATTGGGTGATGACATCAACGTTCCGTCTTCCTTTGACCGTGAAGATTTCGTGTATTGGAAAGGTAGAATGATGCATTTTCTAATGTGTGATTTTGACAATTGGATTAGAGTCTTAGTAGACTTTGACACTCCAAAAGATGACAAAGGAAGAAAAATCAAGAAGAAAAATTGGAGCCAAGACCAACTACGATATTACAATATCAATAATAAGGTAATGGGTATTTTGCTTAATGTAATCCCTAATGACATTTTGATCAAGATAGGGGATTGTAAAGACGCCAAGGAGATATGGAGCAAATTGGCGAAACATTATGAAAACCCATCACCGGTCCAAGAAGAAGAGTGCTCATCGGCTCAAGAGGAGGAGACCGAAGATGAAGAGAGCTCATCCTCAAGTGAAAGTGAGGAATCGGAAGTTGAAGAGGAGTTAACTTCCGGATCGGTGGAAAAAGTGGAAGAAGTGGAAAAAGCATCCACCTCTAGGATTGAGGGGGAGGAAGTTAGACCATCCACTTCGGAAGAAGAGCAAAGTCAAGAAGAAGCTTCTACTTCCGGTCAAGAAGAAGAGCAAGCTCAAGCTTCCACCACCGCCCTCGGTAACTCAAACATATCAATTTGTAATAAAAATCATATCATATGTTTTGAGTGTAGGGAATCAGACACTACAAGAGCAAGTGCCCAAAGAAAGTAAAGAAAGCACCTCTGGTGCCTAAAAGTCAACAAAAATCAAAGGATGCCGGTTCCCCAAAAACTAAAAGCAAGGAGCAAGTCATTTGCTTCAAATGCCGACAACCGGGACATTACCGGAATCAATGCCCGAAGGGGGAAAAGAAGAGGCAAAATGGAGCATCAAAAGTAAAGGGGAGCCTCTAAAGAAAACCCTAAGGTATATTTAAATAATGCTCCTTCTAATTTAAATGTTAAAAAGCATGCTAGGAATTTTAATTCTCTTGCAATTCATCATGAAAAGCATGCTAGAGATAAATATTTGTGTTTAGGTGCTAAAAGTGTCCACTTAGGAAATAAGGAGAAACTTGGGACTAATGTCCCTAGAAAAACCTTACCTAGGGAATCTATTAGGAAAATACAAGAGCACCTAGGTTTTAACCCTAAATGGACTAGGCATATGCCTAGGAAGAACAATGCCCATGGTTTAAATCAAAATTCTAAAATTGGGCAATTAGAATTAGAGAACCAAGCCTTGAGGTCAAGGCTTGAAAAATTAGAGAAGACCCTTAGGAATATACAAAATCAATTTCAAAGGTCTAATGGTCAAAGTCAAGGGTCAAAATCTAAATGTCAACACTTAGGACCTAAGAAACAAAAGTCAACCAAGGGCAAGCAAGGTTTGGGTCACAAACCTAAGCCTAAGGTGGCTTATCATAGTGTTCCATTTGATTATGGAACACAATCTAGGTCTAGGAAGACCAAGGTTACTAGGGAATTTATTCCTAAGAGTAACCATGGTAAGTGCCTAGTGGCTAGGGTTTCGAAGAAACCTAGGGTGGCCACTAAGAAGGTTACTAGGGAGGCAATTCCTAAGGTTAACCTAGGCAAGACCATAATGACCAAGGCTAACAAGCCTAGGAGGGTCATTAGAAAGGTATCTATGGAGGTCATCCCTAAGGAATACCTAGTAAACCCTAGGAGCTCAAATAGATTTTGGATTCCTAAGAGCGTGATTGATTCACGCTAGATGGGTTTAGGGTATGCCAACCTTGATTGGATGGGTAGTTAACTCAACCATGATGGAGGTGGCACTTTAGGTAATTTTCAAGGTTATAGGTACCTTGAAAATAGAGTTGATATTATGATCCCAAAAGAATTTAGGATGTGCCAATACATTTTTGGAATTATGAAAAATCAATTAAATTGGCACAATTTAGGTTTAGAGGTCATAATGTGTCATTTTGGGTTTTTGGCACACTTGGGAGATTAGTAGTAATATGGCAAAATAAACTTAATTATATCAAATGGAAATTAATATTAAAATTTAGGTATTTCTATACCTATACTTGTTATATGTCATGCTTTGTTTGCCATATAACATGCCATGACATCATCTTTATCTTTATCATATAAAATGTCATGATCATGTTTAGGATTAAGGATTAATGTCATGTGTTTTAGTTTTATATTATATGCCATGACATCATGATCATTGGCCATGCTTTATTTTGCTATCATTATGCCATGATCATTTCATGCATTTAATATATTGAAAATTGATTTAAGGACTATGGCATGACTTGGAGTCCCATTCATAAGGGAATCAAGTAGGGTTGCCTTAGAAAATGCATGAAACCCTAGATTGGGGAGAACAAAACCCACATCTCACATCCAATTGACATGTATTTGTATTTATACACCCTAGATACATGTGAGATGCTAGGATATGAGTTAAGTTCAAGGTGCATAGTTTTTGCATCTAGATGAACTAAAACTCACCTTTAACTAATTGTGGATCATTGGAAAAACTTGTGTGCAAGTCATGTGCATAAAGCCCAAGGAATATGATCCAAAATAAGGTTTTGAAAATATTTTAAAAATCATTTTGAAAAACCTTGGTGAAGTCTATCTTTTGATAGCAACCACCATTGATGAAGTTGATACAAAGTAGGGCCAAAACATTAAAAATTTCAATGGTTTTGAACTTTGTGCCAATTTTGCTATTTTATGGGTAAAATAATTTTCAAATATTTTTCACCCATTGTATGTGTCATAAGTATTATACGTATGAATTTTCATGATTTTTCGATATATGTATAATTATTTATGAATTTCCAAAATCTATTTCTAATAACTGAAATTTTGATATTTCAGTTATCAGTCGACTACTCATGGTGGCAGTCGACTGATGGGTGCTTCAATGACTAATTTCAATCACTGATTGATAGCCTGATTTTGGGAAAAACAAGGTTATTTAGCCCGTTTTTAGCAACAGTAAGGTTTCCTAACCACTCCTACCCCTAGGATATGCTTTGGGAAGCATTATAAAGGGTGAAAATCTATTGGATATGGATTAGGAGAGTGGTTTAGGGTTTGTATCAAATTTAAGGTATGGAAAGTTCATGTTTGAAATTTGAACCTTATTTTTGATGGTTTAGAGTTCCTATTGGCTTAGGGACTTCGCAAGGACATTGTTGGTGGAATGGTCAAGGGGGAGCAAGCCTTTAGGGGGAGGAATTCATCATGGGATGATGAATGGTATTTTTCCTCATGAGAGGGAAAATGGGATTTTAAGAAACCCAATTTGGAAATTGGGAGAGTATAGGATTGCCTCTCTTGAGTGATATGGGACTTATCACTAGGAAGATGGTATGCATCCTAGGTATTTTTGGACAAAGGGGGAGATTATAAGATATCATTGGGACATGAGACATTGACCTCCTTGGAGATAACCTTTTTGATGTATGTCAAAAAGGGGGAGAGTGAAATTACAAAATTGGGAAATTGGTAAGGGGATTTGAGTTAGGGGTCTAACTCAAGGTTTGTTTTGTCAAACATCAAAAAGGGGGAGATTGTTGGTGCAATTGGCCCAGGTCACGATTGACCAGACTCGAGTTTGACTTGAGTGATGTTTTGATATTTAACATAGTATGTTTGACATTGATGTCGGTTAATATGTTGGGGAGATTGTTGGAGCAATCGACCCGGGTTATGATTAATCGGACTCGAGTTTGACTCGAGGGAGATCTTGATGGTTGACTAGGGTTGACCATGTGATTATGGGAAAGTCCAACATGGGTTGTCATGGAAAGTCCAAGTCATGGGTACTTGGCAATGGAAAGTCGAAGCATGGTCTTGGCATGGAAAGTCCAACATGTGTTGGCAAGGGAAAGTCCAAGCTTGAGTCTTGGCAAATTGATAAGTCCAATGTGCCTTGGCGGTGTAGACACCGTTTGCATGACATAGCCGATGGAAGCACCTGGAGGCTAGCGCGATGGATGAACAAGTCATGGATGACTTGGAGGGATCCGAGAGGCATGAGGCTGATGGAGGTGGATAGAAGGCTTAGGTATAAGATAAGGGTGGTCTAGCAGGTATGGGGGCACCATACTTGGGTTAAAACCTCATGTTTGAGGTTGGCAGTCGACTGGCACAATGGTCGGTTCGACTGTCATGAGTCGACTAGAGTTTGACTGCCATTTTAGAGCTGAAATTGCTCGCGATCGTTCACCGGAAGATCGGTGATGTCGGCAATGACGATCGGCCAGAGCAGCGATCGTGATAGTTTAGTCGTGAGCACAGAATGCTCCGTAGCCGACTGGGAAGTCGACTACGCAGCTGGCAGTCGATTGCCAATGTTGGTAGTCGACTGCCAAGAGTTCCGTTGGAACTTTTTCGGCGTTGATCGAGTCGTTGTCTCATAGCTATAGTGGCATCAGTCGACTAGTGCCTTATGATAGTCGACTGATCGGTGGAAATCTAGCCCGATGGAGGATAAAAGCAGCTATTCGTTGAAGGCTCAAGACAAGGTTTTTCTTGGGCGATTGAAGGGGAATAGTTGGTGCTTTTCCAGTCCTTCAAGGTTTGTCCAAGGCAACCAAAAGCAAGCAAATCAAAAGCTCTTGTAAAGTAGTTTTCTTTACTTGCATTGTATTTCTTTCTTGTATTTGCTCGTCTTACTTTTTATTACTTAGTGTAATCTGTTGTAAGAGGTTTCTCCACCTCCGACGTGATGTCGAGAAGGAGTTTATTGTTTAGTGGTGTTTGTGGCATCGCTAGGGTTCGTACGAACCCAATCCATGGAGTAAGAATCGTTCGGTTCCGAACCACATTATATCGCTTGCGTACTTGTCTTGTGATTGTGTATTCATATTTGTCTTTATATTGTACTTCTATATTCCACTGTGTACTAATGATTGTGTAGAGACGAACGCGAACGATTTCCATCGACGAACAGAATCACCGCTATTCACCCCCCTCTATGTTAGTGATATATGAGAGATGTCCTAAGGCAATCACCTTATGTTTGAACCATTTATATGATAAATGAAGATTCACTATTTGAGTATACATGTTCTCATGTATTTGATTAGATCTTAAACTCATTTACTGGATGTCCACGATACGATACACAGCATGAGAGAATTTGTGATTGGATCACAACTAGTGAGTATCTCTACATGTGTAATTGTGATGTATCGGAATTATCCCTAGTCGATGAATTGATGGATTTGGACACCATCGATTCTGTCGAGACTAGCACGAGGTATACTCCTTGGTGTATCCAAGCAGCTGATTCTCACTGGCTGGAGACATTGTGATGTCCAGAGTTAATCGTGGATGCTAGTTATGGTAACTAGTTCATTGGAGTGACCAGCCGTAAGACTTCATATGGTTCTCTGCATATATAGATATGTCAATGAAGTTCTTACTGCAGCTTAAGTGCGATGTTCCTTTAACTTGCGGTATTCAAGTCATCTTGATCATAGAGACTTATGCTTTGACATCTTAAGCAAGCATCTCTGAGGAGATGTGGACCCGGGATGATTGGGTATAAGTCGAAGTGATCGAAGGTGTTTGAATAGCCTATAAAGGATTCACCACTCCTTGCGAGGAGATGTATACCCATGGCCTCTCGTCGGATTTTTACTAAAGTCTTTGGCCAAAGCATTACATGTTTAGAGTAAGGTACTCTTCGATACATATGCAGTAACTAGAATCCGTAGGACGAGGAAATGATACTTGGGCTAGGTGTGACATAGTCAGCCTAGTGGGGACTGACACTATAGACCATGTCCTGAACCAAGTGGGTATAAGATGAGTGAAGGGAATGGGGCACGATTCATTCGAGCTGCTGAAGGGTTTTCAGAAGTAGTTCTGGATCAACCGTTGATCTTTTCGGTTAATTGGGGATCATGATGTACTACTAGGTGCCACTCATGATCATTCTATAATTAATGGTTAATTATAGACGGCCAACATAAACCGAGAACCTATTTGGTCACACGCACAATGAGCATAATCCGAAGGATTTAAAACGAGCTTGAGAATGAGATTCTCAGACCGAGAGAAACTGGGTTTGGTTGGACCAAACATGGAGCGAGCATGAAATTGTTTCAGTCGCAATGGAAGCGTGGATGAGCCGTGTCTTATGAAGACATGATGGACGAACCAAATTGGTTTTGTTCTAATCCAATGGAGGAGAATAAACCAAAGGGTTTGGTTTGTTTTAAACGAATGAACCAAAGTTGGTTCGGTTCGTTTTAACTTAAAATAAACCATCATGGTTTGGTTTATTTTAACTTATATTAATGGAGCGGGATAACGGGCCTTATGGTTATGATCCAATAACCATTAAGAGAATTAGTTCTCTATAAAAGAGGGCTTAAGGTGTTGTTAAGCCCTAATCCAAAAAGCCCTAACCTAGTTTTGGCCGCCCACCTCTCCCTCCTCTCCCTCTAGTCGGCGCCAAGTTGTTGCCGCCGCCCACCCTCTCCAACCGGCGACCAGCTGCTGCCGTCTTCTCCCATTTCCAGCATCGAGCCGCTGCCGGAGGAGCTCCGGTGATCTTCCTTGGCTCCGGCGACTAGGTGAGCAAGCCGCTTTCCTTATTTGGCTGGCGCAAGGTATCCACCAAAAGCTGTCCAGTTTTCTGGACAGCTTGTTTCTTTGTTGTTGGAGCATCGTTTGGACGACGTTCGGAGATCCAACAGCGCCTACCTTGCCGGGGATTTGATCTCCGGCAATCCTCATAGGTGGAGGACGAAGGATTCGTCAAACGGTTGACGAATACCTCTCCGGAGAAGCGAGTTTTGAGGACTCATTTTTGGATCCGAATTTGGATTCGGATCGTGATCTTCTCTCGATCACATCGTCTTCAACACGAGGCTAGTAACCCGTACGAAGATGAAGCTCGTGACTTAGTGAAGTCATCCCGAAGATACTCGGCGTGGATACAGATAGAGACGATTCTAGCGAGGATCGTTCCAGTTGATGTCGTTCCCGCTACACGTGATACGAAAGGTATACGTAGTTAAATTTCCTTTTATTGCAAAATTTAAATTTATGGTTATGTCTACACATGTTGTACTATGCATGCGTGTGATGTGTGTATTGTAATAAATGTAGATTTATTATTTTATTTCTCGTACATGTTTATTTAAACATGTTCAACACACACTGCCATTATGGTAAAAACCCAACAAAGGGTATCGAGCCCAGGTTGTGTTTCGACATAATCATAAAATGGTTTTGCGATATTCATAATGATATTTCTAGAAATTTTCTACTTTTGGAAAGTTAGAAGTATTTATGGAAATTTTTCAATTTTGGAAAGTCTAGAAGTATTTATGGAAATCTTCCACTTTTGCAAAGTTAGAAGTATTTATGGAAATTAATATTTTCATAAATAAAATATTAGATTATATTTTGGAAATTTGTTTCCTAATTTAATCTTGATTTGATTTGGAAAATCAAATCTTAAAATATTTTATTTCCATAAGTAGTTTTGATGATTTAGGAAATTGATTTCCTAAATTGACTTTCCTTAATCAACTATTTCCACAAATAAAATATGTGATTAGATTTGGAAATTTGTTTCCTAATTTAATCATGATTTGATTTGGAGAATCAAATCTGAACATATTTTATTTCCATAAATAGTTATGACATATAAGGAAATTTTATACATGACATAATTGTATGACATGTAATTGCATTAGATGCATAACATTATGTCATGCGTGTCGTGACATGTAGATGTATGTCATGTATGCCATGCCATGTAGATAATAGTTATTTGCATGCAAAGAGGATGAGACATAAAAACCCTTACTCAATATTAAAGCCTACACCTTCCATTAATACGGTTAGAACCAGAGTTCTGTTTCTTGTTTGGGTTGTTGGACTCTCTCCAAGCCCGGCTCGAACCCGAACATGTTCAAACCATGGAATAGTTTAATACTAATATGGTAAGAGTCAGAGGTCAATCGTTAGCTTTGGTTGTTGGACTCTCTCCAAGCCGGGCTAATTGGTTGAATGCGCTCTAACCATATTAAAATTATTTCTCGATTAATGGGTTGGCTTTAACCTGGAGCATCGGCTTGTTGGACTCTCTCCAAGGTCGATGTTAAGGGAGGTGAAGTTGGGTGCTATGCATATGATGCATACTTGTTAATGTGTTAACAACCTGATGTATGTGTGAACATTCAAATAGTTGATAGCACATTGTGATAGTTGCATATATGTGATATGCAATCGGTATACTTGATACCTACCGTCGTAGTTATGAATGGCTTGTTGGACTCTCTCCAAGGTTGTTCATATCTATGATGGATATCGACCCATTTGGAGATGGACCTACGATCTCCCGAAGTGATTTTGGGGTTTTTTAAATTCAAAAAATGAATGGGATTTATAAATGTATTTTGATGCATTTTAAAATCATTTTCTCATATATGCTTGTTTTGTATTTCTAGGTCAATAAATTGATCATAACGTCTTTGAATTTGCGCACTATTTTGGATTCAAACAAACTGACTGGGCCTAACTTCCTGGACTGGCTTAGAAACCTGAGAATTGTTCTCAAGGTAGAAAAGCTAGCATATGTCCTTGAAGAGCCTCTACCCAACCGTCCTAAGGACGATGCAACCTGCATCAAATGTTGGTCTATCAAAAGCATGTGACATGATTCTCGAAATGGCGCGAGTGGCATCATGCTAGCGATGGTACCGAGTCGCAAAAGCAAAGATGAGCATATGGATGCTAATACCATAGTCTTTCATCTTCATGAGTTGTTTGATGAGCAAGCGAGATCCGAAAGGTTCGAAGTCTCTAGGCTCCTCTTCACCTCTAAGATGCAAGAAGGTTCGTCTGTAGTACAGTTTGTGCTAAAGATGAACGGGTACATCGAGCGGCTAGCCACCCTCGGGTTTATGATGGATCATGAATTAAGTATTGACTTAATTCTGCATTGTTTGCCCAAGAGTTTCTCACAATTTGTGATGAACTATCGGATGAACAAATTAGAATCCACTATTCCTGAGCTCCTCAATATGCTGAAGACTGTGGAGCCTTCTATGAAGCATGAGGAGAAGGCGGTTCTGTTAGTTGATTCCTCAAAGAAAGGTTCTAAGAGGAAGGCAAAAGAACAGAAGAAAGGGAAGAACAAGAAGGCGGAACCAGCACAAAAGGGCACCTGCCATCATTGCGGCAAGGAAGGCCACTGGCGAAGAAACTGCAAGATTTATCTTGAGTCCATGAAGAAGAAGAAGGCATCCGATGCCCTATCCTCTTTAGGTATCTTCGTTATTGATTGTCATTCTATTTCCTTAGACACTTGGGTATTGGATATTGGGTGTTGCTCACATATATGTAATGACATACAGGGGCTAAGGAATAGAAGAAGGCTCGTTAGAGGGGAGTTAAATTTGCGAGTTGGCAATGGAGCAAAGATTGCTGCGGTCGCCATCGGAACTTATTTGCTGGAGCTCCCTAGTGGACTAGTCTTGGAACTGGATAATTGCTATTGTGTTCCTTCTCTAATAAAGAACATTGTTTCTATTTCCTATTTAAATAGAAATGGTTACCATTTGACGTTTAGTAACAATTGTTGTTATATAACTTTGAATGGCGTACTTATGGAACTGGAACTTTAAGCAATGGCATTTATACGTTGAAGTATCCAGTGACATTTTCAATATCGAAGCGAGCAACAAGCGTGCTCGAAAGGATAATCACTTAGACTCCTACATGTGGCATTGTCGTCTTGGCCATGTAAGCAAGAAACGCATGTACGAATTACACCGATGTGGAATTCTGGAATCGTTTGAATTGGATTCATACGATACATCCGAATCATGCTTAAAAGGCAAGATGACTAAGTTACCTTTTTCAGGAAAAGGTGAATGAGTGGGAGAGTTGCTAGGTCTAATACATACCGATGTATGTGGACCTATGTCAACTCAAGCTTTAGGAGGCTATAGCTACTTCATTACCTTCACCGATGATCACTCACGGTTTGGGTATGTATTCTTGATGAAACACAAGTCTGAAGCCTTTGAAAGGTTCAAAGAATTCAGAAATGAAGTAGAGAAACAACATGACAAGAGTATTAAAATACTTCAATCGGATCGAGGTGGTGAATACTTAAGTCAAGAGTTTCTTGATTATCTAAGAGACAATGGTATATTGTCTCAATGGACTCCACCATATACACTACAGCATAATGGTGTATCTGAGAGGCGTAACCGGACCTTGTTGGACATGGTCAGGTCAATGATGAATCATGCGAATCTTCCCAAGTCCTTTTGGGGCTATGCACTTCAGACAACTGTTTACTTATTAAACAGAATGCAAACCAAGGTAGTCTCTACTACTCCATATGAGATATGGAATGGTAAGAAACCTCATGTATCTTACTTGAAGATATGGGGTTGTCCTATTTATGTGAAGCGGACTGTATCAGACAAATTGGATGCTAAGTTTGATAAATGTCTATTTATTGGATACCCTAAGGAAACAAGGGGTTACCAATTCTATCATCCTGTGGAACAAAAGGTGTTTGTTTCAAGGCATGATGTGTTTCTAGAGAAAGAGTTTCTCTTGCAAGAAAACAGTGGGAGTGTCGTCGAGCTTGAGGAGGCTCGAGAGACTCAAATAGACATTGATGAGATACCCGGTGAAACATAACAGCCGATAACTCATAGTGATGAACAATCGGCTGGACCTACTGTAACACCACATCTTCGTAGATCTGGTAGAACACACAACATTCCTGAGAGATATGGATTTCTCGTAAGTGAATCGAACAACGTGTTACTCATTGATGATGAGGAGCCTACCAGTTATGAAGAAGTGCTGACAAGTTCAGAAAGGGATAAATGGCTTGATGCCATGAAGTCGGAAATGGATTCCATGTATGAAAACCAAGTTTGGAACTTGGTTGACCCACCTGAAGGCATCAAGCCTATAGGGTGCAAGTGGGTTTTCAAGAAGAAAATCGACATGGATGGTAATGTGATTACCTATAAAGCTAGATTAGTGGCGAAAGGATATTGTTAAAAACAAGGTGTTGATTATGACGAAACCTATTCGCCTGTTGCTATGCTTAAATCCATTCGGATGCTCCTGGCCATAGCGGCTCATTATGATTATGAGATATGGCAGATGGATGTGAAAACAGCTTTCCTTAATGGAAACCTGCTTGAGGACGTGTATATGATACAGCCTGAGGGTTTCACATCGGTTGATAAAACCAAGGTATGCAAATTGCGACGATCCGTATATGGATTGAAGCAAGCATCCAGGAGATGGAATATCCGTTTTGATGAGACAATCAAAAAGTTTGATTTCTCACAAAATCCAGATGAACCTTGTGTGTATAAAAAGGTTAGTGGGAGTGCAATCGTGTTCCTAGTATTGTATGTCGATGACATATTACTTATAGGAAACGATGTTTCAATCTTACAGTTAGTTAAGGTTTGGTTATCCAAGACATTCTCCATGAAAGACCTGGGAGAAGCAACCTACATCCTCGGGATTAAGATCTATAGAGATAGATCGAAACGGTTGCTTGGTCTTTCACAGTCTACATATATAGACCGAGTGCTAAAGAGGTTTAGCATGTTGGAATCCAAGAAAGGTTTTCTACCCATTAGGCATGAGGTACACCTTTCGAAGTCTATGTGTCCGCACACAGAAGACGAGAGGATTTGCATGAGTAAGATTCCCTATGCATCCGCAATAGGATCTATCATGTATGCTATGTTATGTACGAGGCCCGATGTATCGTATGCTCTGAGTGTCAAGAGCAGATACCAGTCTGATCCAGGAATGGATCATTGGGTGGCTGTTAAGACAATCCTTAAGTACTTAAGAAAAACTAAGGATGTGTTCCTAATATATGGAGAAGGGGACATGGTGATACGTAGGTATACGGATGCCAGCTTCCAAACAGACAAGGATGATTCCAGGTCTCAGTCTGGATACGTGTTCACCTTGAATGGGGGCGCAGTAAGTTGGAAAAGTTCCAAACAAGACACTGTAGCGGATTCTACCACTGAGGCAGAATACATTGCAGCTTCGGAAGCAGCAAAAGAAGCGGTTTGGATCAAGAAGTTCATTTCTGAACTTGGTGTGGTTCCAGCCATTGTTGAAGCAATACCGGTCTACTACGACAACAATGGAGCAATTGCACAGGCGAAAGAGCCAAGGTCTCATCAACGATCCAAACATGTGCTTCGCCGCTATCATCTTATCAGAGAGATCATCAGTAGGAAAGAAATACAAATCGAGAAAATCCCCACTGAAAGGAACTTAGCGGATCCTTTGACTAAGGCATTACCTCAAAGTAAGTTTGAGGGTCATGTTAGAGCTTATGGTATTGGATACCGTAGCGATTGGCATTAGGCCAAGTGGGAGTTTGTTAGTGATATATGAGAGATGTCCTAAGGCAATCGCCTTATGTTTGAACCATTTATATGATAAATGAAGATTCACTATTTGAGTATACATGTTCTCATATATTTGATTAGATCTTAAACTCATTTACTGGATGTCCACGATACGATACACAACATGAGAGAATTTGTGATTGGATCACAACTAGTGAGTATCTCTACATGTGTAATTGTGATGTATCGGAATTATCCCTAGTCGATGAATTGATGGATTTGAACACCATCGATTCTGTCGAGACTAGCACGAGGTATACTCCTTGGTGTATCCAAGTAGCTGATTCTCACCGGCTTGAGACATTGTGATGTCCAGAGTTAATCGTGGATACTAGTTATGGTAACTAGTTCATTTGAGTGACTAGCCATAAGACTTCATATGGTTCTCTGCATATATAGATATGTCAATGAAGTTCTTACTGCAGCTTAAGTGCGATGTTCCTTTGACTTGCGGTATTCAAGTCATCTTGATCATAGAGACTTATGCTTTGACATCTTAAGCAAGCATCTCTGAGGAGATGTGGACCCGGGATGATTGGGTATAAGTCGAAGTGATCGAAGGTGTTTGAATAGCCTATAAAGGATTCACCACTCCTTGCGAGGAGATGTATACCCATGGCCTCTCGTCGGATTGTTACTAAAGTCTTTGGCCAAAGGATTACATGTTTAGGGTAAGGTACTCTTCGATACATGTGCAGTAACTAGAATTCGTAGGACGAGGAAGTGATACTTGGGCTAGGTGTGACGTAGTCAGCCTAGTGGGGACTGACACTATAGACCATGTCCTGAACCAAGTGGGTATAAGATGAGTGAAGGGAATGGGGCATGATTCATTCGAGCTGCTGAAGGGTTTCAGAAGTAGTTCTGGATCAACCGTTGATCTTTTCGGTTAATTGGGGATCATGATGTACTACTAGGTGCCACTCATGATCGTTCTATAATTAATGGTTAATTATAGACGACCAACATAAACCGAGAACCTATTTGGCCACACACACAACGAGCATAAACCGAAGGATTTAAAACGAGCTTGAGAATGAGATTCTCAGACCGAGAAAAACTGGGTTTGGTTGGACCAAACATGGAGCGAGCATGAAATTGTTTCAGTCGCAATGGAAGCGTGGATGAGCCATGTCTTATGAAGACATGATGGACGAACCAAATTGGTTTTGTTCTAATCCAATGGAGGAGAATAAACCAAAGGGTTTGGTTTGTTTTAAACCAATGAACCAAAGTTGGTTCGGTTCGTTTTAACTTAAAATAAACCATCATGGTTTGGTTTATTTTAACTTATATTAATGGAGCGGGATAACGGGCCTTATGGTTATGATCCAATAACCATTAAGAGAATTAGTTCTCTATAAAAGAGGGCTTAAGGTGTTGTTAAGCCCTAATCCAAAAATCCCTAACATAGTTTTGGCCGCCCACCTCTCCCTCCTCTCCCTCTAGTCGGTGTAGGGAATTCTTTATGCCAAATGGCATATGCGCAACGGAAAAATTAGGATCCCTTCCAAGTGATCCATGCGAAAGCAAACTCGTATAAAATAAATTTCTCTAAACCAAGCCTATCTTATAGGAGAGTTCTACCTTTGTTGCGTGCCCTTTGCAATCCCGCTTTTCTTTGGATGTGTTGGATCTTTTAGCACGTTCAAATGTCCGTGCCTCTATATGTATCCACACGAGCAAGCTCTTGTCTCACAAAAGAAAAACTAGAGGAGCTCTCCTTTACTTCTTGCTAGAGAAGTCCCTAAAGGAGAGGAAGAGAGGGAAAAGGAGAAAGGAAGAAGAAGACTCCTCTTCTTGCTAGCCTACACTCACAAACCCACACAACCAAAGCTTCCACCAAGCTCTCTCACAACCACATCAACACCTCACCAAAAACTCTACAACAATTGCTTTGGCCGGCCACTTCATGGGGTCTTTTATAGGGTTGGAAAAACCCTTTCACCTCCACACATTCAATGCAATCCATTGCATTGGGACACAAGTTTGGCCGGCCACTTAAGGAGACAAAACCATTTTGTTTCCTTCCACCTTATCTAGCTTAGGTGGATGCTTAGGTGGCATGCTTATGTGGCATTCTTATGTGGCATTCATGCATGTTGAATTAATCTTATTAATTCAATTAAGCTTATGTTATCATATTGAATTAATCTTATTAATTCAATTAAGCTTATGTTATCATATTGTATTAATCTTATTAAATCAATAAGGTAACATATTGAATTAATCTCATTAAATCAATTAGCTAAAATTCTCATTAAGCTTAAAGTCCAAAAACCATTTTGTACTTAAGCTTATTCCCATATTATTCTAGTCAAACTAGAATACTCTAATTCCTCTAATTATCATGCTCTTTGTGTGTGACCCTATAGGCTCTCATAACGTTGGCAGTGGATCTAAACTCTTTTAGATACACAAGCAATGAGCGGCATCTAGCAATACATCATTGCTACCCAAGTTACGAGATAAGTCAAGATCCGACTAACCTTTCGTGACTACTATAATATATGAGTGTCCTTCTATCCTTGATATCAGATTGATCAATGAGGCATAGACCGTGTCATCCTCGATCAATCTATGTGTTTCTTGATCCCTGAGTAAACTAACTCAAACAAATGAGTTCAATATCTCATATTGACTCATTCGAGCATGGCCATGCGTTTTAGTAGTTCTACTCAATCAAGGGGACCACCGATATCACTCGTCCATATGAGAGGGATAGATCCCATCTACATCACTCACATCCCTCCGCATAATTTGTTATATACCCAAGAATCGCTTTTATGGTCCACCCTTACGGGTGACGCTTGACGATACCAAAGTACATAACTCCTTATGTAGGGAACCGTAGTGACTTCGTGTCCGAGGACTATTCATACCAATAGTCACATGAGAAAGTTTATGACACTCATATAACGATCCATGAAACTTTCTCATGGCGGGTCGCCAAGATATATTCTCTAATATATACCCATGTGTCAACTTGATATCATATATCCATGACTTGTGAGATCAAGTCATCAATTGACCTACATGCTAGTCTTTATGTATTAATATTGCCCTTGCATATTAATACTTGACTAGAACATTTAGAAAGTGTTCTCTATACCTCTCATAATCAATTACGCCAATTGATGTGTAGATAAGAACCTACTTTTCTAGGGCATTACTATATTTAATTTAGGCACAAGCAAAACTTAAATATAATAACCATTCCTTTGCCTTTATAGAATATGATACAAAATGTTCCCTATTCAACCATCACATGATTGGTTCTTAGGGCTATAACTAACAATCTCCCACTAGCACTAGTACCAATCACTATGATATCTAATACCTAGTGACCTAGTGTGACCATCATGCTTCCTGCGTACAAAGCCTTGGTCAATGGATCTCGCGATGTTAGCTTCGCTTGCATTACTGCATATCCTCACATCTCCTCTATCGATGATCTCTCGAATGAGATGGAAGCGCCGCAGATGTGTTTGGCCGATGTGATCGAGGTTCCTTAGCTCGTAATAGCCCCATTGTTGTCACAATAGAGGTCTATTGATCTGCAATGCTAGGAACTACCCCAAGTTCACCGATGAACTTATTTGAGCCAAACAGCCTCCTTCACGCATCAAATGCCGCAATATACTTGTTGTAGAATCGCAATCGTGTCCTCGCTTTGAACTCTTCCACTCACACCACCATTCAGGCAAAACACGTACCCCGATTGCGATCTATAGTCATCCTTGTCTGTTTGGAAGCTTGCATCACTGTAACCCTTTACAGTTAGCTCCTCATTGCCTCCAAATATCAGGAAATATTCTTTCATCCTTCGTAAGTATTTAAGAATATTTTTGACTGCTATCTAGTGACTTTCCGTATCTACTCGTCATACTCAAAGCATACGAGATGTCAGGACGAGTACAAAGCATGGCGTACATGATAGACCCTATAGCAGATGCATAAGGGATCTTATCCATGCGGTCTCTCTCCTCCTTAGAAGAGGGACATTGAGTCTTCGAAAGACTTACACCATGTGATAAAGGCAGAAACCCTTTCTTGGAATTTTGCATAGCAAAACGATCTAGCACTTTATCAATGTATGTACTCTGACTTAGGCCAAGTAATCTTTTAGATCTATCTCTATAGATCTTGATGCCTAGAATATAGGCAGCTTCACCTAAGTCTTTCATCGAGAAACAATTCCCTAACCATATCTTCACAGACTGGAGTGAGGGAATATCATTTCCGATGAGAAGTATGTCATCTACATACAAGACAAGAAATACAACTGTGCTCCCACTATTTCTCTTGTAGACACAAGGTTCATCTTCATTTTTGATGAAACCAAACTCTTTGATTGCATCATCGAATCGAAGATTCCAGCTTCGAGAGGCTTGCTTTAGTCCATAAATGGACCTTTGCAGTTTGCATACCTTTCCAGGATGCTTTGGATCTCCAAAACCCTCAGGTTGTGTCATGTACACATCCTCGAGTAGCTTTCCATTCAGAAAAGCGGTTTTGACATCCATCTGCCAGATCTCATAATCATGGTAGGCTGCAATAGCAAGTATGATCCGAATGGATTTAAGCATCGCAACTGGTGAAAAGGTTTCTTCATAGTCAATACCATGAATTTGTTTGAATCCTTTAGCCACCAATCTACCTTTATAGGTATGCTTATTACCATCCATGTCAGTCTTTACTTTAAAGACCCACTTACACCCAATGGGTTTTACCCCTTCAGGTGGATCAACCAAGGTCCATACTTGGTTAGTGTACATGGATTCCATTTCGGATCTCATGGCCTCTTGCCATTTCTCGGAATCTGGGCTCATCATAGCTTCTTGATAGGATGTAGGCTCGTCAAGATCGACAAGCAATACCTCACCGTTGTCAGTCAAGAGAAAAGAATATCTCTCAGGTTGACGACGGATCCTATCAGATCTACGAAGAGGTTGGTCTACTTGAACAGGTGTTTGCTCCACAACTCTTTGGGCAACAATTTCCTCATCCACAACACTTTGTGGTTCCTGTTCATTTTCCATCGAAGCCTTAGTGTTATCGTCATCTTGAACTTCTTCAAGATGAATTTTACTCCCACTAGTTTTTCTAGAAATAAATTCTCTTTCTAGAAAGACAGCATTTCTGGCAACAAACACCTTGCCAAGTGTGGGATTGAAAAAGTAATATCCCTTAGTTTCCTTGGGATATCCTACAAAATAACACTTATCTGATTTGGGTCCTAGTTTATCTGAGACTTGACGTCTAACGTAAGCTTCACAACCCCAAATCTTTATAAAAGACATTTTGGGACTCTTCCCGGTCCATATCGTATATGGTGTCTTTTCTACGGCTTTTGATGGAACGCGATTAAGTGTGAAAGCGGCTGTCTCTAGAGCTAAACCCCAAAAGGAAGTAGGTAGATCAGTCTGGCTCATCATTGATCGTACCATATCTAATAGAGTACGATTTCTCCTCTCAGATACACCATTCCATTGTGGTGTTCCAGGTGGAGTGAGTTGGGATATTATCCCACACTTAGCCAGGTGATCACGAAACTCTTGACTAAGGTATTCACCACCTCGATCTGATCGAAGTAGCTTAATACGCTTACCAAGTTGGTTTTGTACTTCATTCTTGAATTCTTTGAACTTTTCAAAGGATTCTGACTTATGTCTCATCAAATATAAGTAGTCAAATCTACTCATATCATCAGTGAAAGTAATAAAGTACTTATAGCCTCCTCTGGCTTCGACATTGAAAGGGCCACATACATCAGTATGTATGAGTCCTAACAAGTCCGTCGCTCTCTCGCCATGTCCACTAAATGGAGTTTTAGTCATCTTTCCTAAAGACAAGACTAGCAGAACTGATATGATTCAAATTCAAATTAGTAAAATAATCCATCTTTATGGAGTTGGGATATGCGTTTTTCATTTATGTGACCTAGGCGACAGTGCCTTAGATATGTTTGGTTAGAATCATTCGATTTGAACCGATTGGTATTTACGTTATAAATTGGGTTTTCTAAATCTAGAACATAGAGACCATTCATAAGTGGTGCATTACAATAGAACATTTCATTTAAATAAATGGAACAACATTTGTCCTTTATTATAAAAGAAAAGTTTTTCTTGTCTAAACAAGATACAGAGATTATGTTCTTTGTCAATGCAGGTACATAAAAGCACTCCTCTAGTTCTAAGATAAGTCCAGTGGGCAAAGACAAAGAATATGTTCCTACAGCTACAGCAGCAACTTTTGCGCCATTGCCTACTCGTAGGTCCACTTCGCCCTTTGCCATTATTCTACTATTTCTCAGTCCCTGCACATTAGTACAAATGTGAGATGCACATCCGGTATCTAATACCCATGTAGAAGAAATAGATAGATTAACTTCTATGTATACCGAGGCGTAAGTCCCACTTCTCTTGTTCTTTACTTCCTCAAGGTAGACTTTGCAGTTCCGCTTCCAGTGTCCAGTCTCACCGCAATGGAAGCAGTCCCCTTCCTTAGGTACTTTACCCTTTGAAGTGGATGAGTCGGCCTTGCCTTTGGCTTGGGTCTTACCCTTGCCTTTGCGCTTACCTTTGTCCTTCTTGACCATTAGTACATTACTAACTTTCTTCTTGAGATTTGGTTGTAGCTTCTTAACATCGAGAATCTCAGCAAAGGTTTATCAATTTCATTCATGTTATAATTCATGACGAATTGATTATATGCTTCCTACGATTGCAGATAACATCGCTTGCCAATTCTTGGCTCTGGAAAACCTAGTCTTTCAAGGTTCTCAACCAACCCAATCATTTTGAGTACGTGAGTTCCTACAGGTGTTCCTTCTTGCATCTTGCATGCAAAAAGAGCCTTAGACACTTCAAAACGCTCGTGCCTAGCTTGTCCTTGATATAGTTGTTTCAAGTGCTCAACCATATCATAGGCATCCATGTTCTCATGTTGCTTCTGGAGCTCAGAGTTCATGGTGGCAAGCATAAGGCATGACACATCTAATGCGTCATCTTGATGCTTCTTATAAGCATCCTTTTCAGCACGAGTGGCCGCAGGGGCAGGTATTTCAGGGGTAGACTGCTCTAGGACATATAGTTTGCGTTCTTGCTTGAGGATAATCCTCAAGTTCCTATACCAGTCAAGAAAGTTCGCTCCATTAAGCTTGTCCTTCTCAAGGACAGATCGCAAGTTGAGGGGGTGTGTCGTGTTAGATGACATGGTGATCTACAACATTAAAATGCAAAGTTAAGTATCATACCTAAATCATTTAATTAGGCCTTTAATTAAATGAGGCTCCCACTAAATTCTCATAGCTACTATTTAGCTATAAATTTATATGGGATAAAGATCCACATCATAATTCGTCTTGAGTTAGCTTTGGCTAATCGCCCAAGACGTAGTATAATTAGGTAGGCAATCTTTTGCCAATTACATCTGATGTAACTCTTTAATAGCTTTGGTTAAGTTTTAGATTAGTTTTAGTGTTTATTCCTAAACCAGCTTCCAGGCTGTGGCGAGGCACAGGGGCCTTCTTGGATATCGGAGCAACGACCACTTCTAAGACAAAGCTGATGTTCGGAAATCACACAAAACTAATGTTAACACTTATGTTCAAAGCTAATATATGCCTCTACTTTCTTAACCAATTAAGAAACACTTAATTAAGTCTTAACCAAGATTGATAGTGGGACATCACGATTGTCCACTCGCACCCCTCCAAGATAAAATGCATTGCTTTGCTTTGGCAAACCCAATAACAAATGATCGAGGAAGTAGTGAGTACCAACTTTGGTAGGCATATCGTTTAGACTTATTAAGAAATAAACATGTATCATATACATATTAGCATACATCACATATAAGCTAAACTAATCATGCATCACATACAAGCTAAACTAACATGCATCACATACATATTAAACTAAGCGTGTCATGGTTATGGCCCTTATTCTACAATCTTCTCAAGCCAATGAAAAGATTGATTGGTCAACCTAGGGATAGCATCTTCTCCTAAGTGCTTCCTTTTGGTTGTCTTGTGTGTTGACTTCCTCCTTGTAACCTCATCTTCCAATGGACCCTCCATCTTTGTTTTGTACATTACAAAAGGAGAAATACTCGAGTTACATTCGAGTCTAAAACTAATTTTACAACAAGAATTATTAGGAGAAAGGCACGACACGCAGGCCGTATTAAGAATTACAACACACAATCACAAACTTTTTGGGACTAGGCCATAACCATGCACCATGTCAATTTAACTTTTAAAAGACATTGGATATTTTATTATGTTTGAAAAGTTGCTAATGCAATTATCAACTCATAATAAAAGTTATCCTACTTCTATATCACATATAAAATAGAGAAAACCTATTTTATACGATCTTTCGCAAGTGGCTCTGATACCACTGTAGGGAATTCTTTATGCCAAATGGCATATGCGCAACGGAAAAATTAGGATCCCTTCCAAGTGATCCATGCGAAAGCAAACTCGTATAAAATAAATTTCTCTAAACCAAGCCTATCTTATAGGAGAGTTCTACCTTTGTTGCGTGCCCTTTGCAATCCCGCTTTTCTTTGGATGTGTTGGATCTTTTAGCACGTTCAAACGTCCGTGCCTCTATATGTATCCACACGAGCAAGCTCTTGTCTCACAAAAGAAAAACTAGAGGAGCTCTCCTTTACTTCTTGCTAGAGAAGTCCCTAAAGGAGAGGAAGAGAGGGAAAAGGAGAAAGAAAGAAGAAGACTCCTCTTCTTGCTAGCCTACACTCACAAACCCACACAACCAAAGCTTCCACCAAGCTCTCTCACAACCACATCAACACCTCACCAAAAACTCTACAACAATTGCTTTGGCCGGCCACTTCATGGGGTCTTTTATAGGGTTGGAAAAACCCTTTCACCTCCACACATTCAATGCAATCCATTGCATTGGGACACAAGTTTGGCCGGCCACTTAAGGAGACAAAACCATTTTGTTTCCTTCCACCTTATCTAGCTTAGGTGGATGCTTAGGTGGCATGCTTATGTGGCATGCTTATGTGGCATTCTTATGTGGCATTCATGCATGTTGAATTAATCTTATTAATTCAATTAAGCTTATGTTATCATATTGAATTAATCTTATTAATTCAATTAAGCTTATGTTATCATATTGAATTAATCTTATTAAATCAATAAGGTAACATATTGAATTAATCTCATTAAATCAATTAGCTAAAATTCTCATTAAGCTTAAAGTCCAAAAACCATTTTGTACTTAAGCTTATTCCCATATTATTCTAGTCAAACTAGAATACTCTAATTCCTCTAATTATCATGCTCTTTGTGTGTGACCCTATAGGCTCTCATAACGTTGGCAGTGGACCTAAACTCTTTTAGATACACAAGCAATGAGCGGCATCTAGCAATACATCATTGCTACCCAAGTTACGAGATAAGTCAAGATCCGACTAACCTTTCCGTGACTACTATAATATATGACTGTATCCTTCTATCCTTGATATCAGATTGATCAATGAGGCATAGACCGTGTCATCCTCGATCAATCTATGTGTTTCTTGATCCCTGAGTAAACTAACTCAAACAAATGAGTTCAATATCTCATATTGACTCATTCGAGCATGGCCATGCGTTTTAGTAGTTCTACTCAATCAAGGGGCCCACCGATATCACTCTCGTCATATGAGAGGGATAGATCCCATCTACATCACTCACATCCCTCCGCATAATTTGTTATATACCCAGTAATCGCCTTTATGGTCCACCCTGTTACGGGTGACGTTTGACGATACCAAAGTACATAACTCCTTATGTAGGGAACCGTAGTGACTTCAGGTCTGAGGACTATTCATACCAATAGTCACATGAGAAAGTTTATGACACTCATATAACGATCCATGAAACTTTCTCATGATGGGTCAGTTCAGTATATATTCTCTAATATATACCCATGTGTCAACTTGATATCATATATCCATGACTTGTGAGATCAAGTCATCAATTGACCTACATGCTAGTCTTTATGTATTAATATTGCCCTTGCATATTAATACTTGACTAGGAACATTTAGAAAGTGTTCTCTACAGCCTCTCATAATCAATTCTGCCAATTGATGTGCTGTAGATAAGAACCTACTTTTCTAGGGCATTACTATATTTAATTTAGCTGGCACAAGCAAAACTTAAATATAATAACCATTCCTTTGCCTTTATAGAATATGATACAAAATGTTCCCTATTCAACCATCACATGATTGGTTCTTAGGGCTATAACTAACAGTCGGCGCCAAGTTGTTGCCGCCGCCCACCCTCTCCAATGACCACCGCCGCCTTCTTCTCCCATTCGATCGAGCTGCTTCCGGAGGAGCTCCAGTGATCTTCCTTGGCTCCGGTGACTAGGTGAGCAAGCCGCTTTCCTTATTTGGCCGGCGCAAGGTCTCCACCAAAAGCTGTCCAGTTTTCTAGACAGCTTGTTTCTTTGTTGTCGGAGCGTCGTTTGGATGACGTTCGGAGCTCCGACAGCGCCTCCCTTTCCGGGGATTCGATCTCCGGCAATCCTCATAGGTGGAGGACAAAGGATTCGTCAAACGGTTGACGAATACCTCTCCGGAGAAGCGAGTTTTGAGGACTCGTTTTTGGATCCGAATTTGGATTCGGATCGTGATCTTCTCTCGATCACATCGTCTTCAAAACGAGGCTAGTAACCCGTACGAAGACGAAGCTCGTGACTTAGTGAAGTCATCCCGAAGATACTCGGCGTGGATACGGATAGAGACGATTCTAGCGAGGATCGTTCCGGTTGATGCCGTTCCCGCTACACGTGATACGAAAGGTATACGTAGTTAAATTTCCTTTTATTGCAAAATTTAAATTTACGGTTATGTCTACATATGTTGTACTATGCATGTGTGTGATGTGTGTGTTGTAATAAATATAGATTTATTATTTTTATTTCTTCCGCTGTGCACATGTTTACGAAACATGTTCGAACACACACTCGTCGCGGTACCGGAAACCCAACACTCTAGTGGCCTCAAATCTCCTACATAGTCGCCACTCTGATTAATACCATTGTCAAAGCAATAGAAGCCCATCAGTTCAGACCGCTAAAACCATGGACTACATTGATCAAATGCCGAAGAGCCTCCACTGGGGGGAATGATTCAGTAGCAACAACAACATAGCAACAACAGCAACCTCGCCAGGGACAGGAGACGGAGGCAACGCAGCGGCCGCAGAAGCAATTTCTACGTGGTTGTCCGACAAAACCACTATGATATCATCAACGCCATCGATCTCGTGGGACGGTCCATGCCTAGAGGAGTAGCTTCGAAGGCGGTACGGACTGAGTCCCATAGGAAGAGAGAATTCGAGATCTCTACTGTGTTGGAGGATCGGTGGTCGGCTAGAGGGGGGCGAATAGCCCTTTTCGAGTGTACGGTGGAAGTCGTTCATTCATCGCGTGCTTGGCTACAATATTCGTTAATACACAGTAGAATAATAATAATGAAAACAAATACACAAGCACACACACAATACACAATGATATACATGGTTCAGAACCTTAGGGTTCATACTCAACGGGTGAGCTCAACGAGCTCGTGTTATACGCACGGCACATACAACAACTCCTCGACAACACGTCGGAGGTGGAGAAACCTCGTACAAGCAATTACAATAAGTAATACAAAAAGTACAAGCAAATACAAAGACTACAAATGAAAAATGTAAAGAACACTTTACTACAAATGGCTTTGAATCCTTTTCTTATTGCTTGCTTTGGTTTGCTCTTGAAGGACTAGAATGCAGCAGCAATTCCCCACCAAAATCTTCCCAAAATATCTTGCAAAATCCTCCATCTTGAGCTTCATTTATAACCTGCATCGAGCTGATTTTGCTCTCATCAGTCGACTGATCGTGACCATCAGTCGACTGGTCCTGTAGCTGTTGTCTCACAACGACTCTATCCACGCTGGAAAAGTCTTAACTGATCCATCATCAGTCGACTGATCATGCCCATCAGTCGACTGATGATCCCATCAGTCAAGTGCTCCATACGATCACTCGACTAGAAAACCTTCTGTGCCAGAATTCACCCCGATCAGTTGACTGCTCTCCCTAAGCAGTCGACTGATGGTGTCGGCAGTTGACTTCCCTCCCTCGGCAGTCGACTGTTCGGCCAGAACCTAGTCAGTCGAACACCGATCGAGTCGAGCAATCGACTGGTCCCTATACCAGTCGACTGATGTTGGGCAAAACCTCAAACACCAAGTTTTTTTAGCATCCGACTATCGGGTAAACCCTCAAACACCACGTTTGAGCATCCGACACTCAGTCTTAGCCACTTGGCCAAGTCCACCTCATCCTCTCATGGAGTTCCCCACCGAAGCTCTCTTCCCTCGGCCTACGTCCCTCGGATGCACCAAGCGCACGGCTTCGCAATGTCATCCTTCGCATCTCTTTCTCTCGAAGTCTTCTTCCCTTGGGACTCACTCCATTCGCTCCCCGTCCGATAGGCCCTCGGATGCACAAAGCGCACGGCTTCGCAATGCCATCCTTCACCGACTCAAGGACCCCGAACCTAGTGAACTTGCCAAGTCCTCAAGACTTCCCACACCAAGCCTCCTGCTTGAATTTTCCATGCCAAGCCCCATGCTTGGACTTTCACCGCCAAGGCTACACACTTGGACTTACGTGGCCAACCCATGTTGGACTTTCCTAACACCAAGCCCTATGCTTGGATTTTCCCAACACCAAGCCCCATGCTTGGACTTTTCACCACCAAGGCTACACACTTGGATTTATGTGGCCAACCCATGTTGGACTTACCATGACAATCTCATGTCATACGTTTTGTCTAACATCAAAATATAGTTCGAGTCAAACTCGAGTCTTGGGCCGATTACACCAACAATCTCCCCCTTTTTGATGTTTGACAAAACCTCAAACTCCAAGTCTACCAATTATCCCCAATTGGCAATTCTCACATCCCAATGAGAATTCCAACTATCCCAATTGATAACTTCTCCCCCTTTTTGACATACATCAAAAAGGTCCTCCCCAAGGGTATGAATGTCTCATATCCCAATGAGATCTTACAATCTCTCCTTGGAGGAACACATGCCTACAATCTTTCTAGTGATAAGTCTCATATCATT
>CM046002.1:91934372-92057009 GCA_025175895.1 Wurfbainia villosa
TTGGTTACCCTTCAACCTTCAAGTAATCGATGTGCCTTATCTTTGTTTCTGGGATGTTAATTTCAAAAGGTTGGAGATCCGGTAATGATCTTGTGATAGCTGTGGTATCTTGTGATTGTCGGTTGGAATTGGTCTTGCCTTAATTTGGTTGTTTGATATAGATTAGATACTCGGAATTGGGGCAAGAAGTTGTACGGGTGAAATTAATCAAGGTGAGTTGTGATTTAGGTGTTATGGATGAGAATGTTCAATCTATAGCTAGCCTATTATTGGTTTGCTAATTAAGAGCTAATGAAGGAAGTTGTTCAGGTAGTTGATCGAGATATAAAGTTGATGTAGGATTATGATTTGATCCTAATATTAGAATTGATAGCATGATTGGATCATATATGTTTTGTTTGCTGGATGTTGATTTCAGGACCTTGATTCAAGATCGGTTCATGGACGTGAAGACTATCGACATAGTCTACATAACAGGTGGGTAATATCTACCTGGTCCGGTAGTTTTGATCAAATTCCTGTGCATGAACTTGGATAAATGTATATACCTGTTTACCTTAGATCCACTCTTATTTAATCATATGCTTGTACTGCCTTGACCTTTGAGATATATACTCTGTTACTCCATTGATTATCTAGCTCGGATAGGAACTATAAACCCTATTATGTATTAGCTGATGGATGTTCAGTAAGTACAGGTGGTTAGGATTATCTTGGTGACTTCAGATTGGTTTACTGTATTACATCACTAGGGTTAGGTGATGGTTTGGATTATGGAGTCGTTTGTTATATCATATCCGTATTAGTGGTGCATTTATGATGGATCTAGTTGTCTGTGCATAGATAATTGTATGGTTGTTAGTATGTGACCAGGGACTAGAGGTCCTAGCGTGATGGTATATCCATTATGGATTGTCTGCATGTGTATGGTTATATGGACGGTCGATTGTGTATCGCTATTGACTTGAGGTCTCAGCGTGGTTGACTGTCAGAGGAGTATGACTCTTTGTGTGATAGAGAGAGTCTTGTGGATTGTAGTCCTTGCATTGTTTAACTTTTGGTTGACCAGGACTCCCCATGGGATAGGGAGTGTGGCGAGGATACATGTATGGAGCTATGCATCATTACATTGCATGCATGCTGTTGACTGAGTCTCCCTTGTGGATGAGATGGGTCGTCAGTCATCCTGCCTCCCCGGCCACTCGGGGTAGTGGTAGCAGGGTTGAGGCAGAGCATTGGATGTGCCGCGCTCGACCACTATGGATGGTGGTAGCTGGAGATGCGCACCTGGCCACTGTGCAGAGTGGTGTTAGCACTCGCCCACTATAGACGGTGGTTGTGTGACGTGCAGTTCTCCTGTGTGCGGCGTTTGTCTACTCATGGGTAGGGACAGCGTGGCTTGCAATAGGGGCCCCTAGGAGTAGTTAGCTTTTTACGCTTATACGCTACTCAGTCATACTACCCAACTCGGTCACTCGAGAGTGGTTTTCCACGTATTTGCTTCCGCTGTTATTTTGTATTATGGCCATGTATAATTAGTGTTGTATCTGGTTGTGGATTTGTACGTTGTTTTGTGTAGTATGTTAGAGTCGCACCGGTGCACGCCTCTTGTGTTGTTGTGGATATATTGTTTGGTATTGTCCATTTATATATTGTTGTTGTGGGCCTACGAGCCTTGTATTAACTCGATATGTTGCCACGTACAGGGGAGATGCCGTCCGTTTGCTTTTCGGCACGGCATACTCTCAGGGCGTGACAATTTTATTGGTATCAGAGCCCTAGGTTGCGAAGTCCACTTTCGGATTTGATTTCGTTCGGACATCGAGTTTTGCTTTACTCGGTTTTGGTTTGTGAGTTCTGGGATATGGCTGTTGCGGACATCTCCGAGCTACAAGGATTAAGGTATGTTGACTGTTATTACATATCCTTCTATTGGATATGCATTTAGTTGCTTATAACATGGATGACTTGTAGGATATTGGTTAGTATTCGTAACTGTGGTTTGAGTTTGACCACGGGAACGATATGTTGAGGTTATTAGATATGTACCTACTATCGAAAAGGTAATTACCTTTGAGAGCCGACTGATACCGAGTCGAAAAGCAGGAGTTAGGTAGTCACATCTATTATGGAGATTAAGGATTTCGGTCCTAAGATTTTCACTAATTATAATAGTCAGATCATTACCTATTGGGTAATTGACAAGCGAGTATACTATTACTGATTCAGATAGTAGAAAATTAGTATATGATAATCATGGGGATTTTGATCCTCGGATTGGTCGTTCTAGGTTGTATAACGTTGAGGGTACTTTTGAGTACTTAACTCGAGTTATACGAAGATAGTAGTGTTAGTTGAATACCATTATCCGGATTTAGCCGGTACTTGGTGTAAGCTATAGGAAATAACCTACGGGAAATAACGTATCATTTAGTCACATTTCAGTGATGTTGTGAGATAGTATTTTCCCACGTCATTTTCTTTGACTCATTGTCAAGAAATTCTTGGGCTTTAGGTCGAGTGATCGTTTGGTAATGGAAGTACCATGCAGAGTCGTTAGACTTGCTAAAGTTACGACCATTTAATAGCCCAAGAATGTGATTGGATTGGTTTTGGCCACCCATGGGTTATCGGTTGACATCTTGATCAGGATGTTTGGATCTCCTACCAGATCCTACCGGAAGTCCTTAGACCGAGTCATGTGTATAGAAATGACTCCGTAGCAAGTATTTTAAGAGTTAAAGATTTGATAAGCAGATATTGCAAGTCAAATTATTGGAATCAGAAGTCTCCGGATGTTGGATAAAAGGAGCAAGATTAAAGTAATGAGTCACGAGTGACTATTGGAGAGTTTTCCGATCATAGAAGACCGTTTACAGATTGTCAGCAGCTTCTCATGTTTATCAGCGAACTAAGAGGAAAGACTCCGAAGGGAGATTATGTGTGTGCAGTGCGGGTTACGACGAGACACAGAGTCAGATTATCTGATGGACCATTGTATCTGTTTCTACTATAAGCAGCTGGTATCAACGAGGAGAGTACGTATTTTGAAGACTCAGTTGAAGACTATGGATGATGCTTTCGAGCGGACGATCCACAATCTCGAAAGCTGAGATCATTACAGAAGATTGGGTTATCACATCAGCAGTGATTTACTACCTCAGATATAGTTGGAGCTCTTAGATACTTTCATCCGGAAGAAGTAAGTTACTCAGCAGTATCAGCCGAAGACATCTCAGAAGACTCAGATGTTCAGACAACAATTGTACCTTCCCAGACGACAGCAACTGTTACCTTCCCAGGCGTGGTTATAATTTGTTCAGAGGAGAGAGAGTATACGACGAGGGTCATATCTATTCTGCATTCTTCAGACGCAGCTATACCTTTCACAGAGTTGGAGCGTGCTACGATGTTGACAGTTATTCAGTATTTTATAGTCGGATGTGTATCCTTTTCCAGTACAACAGTGGTTACCATCTCCATTGCAGTTGTTTCAGTTTGTACCTCAGTTTCAGCAGTTGATTTCAGTTCCTTCATGATAGTCTTTGCATCTACATGAGCTCAGCCGTCCAGAACAGATGTTGGACAAGTTTACATGATTACTCGAGAAAAAGTATAGAAGACCGAAGGATCGGTCCTTCGGGGTATTACTTTAGGTTATCCTATTTGCGGATATATCGAGAGATACTGGTAGTTTACAGGTATCTTTGTCTAGAACATTCTTGGATAGGGTTCGAAGGGTTCCTATCGACTGGTGGGTTGGTGATTTTCTCTACCGTTTGGTGAGATGTTGATCAACAACCAAGAAGGCAAGGGATACCCTTAGCCTTTGCTAGACATACCTCCACTATAAACATATCCTTACGGATAGTTGGATTGTTGGAGCGTTGGTATACTAAGACTCTCGGATGTATGTATAATCTGAGAGTATTCAGATGTAGTTTTGGATGAACTCTCGAACTTGCCACTGCATGGGCAAGTGGAGTAAGAGATTGAGGTGATTTCGGGAATAATCCTGATATTGGGGGCCTCATACCGGGAGATGATTTTATGGGTATCAGTGTTGCTAAACACTATGGGAGATTTATCTGTCTCAGTGTTCTTCTTGAGAAGACTTGTAACTTTTTGTTAGAAGGGAGACGAACCTTCGAGGTTATGCATCAATTATCGATGATGGAATACAGTAGTTGTTGAGAATGAGTATCCTTTGTTAGGGATAGATGATCTGTATAGATCAGCTAAATGACACCTTTGTATATCCTAGGGTTGGTCTACGACTGGAGGTTTGATATTGTAGTGACTTAGTGTCATACAATTATCATTGTCGGTATGATGATTGAGCTATCTGTAGCTTAGAGTAAAAGGGATACAGGTGTGTAGAAGATGATATTTCATACTTGGTATGAATTTAGGAGATGTTGATAATGTTGTTAGACTTATCGACGATTTAGTCGTTCATGAAGCGACTGGACCCATTGGTGGTTGCCTTCTTAGATGATTTGTTGGACCAAGAAGGTGATGGAAATTACCTGGTCGAAAGTTATGAAGCTAGGTTTCAAGGCCTAGAAGGTGACTGACTTTTGGGTCAGTGTTAGTTAATCTGTCTGATATGGATGGAAGAATATTGTATGTAGATGCATCATGTCAAGGATTAGGAGCGATCCTGATGCAGTTGAATGAAACGTATATTATGTATATGCTAGTTGAGAAACTAGAGAGATTAGTCATTATAGTCTTCCAGTTACTTCCGGTTCTATAAGACAGAGTGAATTTTGGACATTAGATTAATTTCTCTTGTGAGAATAAATCTCCGTCTCTGGGAAGGATGGTGGTTTCCAGAGTTGCATTCGCTTGAGGAAGAGTTGTTTCAGGAGACTCTTCATTCAGGAGTGGCGATTTATTCGGAGTGTATCCGAAAATAGTGAGTATTGGGACGTTCCTATTGGTTGAACGATATATGGGACATGATTGATTTCGTAGTTTGATGTTGGGTATTGCAAACAAGCAAAGGTGGAATATTAGTGACCAGTAGGATTGCATACCGTGATGAAGTGAGAGCCTAGTATGTCAGACTGTGTTGGGAGATTATCTAGAATTCGGAAAGGACTTAATCGGATTTGGATAGTCGATGATCGATTAGCTAGGTCTGTTCATTTTCTTCCGAGCCGTAAGATGAATTTCGTTGGATCGCTTGACGAAATTATATCTATGGAGTATCCTTGAGTATCATTTCTGATAATGATTCATGATTCACCTTACGATTCTGGCAAAGTCTCCCATCAGTTACGAGTCTAGAGCTCCACTCAGGTACAGTTATTAACCTATTAATCGGTTGATTGAGAGCGTATATAAGAGCTGGAATGTAATATTCGAGCTCAGTACCCCACTTAGTCATTTGAGTTGTGACTTTTCTACGAATACTTGAGATGGTTGTTGTGACATCTTGTACTCGTACATGAGTCGGAAATTTGGGGACCAAATTTTTATAAGTGGGGGAGAATGTAAAATACAAAAAAAAAATTAAAATTAATATGGATTAATCCTTTATTTAATTGGGTTTAATTAGTGGGTTAATTGGGTTAATTTAGTTATTGGGCTGAGCCCATTGGGCTGAATTCATTGGGTAATGGGTATGGGCTAAATCCGTTTGGATTAGATTTGAGTTGGGCTTGAAGTGGCTTGGACCAGGTCACCTGAAAACGGTTTTTAAAAGATGCCGAACGAACACGACCCGACCCGACCAGTTTAGACGCAGATTATTTCTTCCCACCGCAATTTCTCCGTCTCTTCTCGCGATTTCCTCTGTTCCCCTCTCTGGTTTCTCGATCGCGATTTCTTCTCCCCGGTGCTCCATCGCCCATGTCTCTCCTTCCCGATCTCGGCGGCAGCTAGCTCCTCCAACCATCAAGTTTTCTTCGACGCATGGGACGATCACCGCGACCACCGAGCCAGTTCCTTCGGTCACCGTAATCGGCCGGTATGCGATTCTCACTACCATCTCCGCCGTGACCGATCGACGCAGTTCTTGTGCTAGTTGTTACTGATGTCGTTCTTCTCCCTCGAGCTCTGGTTGTCATCGCCGAAGCAACTTGCTGATCTAGCGATTTGCTTTATCGTCGGTTTGTTAGATCTCTATTGTGGTCAGTTCTGGTTTTCTTCTTCTTCCGACATTACCACAGCTTAGATCGGATGTGGGGACTCAGATCGGCATTGTCGTCGTTGTAGGTGAGCATCGCCGGTGTTGATACTCTTCCCTAGTAGAGTTCATCATTTTGGCTCGATTGTTAGGTTGTTTTCATCTTGGATCGGATGTAAGTTTGGGAACCATGATTGCAGGTGGATTGGGGTTTCTATGGCTGTGTTTTGTGGATCCCAACAGCGGCATGCTTCAATGGTCCTTACTGTGGCTAAAAAAAATTTGCCATTGATTGCGGTGTTGATCACCCTCACAGAATGCTTCGAGGCTTATTGTTAGCCACTCAATTCCTTTGGTTACCCTTCAACCTTCAAGTAATCGATGTGCCTTATCTTTGTTTCTGGGATGTTAATTTCAAAAGGTTGGAGATCCGATAATGATCTTGTGATAGCTGTGGTATCTTGTGATTGTCGGTTGGAATTGGTCTTGCCTTAATTTGGTTGTTTGATATAGATTAGATACTCGGAATTGGGGCAAGAAGTTGTACGGGTGAAATTAATCAAGGTGAGTTGTGATTTAGGTGTTATGAATGAGAATGTTCAATCTATAGCTAGCCTATTATTGGTTTTCTAATTAAGAGCTAATGAAGGAAGTTGTTCAGGTAGTTGATCGAGATATAAAGTTGATGTAGGATTATGATTTGATCCTAATATTAGAATTGACAGCATGATTGGATCATATATGTTTTGTTTGCTGGATGTTGATTTCAGAACCTTGATTCAAGATCGGTTCATGGACGTGAAGACTATCGACATAGTCTACATAACAGGTGGGTAATATCTACCTGGTCCGGTAGTTTTGATCAAATTCCTGTGCATGAACTTGGATATATGTATATACCTGTTTACCTTAGATCCACTCTTATTTAATCATATGCTTGTACTGCCTTGACCTTTGAGATATATAGTCTGTTACTCCATTGATTATCTAGCTCGGATAGGAACTATAAACCCTATTATGTATTAGCTGATGGATGTTCAGTAAGTACAGGTGGTTAGGATTATCTTGGTGACTTCAGATTGGTTTACTGTATTACATCACTAGGGTTAGGTGATGGTTTTGATTATGGAGTAGTTTGTTATATCATATCCGTATTAGTGGTGCATTTATGATGGATCTAGTTGTCTGTGCATAGATAATTGTATGGTTGTTAGTATGTGACCAGGGACTAGAGGTCCTAGCGTGATGGTATATCCATTATGGATTGTCTGCATGTGTATGGTTATATGGACGGTCGATTGTGTATCGCTACTGACTAAAGGTCTCAGCGTGGTTGACTGTCAGAGGAGTATGACTCTTTGTGTGATAGAGAGAGTCTTGTGGATTGTAGTCCTTGCATTGTTTGACTTTTGGTTGACCAGGACTCCCCGTGGGATAGGGAGTGTGGCGAGGATACATGTATGGAGCTATGCATCATTACATTGCATGTATGCTGTTGACTGAGTCTCCCTTGTGGATGAGACGGTCGCCGCCATCCCGCCTCCCGACCACTGGGGTAGTGGTAGCAGGTTGAGGGCGAGCATTGGATGTGCCGCTCAACCACTATGGATGGTAGTCAAGGAGATGCGCACCGCCACCGTAGAGTGGTGTTAGCACCACCACTATAGACGGTGGTTGTGTGACGTGTGTCTGCTGTGCGGCGCTTGTCTACTCATTGGTAGGACGTGGCTTGCAGGGGCCCCTAGGAGTAGTTAGCTTTTACGCTTATACGCTACTCACCATACTACCCAACCCTGGCCACTCGAGAGTGGCGGCACGAGTCGGGCTAGTTGTCATGTCGTGCCACCCTGGCCACTCAGGGGTCGTGGTTGGATGGGTCCGCAGACAGTGGCCATGCATATGCATTGCAGATATATATGGATCCATGTATTTGATATATGTTTTCCATATGCCTGTGAGATGTCTTTGCATTTGATTGAGCTATGATTGCTGCATATGGTTGTTCATCATGATACATGTCATCTGCATTTTTATTTACTGCTATGTGTTGAGCATGATACATGCATTGATTCAGACTGTTATATGCATTTGATTAGCATCATGTCATTGTGTGGTACGGACCGGGTTATTATACAGGTGATCATATACTGTTCATATGTCTGAGTATTGATCAGGTATGGGATTGACCTGGTACATTATATGGGTTATGTTATTGTATATCTCATCGATGATATAGCTTATGGTGTTGCGTAGACCGTGCACGCTGGTACATTACTTTATGTTCGCTTGATCGCTTTTAGTATATACACTGAGTATGACTTTACTGTAGTTACTTGTTATTAGAGTTAGATAGGACTGTATGTCTATTGGACTCATGCTGTATACCTGTAGATCTTCACATGTATACTTGTAGATTTCTTTACCCTATATGTTCATGCACTTCTATATATTACCCCTGAGTTTATACTCACCACCCCTGGACCCTGGGTTTTCTGTCGCCCAGATAACAGGTAGAAGATTCCTTGGACGTTTGGAGCTCCGCCAGCTGATCCCATCTAACACCGAACATTTGGGGTTTTCCACGTATTTGCTTCCGCTGTTATTTTGTATTATGGCCATGTATAATCAGTGTTGTATCTGGCTGTGGATTTGTACGTTGTTTTGTGTAGTATGTTAGAGTCGCACCGGTGCGCACCTCTTGTGTTGTTGTGGATATATTGTTTGGTATTGTCCATTTATATATTGTTGTTGTGGGCCTACGGGCCTTGTATTAACCCAATATGTTGCCACGTACAGGGGAGATGTCGTCCGTTTGCTTTTCGGCACGGCATACTCTCGGGGCGTGACATAAAAAATCAACATATTTCAAAAACTTTTTCATCTTTTAGAAATATAAAAAAAGAATACATTTTACTTTCTGCTAGAGCTGACGGTAACTAAAGGGAAAAAAGTACGTTCTTCATTGAAAATAAAATAAAATCTGGTCTTGTGGGTGTTTCGACAACAAAACTTAGTGTCACGCCCCGAGAGCATGCCGAACCGAAAATCAAATGGACAGCACCTCCCCTGTACGTGGCAACATTTCGGGTTAATACAAGGCCCGTAGGCCACAACAATAACAACATATATATATATCAAATCAACAACTACACAAAAACACAGCGGAAACATACCATAACAATACACATCCTACACATGCATACTGGTATGACTAACACATCACAACAATACAAAATTTCGTCAAAAATCCGAATATACATGTACATCAGCGAAAATACCGAATACATAACACGGTGGACGGAAGGCCCAAAACCAAAACACGGGAGCCTCAGAGGTAAGATGAGACGATGTCAGCCGGCGGTGCCCCAAACTGCCACGAAGTCTTCTACCTGTTACCTGGGCGACAGAATACCAAGGGTCCGTGAGGGGGTGGTGAGTAAAACTCAGCAGGTAATCAGAGAAAACATGTATATATGTAATATCACATGTATTTCAACGACATATCTAGATGTACAATAGGTATATCAGCATAGTATATAAATACAAGCATATACCGTCTAACTGAATGAACAACATAAAATGCGTATATACTCAAGTTCAAGTACGCTATGATCCAACTCAACATATATCCAACAGGATATATAACAGGAAGAGTAATATCAACACATAATCTACTCGTGCTACAGGCCAAGGTATCTATGGTCTATCCAACACATACCAAAATCCGACACAACTGTATAACATATGCAAGAAACATGCATGAATATGATGTCCACCCAAATGCAGCAAGCATAGTACAAACAAATGCAACATCACAATAATCATATATATATAGACTATATCTATATATATATTAATCTCAACCATCCACAGATATATATATATATATATATATATATATATATATATATATATATATATATATATATATATATATATATATATATATATATATATATATATATATACATGCATATATGTATATATATATGGTAAAGCGCCATCGAGATACTGGCTATGCAAAGATGCATGGTCATGTCGGCTCACCCTAAAGCTACCACGACCCCAGTGTGGCCTCGGTGGCTCGAGCATGACAACTGTCCCAACTCAACACCAACCACTACTCTCGAGTGGCCGAGTGGGCAGTATGATCAAGTAGCATATAAGCGTAAAGAGCAAGCTACACGATAGGGGTCCTCGCTGGTCACTCCGACAATCACTACCCATGAGTGGTCGAGTACCACACACGCAGGACTACGACACGCAAATCCAACTACCACCGTCTATAGTGGTAGAGTGCGGCACCTCAATGCTCTGCCCTTACACCGGTTACTCCTCCTATGAGTAATCGTGGAGGAAGGATGACTAGTGACCCTCTCAACCACAAGGGAGACCTCGTCGCCAGCGTGCATGTAAATGCATGGATGCAATGTCTCACATACAGACATCCACCATAGACTCTTTATTCTACTCTCTATCCTGTAGAGAGTCATACCAATCTACTCTACGCACTCTCTATCCTATAGAGAGTCGTACTCAACTGATGGACACACCCTCTATCCTGTAGAGAGTCGTACTCAACTGATGGACACACCCTCTATCCTGTAGAGAGTCGTACTCAACTGATGGACACACTCTCTATCCTGTAGAGAGCCGTACTCATCAGATTATAACAAGCTAGGACCACCGGTCCGTAGCGATACCCTAAGTATCATTCCTCTGACCATTTACACAATACATGTTCGGTGGTAATATACAACCTAAGGGTACTAGAACTAACCCTAGGTTAAAGACATTATCTACCTACGGATGACCTTTTTGCCCAATGTACAATCAGGTTGTCATCCGGACTTTACTATTTGCACTTAACTTAAACAAATTCTAAGTTACTTGCATCACCTATATGTATAACTCCTAATCATGATGAAATAAACATGATATCAGCAATAGAGTTAATAGCCAACGGTAAAGGATCAAGCATACGATAAAAAGAACAGGGTCAAGGTAATATGAACACCTAACATGCTCATATCAATGACTAAATCTGAATGAAATACAATTACCCGGACCAGGTAGGAAATTACCCACCTGCTAGGAAGCTCATGTTGACGGTCTTCGCCTCCAAGATCTCTACCTCGAATCTAATATCTGAAACGGTAGATTCCAATATAATCACATGCTAGCATAATCAAATTGTAGGAATAAGAATCTAATCCATCTTAATCCCTGACTAATTCATCAAATAATCTAATACTATAAAATGAATCAACTCATATATTTGTATACATCCGTAAACATCAAAATCTGAGCTCACCTTACACTGCATCAATTTCCATCGCTTATCTGGAAGAACAACCCTCTTCCAAAATCATCCAGCTTCTTGATTCACATTTGAAGTAGCAATTTATCACAATCAAACTGATACACCTCCTACTCCAATGGCCTTTGACACCTGATCATTTGCCAATTATCACCATCCATAATCCATCACAAGATATACATATATACATATATATATATATATACATTGAAATCCATCCCACAATAGATTACTGTAAGTCAAATTCCATATTCATAACATATTCAAATCAAAGCTTACCTATTCATGTTTCAAATCGCCCACAACGGATTTGAAAATCAAGCCTCTTTATCCATTTATAACCAGCAGTCCAAATCACTCTGTAAACTCATTTAACTTCAGCCTCCCACAACTCCATCCGAATCAATATCTTCCTATTCACTATCAACCATTGAACCAATATCAAATTAACTACATAAACAACCATACAACAAAATTTCAACAACCCTTAACACCTTTTTGCCATTTTTCCAAACTTCCACTCCTTGAATTCGAAATCCAAAGATAAAAGGGAGGTTAAACGGATTACCCAAGGATACAATGGTAAGTCTTTAGAATAATCAACATCGAGTCGTCGCTCCCATCACAAGAAAGCTGAGTAGTGAAAGGAATTCGATGATCTCAGAGTCGTTTGGTTGTCGTTGTGGCTGGAAACAAGCAAGCTCTCCACGCTCAATCAAAATACATGAACAACATAGGTCGAACAGAATGTGGTGGTAGAGCAACGATCGACAGCTGCACCGACGATGCTTACTGTTGTCAAATCGGAAGAAGGCAATGATGAGGAAGGAACACCAAACTGTGACAGTGAAGGGAGGAGAAGACACTGACCACAGTGGCGATGCAGTTGCGGTGGGCGGTGCAAGAAGTCGATGCACGATTCGAGAAACCAACCCCGACGCAACAAAGTGGAAAGTGGTGATATCACAAATGGCAGAAGGTTCGGTCGCCGCCGATGGAGCATCGATCGCTGGCGGGAGTGAAGGGATGGCGACGGGTGATTCGACGGAGATCTAGGCGACCGGTGAGATCCAGTTCAGGGAAAGCCGGAAGCAGATGGATCTCGCGGCGAGGGGGAATCGACAGAGTTGGGAAAACCAGCGGTCAGCGAGAGGGAAGGGATGACGACGGGGTGCGGTTCGACGGTCGCGCAGTGAGCTTGAGCCGAGATCGGCCAAGATAAAGCAGGGATCGGCTGAATCCGGTGAGGATCGGGCTGGATCGACATCGGCGACAGCCGCTCTTCCTCTCACGACGGCGACGCATTAGGGCACGGTGAAGGGGCAGCGGCAGATCTCTCGCGGCAGCGGCGAGTGGAGGCGAGCAGCGAGCGGCACGGCGAGCGGCGTGGAGCAGCATGGCGAGCGGCGTGGAGGGGATCGCGAATGGGAAGAGGAGGAATGGGCGATCGGGAGAAATAGGGGAGAAGTCGATCGGACCGAGAAAAATAACGGAATTCAGGTTTGAGTTCGAGTGTTAAAAACTGATCAAATGATTGAGCTAGCTCAAGTCTAACTCAATCATCTATTTAAACCTTAATCCTCCTCCTAATCAATCATATGAACTCCAATTAATTTCAGAAAAATTTCTAAAAACTCCTGAAAAATTCCACTAGATAATTTATCAATTAACGAGGAATATAAATTTTTTTTTCTGGTATTTTACATTCTCCCCCACTTATAAAAATTTAGTCCCCAAATTTCGTACTTAAATATTAGAACCGACTTAAGAAATTTCTTCAACTACTACATGCCTCAAGTGAACAAATGAGGATGTCGAGCTCGGATAGTATCTTCCAGCTCCAATGTAGTCTCCTCATCAGTCGGATACTGTCATCCAACCTTTACGAGTCGGATGGTCTTGTTCCGCTATTGTCACTCCTTGCGACCCAGGATCCACCCTGGAATCTTCTCGTAAGTCGCATTAGACTGAGGTAGAATTTGTAACCTCTTTCTTAAACACTGCAACTCCATTACCCACTATCCTTATCAGAGACGGGGAGTTATTTTCTCAAAAGAAAAATCCATCAACCATCCAAGATACACTCCACACACGCTGTAAGTGCATGGAAGACTATAGTAATCAATCTCCTTTGTTGCAATTGCTGCAACTATTCGCGCTCCAGCAACTCCATTGTAGCTACCTAGTAGCTTGTTAAATTCAATGAGCACTTCTGCTCCATACATCCACAAATCCAAAAAATAACTACCAAAGTCTCATCATATATATGACAGACTATCTCGTAATTTCTTAACTGTCGTAAGCATAAGATACATCTCATGCAACTACATCGGAATCATTCCGATCCCTGAAACGACGCATCTACATACATCATCCTTTTATCTACTCCGGAAGGATTAACTAATACTCGTGTAAAAGTTAACCGCTATCTAGATCTTGTAAACTGGTTTCACAAGCTTCCGACTAAATGATTTACAACATCACCTAAGTCAAACAAGTCCGTGGTATAGTAATGCTAAGACATTCTATCCACATTCGTAAGAATAACCAAATCAATACAAGGAAACAACAACTACGGTGGTCGACTGCGCAACTCCAACTACCACCATCAATAGTGGCCAAGTTACGCAACTCCAACGACCACAACCTGATCAAATCGTGTCCAGAGTATACGATCCTCAAATTCATGGACGACTAAATCGTTAATTAGTCTAACAACTTAATCAAAACTCATACAATTCATACCAAGTATGAAATTGTCGTCTTTACACACCTGCATTCCCTTTACTCTACATTGATGATATATCAATCATCACAACGACAATGATAATTGTATGACATCGCGTCACTACAATATCAATGCTCCAGTCGTAAACCAATCCTAGAGTATACACAGGTGTCTTTGGCTGATCTCAATAGATCATCTATCCACAACGAAGGATATTCTTCACAACAACTATTTTCCACAATCATTCCGATCGCCTACTCCACTTGCCCATGCAACGGCAAGCCTTGGAGTTCATTCGGAATTACATCCGAAGGCTCTCGGATTATACGCATATCCAAGAGACATATCATACCATACTTCCAACAATTTGACCATCCGTAAGGATATGTCTACAGTAAAAGTATGTCTATCAAAGTCTAAGGACCTCCCTTGACTTCTTAATTGTTGGTCCACTTCTCACCTGATGGTGGAGGTACCACCGACCCACAAGTCGATGTAAAGGAACCCTTCTAATCCAAACAAAGAATGTTCTAGACAAGGATACCTTTAAACTACAAGTATCTCCCAATACATTAACCTAGAGGGTAAAACTAGAGTAGTACCCTGAACGATGAAATATCTGTCGATCCGATCCCAAAGGCTCCATGCAGGTCTCGACCTTTCTCGGAAGAGAATAAGATCAGATCCAACAGTCCGCGACAAAACGGTCGCATTTCTGCGATGAATGATCCAAGGATTTTTTTAGATCATCTGATCCATCCCTAAATCCTACGAGCTGCAACTGAAGATTACTGAGTAGATACGACCATCGTCGTATACTCTATCCTCTGTACAAAGTCAATCCACATCCGAGGTAATCGCTTTGTTGTCTCGAATCTTCTAAGATGTCTTCCCGATGCCGCTTCCGATCTCTCGAAGGGGAGTATCACGGAACTTCAACCACGCCTGAGGTAGTAGGTTGATGCTATTAAGGTAACCCACATCTTCTGTGCTGATCTCTGCTGTCGAGACGATGTATCATCTTCCCGGAATATCCCGGATAGTCTTCAACTGAATCTTCAAAGTACACCTCCTTCACGGTACTGGTTGCTCATAATAGCAATAGTTGAACTGATCTAACGGATAATCTGGCTTCGCGTGTCTTCGTGATATGCACTACACGCACATAATCCCTTCGAAGTCTTTGTTCTGATTGTGCTGATATCCACGAGAACATCTTGATGATCTACAGTTGGTCTTCTATAATCAGAAAATAGTTCAACGTCTATGACTTCGATCTTGATCCTTTATCCAACAATCGGAGACTTCTGACTCTATTAAGTTGACCTACAATATTTGCCTACCGGTCTCCAACTCTTAAACTCTTGTATGGAGTCATTTTTAAACTCCTGTCTCAATCCAACATCTTCCGGCAGGATCTGGTAGAAGATCCCGGCATCCTAATCCAACTATAAGTCAATGACTCTGGGCGGCTCAAATCATCCACTCATCTTCTTGAGCTATTAGGTGGTAGTAACCTCTGCAAGTCTCACGACTCTGCACAGTACATTATTACTGACCGATCACCCTTTCTTGAAGCTCAAGAATTCCTTACAATGCGTCACTAAAAGTGACACGGGGAAATACTCTCTTTCAACATCACTAAACCATGATCAAATGATATATTATTTCCCGAAGATTATTTTCTGCATTTATCACCAAATACCGACTTGACCCCGATAATGGTATGCAAATAACTCTTCTTTCTCGGTATAACATGAGTTAAGTACTAAAAGTACTCTCAAAGTTATACAACTCAAGATCTAACAACCCAAGGATAAAATCCCTATGAAACACCGTAACCTAGCCTTCCGCTATCTGCATCACAATAGTCTACCAGTCTGTTCATTAGCCACAGGTAATGATTTGACTAGCACAGTTAGTGGAAATCTCTAAGACTGTAGTCTCGATTTCATAATAAATGTGACGACTTGGCCCTATTTTTCGACTCTGATCGACTCTCAAAGGTAAATCACCTTCTCAAAGCGTTCAAGACTCACGGACTCAGCAGTCGCCTGTGGTCAACTACATACCACGCTACGAATAATAACCAACAAACTACAGGTTATTACCTCTTATAAGTATCTAAATGCATAGACAACAAACCGGGAGTATAAACACTAAGGTAACTCCTGTGGTCGCTCTGTGACGACCCTACTACAAGTCTGTACAGGTATCATATCTATACTGTATACAACTACTGATCAAGTTTAGATAAATATCTACTAAACCATAAGTTTTCAGGAATTCTTACCTCGTGCTGCTTGGAGCTCAAGCCGCTGTCCATCTCATCTCAAAAACCAAAACCGAATAAATCGACTCCCGAGAATCCAAGACTCGACTCAAAAATAACATAGTATGGCATCGCAGAACCTTGGGCTCTGATACCACTAAAGTTGTCACGCCCTGAGAGCATGCCGAACCGAAAATAAAACGGACAGCACCTCCCCTATACGTGGCAACATTTCGGGTTAATACAAGGCCCGTAGGCCACAACAATAACAACATATATATATATCAAATCAACAACTACACAAAAACACAGCGGAAACATACCACAACAATACACATCCTACACATGCATACCGGTATGACTAACACATCACAACAATACAAAATCTATACATGTACATCAAGAAATACTCCAAAATACATAACACGGCGGACGAAGGCCCAAAACCAAAACACGGAGCCTCGAGGTGAGATGAGACGATGTCACTGGCTGCCCCAAGCCGCCACGAAGTCTTCTACCGCACTGAGCGATGTATACCTGTGGTCCATGGGGGTGGTGAGTAAAACTCAGCAGGTAATCAGAGAAAACATGTATATATGTAATATCACATGTATTTCAACGACATATCTAGATGTACAACAGGTATATCAGCATAATATATAAATACAAGCATATACGTCTAACTGAATGAACAACATAAAATGCAGACATACCTGAAGTCTGCTATGCTACTCTGATCCAACCTGAACATATATCCAACATATATATAACAGGAAGAGTAATATCAACACATAATCTACTCGTGCTACAGTGCCGGAGTATACATGGTCTATCAACACATACCAAAATCCGACTGTTGTATAACATATGCAAGAAACATGCATGAATATGATGTCCAAATCGACAAGCATAGTACAAACAAATGCAACATCACAATAATCATATATATATATATATATATATATATATATATATATATATATATATATATCACAAAAAAATATCTATATATATATATATATATCAATATATATATATATATATATATATATATATAATATATGCATATGTTGACAAAGCGCCATCGGATATGGCTATCGGCATGCATGGTGTCGGCTCACCCTAAAGCTACCACGACCCCGGTGTGGCCTCGGTGGCTCGAGCATGACAAGCTGTCCCAACTCAACACCAACCACTACTCTCGAGTGGTGGGCGGTATGATCGAGTAGCATATAAGCGTAAAGAGCAAGCTACGATGGGGGTCCTGGGGTCACTCCGGTCACTACCCATGAGTGGTCGAGTACCACACCGCGAGGACTACGACACGAAATCCAACTACCATCTATAGTGGTAGAGTGCGGCACCTCGATGCTCTGCCCTCACACGGGTACTCCTCCTATGAGTAGCAGGCGGATGACTAGCGACACTCTCGACACAAGGAGACCTCGTCGCGGCGTGCATGTAAATGCATGAATGCAATGTCTCACATACAGACATCCACCATAGACTCTCTATTCTGAGAATGATACTAACGGATCACACACTCTCTATCTCGTCGTACTCGATCATAATACTCTACATCACAGCAGAGTCATAATCTCTCGCACTCTCTATCAGAGTCATTACTCGATGGACACTCATCCTAAGTCGTAATCAATCTGACACACCATCTATCACAGAGACTCATGACACACTCTATCGTCGTACTCATCGATTATAACAAGCTAGGACCACGGTCCGTAGCGATACCCTAAGTATCATTCCTCGACCATTTACAATACATGTTCGGTGGTAACATACAACCTAAGGGTACTAGAACTAACCTAGGTTAAAGACATTATCTACCTACGGATGACCTTTTTACGTACATCAGGTTGTCATCCGGACTTTACTATTTGCACTTAACTTAAACAAATTCTAAGTTACTTGCATCACTTATATGTATAACTCCTAATCATGATAAAATAAACATGATATCAGCAATAAAGTTAATAGCCAACGGTAAAAGATCAAGCATACGATAAAAGAAGCGAAATTAGTAATATGAACACCTAACATGCTCATATCAATGACTAAATCTGAATGAAATACAACTACGGACGGTGAAATTACCCACGCTAGGAAGCTCATGTTGGCGTCTTCCGTCAGATCTCTAATCTAATATCTTAAAATGTAGAATCCAATATATTCACATGCTAGCATAATAAAATTTTATGAATAAGAATCTAATCCATCTTAATCCCTGACTAATTCACCAAATAATCTAATAATATAAGATGAATCAACTCATATATTTTTATACATCAGTAAACATCAAAATAGCTCACCTTACACATCAATTTCCATTGCTTATCGAAGAACAACCCTCTTCCATCAATCCAACTTGATTCTCATTTGAAGTAGCAATTTATCACAATCAGATATCTACTCCAATGGCCGACCGATCATTTGCCAATTATCACCATCCATAATCCATCACAAGATATACATATATACATATATATATATATATATATACATTGAAATCAACCATTCGTAAGTCGAATTCCATATTCATATATTCAAATCAAAGCTTACCTATTCATGTTTCAAATCGCCCACACGGATTTGAAAATCAAGCCTCTTTATCCATTTTACCAGCGGTCAAATCACTCGAACTCATTTAACTTGACCTCCCACAACTCCAGAATCAATATCTTCCTGTTCACTATCAACCATTGAACCATATCAAATTAACTACATAGCCATACAACAAAATTTCACAACCCTTAACACCTTTTGCCATCCAAACTTCCCTCCTTGAATTGAAATCCAAAGATAAAAGGGAGGTTAAACGGATTACAAGGATCAATGGTAAGTCTTTAGAATAATCAACATCAGTCGTCGCTCCCATCACAAGAAAAGAGTAGTGAAAGAATTCGATGATCTCGAGTCGTGGTTGTCGTTGTGGTGAAACAAGCAAGCTCTCCGCGCTCAATCAAAATATGAACAACATAGGTCGAGAATGTGGTGGTAGAGCAACAATCGGCTATGCCGATGCTTGTTGTCTCGGAAGAAGGCAATGATGAGGAAGGAACAAGCGTAAGATGAAGGAGGAGAAGACAAAACGATGGGTATCTGTGCGGTGGTAGCGGTGTCGAGCGATTCGGTGAAATCCCGCGAGTGGAAAGTTGTGATATCACAAATGGCAGAAGGTTCGGCGGATGGGCATCGATCGGCCGGCGAGTGAAGGATGGCGGCAGGTGATTCGACGAGATCTAGCGTGAGATCCGATTCCAGCGGATGGATCTGTGGCGAGGAATCGCGAGTTGGGAAAACCGTCGGCGAGAGAAGGATGGCGACGATGCGGTTCGGATCGCGCGGTGAGCGAGATCGCCAAGATGCGAGGATCGGGAATCCTGAGATCGGGTGGATCGACATCGGCGGGCTCTTCTCTCACGGCGCGATTAGGGCACGTGAAGGCGGCAGAGGCGGGAGTGGAGCGGCGTGGCGGCGGTGGCGTGGAGCGAATGGCGGCGTGGAGGATCGAATGGGAAGAGGAGGAATGGGCGTCGGGAAAAGAATCGATCGGATGAGAAAATACGGTTGAGTTTGAGTTAGAGTGTTAAAAGCGATCAAATGATTAGCTAGCTCAAGTCTAACTAATCATCTATTTAAACCTTAATCCTCCTCCTAATCAATCATATGAACTCCAATTAATTTCAGAAAAATTTCTAAAAACTCCTGAAAAATTCCACTAGATAATTTATCAATTAACGAGGAATATAAATTTTTTTTTTCCGGTATTTTTACATTCTCCCCCACTTATAAAAATTTAGTCCCCAAATTTCGTACTTAAATATGAGAACCGACTTAAGAAATTTCTTCAACTACTATATGCCTCAAGTGAACAAATGAGGATGTCGAGCTCGGATAGTATCTTCCAGCTCCAATTTAGTCTCCTCATCAGTCGGATACTGTCATCCAACCTTTACGAGTCGGATGGTCTTGTTCCGCTATTGTCGCTCCTTGCGACCCAGGATCCACCCTGGAATCTTCTCGTAAGTCGCATTAGACTGAGGTAGAATTTGTAACCTCTTTCTTAAACACTGCAACTCCATTACCCACTATCCTTATCAGAGACGGGGAGTTATTTTCTCAAAAGAAAAATCCATCAACCATTCAAGATACACTCAACACACGCTGTAAGTGCATGGAAGACTATAGCAATCAATCTCCTTTGTTGCAATTGCTGCAACTATTCGCGCTCCAGCAACTCCATTGTAGCTACCTAGTAGCTTGTTAAATTCAATGAGCACTTCTGCTCCATACATCCACAAATCCAAAAAATAACTACCAAAGTCTCATCATATATATGACAGACTATCTCGTAATTTCTTAACTGTCGTAAGCATAAGATACGTCTCATGCAACTGCATCGGAATCATTCTGATCCCTGAAACGACGCATCTGCATACATCATCCTTTTATCTACTCCGGAAGGATTAACTAATACTCGTGTAAAAGTTAACCGCTATCTAGATCTTATGGCGGTTTCACAAGCTTCCACTAAATGATTTACAACATCACCTAAGTCAAACAAGTCCGTGGTATAGTAATGCTAAGACATTCTATCCACATTCGTAGAATAACCAAATCAATACAAGGAAACACAACTACGATTGGTCATTGCGAACTCAACTACCACCATCAATAGTGGCCCAAATTCTGCTTCTCAGCGACCTGACTTTGATCAAATCGTGTCCAGTACACGATCCTCAAATTCATGGACGACTAAATCGTTAATTAGTCTAACAACTTAATCAAAACTCATACAATTCATACCAAGTATGAAATTGTTGTCTTTACACACCTGCATTCCCTTTACTCTACATTGATGATATATCAATCATCACAACGACAATGATAATTGTATGACATCGCGTCACTACAATATCAATGCTCCAGTCGTAAACCAATCCTAGAGTATACACAGGTGTCTTTGGCTGATCTCAATAGATCATCTATCCACAACGAAGGATATTCTTCACAACAACTATTTTCCACAATCATTCCGATCGCCTACTCCACTTGCCCATGCAATGGCAAGCCTTGGAGTTCATTCGGAATTACATCCGAAGGCTCTCGGATTATACGCATATCCAAGAGACATATCATACCATACTTCCAACAATTTGACCATCCGTAAGGATATGTCTACTGTAAAAGTATGTCTATCGAAGTCTAAGGACCTCCCTTGACTTCTTAATTGTTGGTCCACTTCTCACCTGATGGTGGAGGTACCACCGACCCACAAGTCGATGTAAAGGAACCCTTCTAATCCAAACAAAGAATGTTCTAGACAAGGATACCTGTAAACTACAAGTATCTCCCAATACATTAACCTAGAGGGTAAAACTAGAGTAGTACCCTGAACGATAAAATATCTGTCGATCCGATCCCAAAGGCTCCATGTAGGTCTCGACCTTTCTCCGAAGAGAATAAGATCAGATCCAACAGTCCGCGACAAAACGGTCGCATTTCTGCGATGAATGATCCAAGGATTTTTTTTAGATCATCTGATCCATCCCTAAATCCTACGAGCATAAGATTCGAGTAGATCGACCATCGTCGTATACTCTCTCCTCTGTCTGAAAGTCAATCCACATCCGGAGTAGCTATGTTGTCTGCATGAATCTTCTAAGATGTCTTCTGGCGATCTTTTGCTTCATCGTGATCTCTCTGCGAAGGGAGTATCACGGAACTTCAACCACGCCTGAGGTAGTAGGTTGATGCTATTAAGGTAACCCACTTCTTCTGTGCTGATCTCTGCTGTCGAGACAATGTATCATCTTCCCGGAATATCCCGGATAGTCTTCAACTGAATCTTCAAAGTACACCTCCTTCACGGTACTGGTTGCTCATAATAGCAACAGCTTAACTGATCTAACGGATAATCTGGCTTCGCGTGTCTTCGTGATATGCACTACACGCACATAATCCCTTCGAAGTCTTTGTTCTGATTGTGCTGATATCCACGAGAACATCTTGATGATCTGCAGTTGGTCTTCTATAATCAGAAAATAGTTCAACGTCTATGACTTCGATCTTGATCCTTTATCCAACAATCGGAGACTTCTGACTCTCTTAAGTTGACCTACAATATTTGCCTACCAGTCTCCAACTCTTAAACTCTTGTATGGAGTCATTTTTAAACTCCTGTCTCAATCCAACATCTTCCGGCAGGATCTGGTAGAAGATCCCGGCATCCTAATCCAACTATAAGTCAATGACTCTGGGCGGCTCAAATCATCCACTCATCTTCTTGAGCTATTAGGTGGTAGTAACCTCTGCAAGTCTCACGACTCTGCACAGTACATTATTACTGACCGATCACCCTTTCTTGAAGCTCAAGAATTCCTTACAATGCGTCACTAAAAGTGACACGGGGAAATACTCTCTTTCAACATCACTAAACCATGATCAAGTGATATATTATTTCCCGAAGATTATTTTCTGCATTTATCACCAAATACTGACTTGACCCCGATAATGGTATGCAAATAACTCTTCTTTCTCGGTATAACATGAGTTAAGTACTCAGAAGTACTCTCAAAGTTATACAACTCAGTACGAACAACCTAGAGAAAAAAATCCCTATGAAACACCGTAACCTAGCCTTCCGCTATCTGCATCACAATAGTCTACCAGTCTGTTCATTAGCCACAGGTAATGATCTGACTAGCACAGTTAGTGGAAATCTCTAAGACTGTAGTCTCTGATTCCCATAATAAATGTGACGACTTGGCCCCTATTTTCCGACTCGGTAGCAGTCGACTCTCAAAGGTAAATCACCTTCTCAAAACAGGTTCAAGACTCACGGACTCAACAGGTCGTTACCGTGGTTAACTCATACCACGGTTATGAATAATAACCAACACTATGTTAGAATGTATACTGAAAGCCTAGCTCTTCTTGTATGAACATTTTATTTTGAAATAAGAATCACATGATCATTGTTTGCACTTTATATATTTATTATATGTGTGTGCATATTGTCTAATATTTTATATTGTAGATAACATGGTGCTTGGTGTGGCACAGAAGATCATGTTATCAGTCCCTTATAAAATATAAGTAGAGGCTCACAACCAAGATGGTTTTGGACAAACCATTGGCATGGTTGTAGTGTAGCTTGGTATTGTTTTATCTTGAACATAGAGTTACACTAGTACACTTAGGTGTATTGAGCAGGACCGACATAGAGGTGATTCAATTTAGTCGACTACATAATTGAATCGGACCTCGGATATTATGTTGTACATGCTCTTAATCCGATATAATAACGGGCACATGTACTTAGTATTTATTTCTTTGATTTACAGGTGAGATTTAGATGGATTAAATCAATATGCCTGGTAAGTTGGGAAATAATATTATTTACATGGTGTGCCGTTGATTATAGGAGGAAACCGTGTCCTATATATTAGGTTGATGATGTCCCCTTGAGGAGCTCATAAGGTTCATCATGTAAACTCAGCTGGTTGACTTAGTCAACATGATGATAAGGTTGAGTGGTACTACTCGAGGAGTTAGATGTTGATTAATTGATGGTCAGTAAATCAATTAATTGACACATTCGATATCTTAAACAGGAGATTAATGTACAAATAATATATGGAGCCCATATTGATTTATGGGGTTGGTTAGGTAGTTCAATGATGATCCTCTAGTGGAATGGAACATCATTGATGGATCAAGTTAGTGTGGTTCCGATCCATCGGGTGGCCGAGACCCAACTCCTCCTTATGGTCCCTATCGTAGCCTAATATAATCCTTGTGAAGTCTAGATCCAAGAATGTAAAACAAAACCTAGAACCAACGGTTGGATTAAATCCATAGATCCGATGGTTAGGATGAAACCCTAGAACCAACGGTTGGATTAAATCCATAGATCCGATGGTTAGGATGAAACCCTAGAACCAACGGTTGGATTAAATCCATAGATCCGATGGTTAGGATGAAACCCTAGAACCAACGGTTGGATTAAGACCATAGATCCGATGGTTAGGATGAAACCCTAGAATCGACGGTTGGGATTAAATCCCTAGATCCGACGGTTGGGATAAAACCCTTGATCCGACGGTTGGGATGAAATCCTAGATCCTATGGTTGGGATGAAATCCTAGATCCAACGGTTGGGATCAAATCCCTAGAACCGACGGTGGAGATTAAATCCCTAGAACCGACGGTGGAGATTAAATCCCTAGATCCGACGGTGGAGATTAGAGGAGGCTTAAGCCTAAATTCTAGAATTAGGGTTTGGCTCATCCTTGGTTGGGCGGCAACAAATCTTAAAAGGGATAAGGTTGGTTGGGCGGCAAGAATATAGGAGTTAGTTCCTATATTTTAGGCTAACCAACTTTCTCCTAAATTCTATAAATAAAGGCTTAGGCATTGGGCGAAAATATGTTTTTTGGATTGGAGAATTAGGGTTTGGCTCATCCAAGAGTTAAGCAACAAACCCTAGAGGAGCTAGGGTTTTGGGCTAAGAAAGTGGGTGGCAAGGTGATTGTTCTCCTAAGGTTTTTGGCAGCGCCTCTTTCCCTTCTCATCCTTGGCCGGTTCTCTTCTTCCTCCTCTCTTGCTCCTTGGTGGCGGCGGATCTCCAACAATTGGTGGCCTGCTTCTCCAACATCTAGGTGGGGCGGCAACTACAACAAGTTGGCGGCACTCATCCAATCGTTCCTTGGCCGGAGGTTGCATCAAACTCTCTTGTTTGGTGGCCGGTTCTAGAAAGGAAAGGTTTTGGTGGTTCTTCTCTTTGTTCGCAGCGGACAAGGAAGAGAAGAACGTGATCTAGAAGGCTTCTACTCGTGGAGGATCTTCGTCCACACGTCGTCCACGAGAAGGATAGGACATACGGTAGAAGATCGTAAGGTATAAAGTTTTATAACTTTAATTTCAGATCTGAGCATGTTCTTATATATGATGATTATACATGTGTGTATATGAATATATATTGTATAATCATGGACCCCGAAGACAAACACAAAAACCGGCGATCCGTTCGTCGTCTCTTCCGCGGCTAACCAACTAGAAGAGTTGTGTTGCTTGAACGACTAGTTTGTTCAAGTGACCACTCGAGTTGTTAGCACGACGACGAATAGGTGTTGCTAAGGAAGCTCATCCCATCTGGATTAATCCTTTCATTAGTGAAAATTTTAATCCGGGGACATGGGAGCCAATGAGCCTCCGAAGCGACATCCATCACACTACAGGTTATTCCCTGTTATAAGCATCTAAATGCATAGACAACAAAACTGGGAGTGTAAACACTAAGGTAACTCCGGTTAGTCGTCTCGGTAGACGACCCCTACTACAAGTCTGTACAGGTATCATATCTATACTGTATACAACTACTGATCAAGTTTAGATAAATATCTACTAAACCATAAGTTTTCAGGAATTCTTGCCTCGTGCTGCTTGGAGCTCAAGCCGCTGTCCATCTCATCTCTAAAACCAAAACCGAATAAATCGACTCCCGAGAATCCAAGACTCGACTCAAAAATAACATAGTATGGCATCGCAGAACCTTGGGCTCTGATACCACTAAAGTTGTCACGCCCCGAGAGCATGCCGAACCGAAAATAAAGCAAAGACTCTCCTACGTGGCAACATTTCGGGTTAATACAAGGCCCGTAGGCCACAACAATAACAACATATATATATATCAAATCAACAACTACACAAAAACACAGCGGAAACATACCACAACAATACACATCCTACACATGCATACCGGTATGACTAACACATCACAACAATACAAAACTTTGTCAAAAATCTGAATATACATGTACATCAGCGAAAATACCGAATACATAACACGGCGGATGGAAGGCCCAAAACCAAAACACGGGAGCCTCGGAGGTGAGATGAGACGATGTCAGCTGGCGGTGCCCCAAACTGCCACGAAGTCTTCTACATTACGAGCGTGAGAATACCCGAGTGGTCTGGGGTGGTGAGTAAAACTCGTAGTGTCGGAGAAAACATGTATATATGTAATATCACATGTATTTCAACGACATATCTAGATGTACAAATGTATACAAAGATAGTATATAAATACAAGCATATACCGTCTAACTGAATGAACAACATAAAATGCAGACATACCTGAAGTCTGCTATGCTACTCTGATCCAACCTGAACATATATCCAACATATATATAACAGGAAGAGTAATATCAACACATAATCTACTCGTGCTACAGGCCAAGGTATCTATGGTCTATCCAACACATACCAAAATCCGACACAACTGTATAACATATGCAAGGAACATGCATGAATATGATGTCCACCCAAATGCAGCAAGCATAGTACAAACAAATGCAACATCACAATAATCATATATATATATATATACTGTATCTATATATATATTAATCTCAATCATCCACATATATATATATATATATATATATATATATATATATATATATATATATATATATATATATATATATATATACACATGCATATATGTATATATATATGGTAATATGCAAAGCGCCATCAGATATGGCTATGCAGCATGCATGGTCATGTCGGCTCACCTTAAAGCTACCACGACCCCAGTGTGGCCTCGGTGGCTCGAGCATGACAACTGTCCCAACTCAACACCAACCACTACTCTCGAGTGGCTGAGTGGGCAGTATGATCGAGTAGCATATAAGCGTAAAGAGCAAGCTACACGATAGGGGTCCCTGCTGTTGGTCACTCCGACAGTCACTACCCATGAGTGGTCGAGTACCACACACGTAGAACTACGACACGTAAATCCAACTACCACCGTCTATAGTGGTAGAGTGCAGCACCTCAATGCTCTGCCCTCACACCGGTTACTCCTCCTATGAGTAATCGTGGAGGCAGGATGACTAGCGACCCTCTCAACCACAAGGGAGACCTCGTCGCCAGCGTGCATGTAAATGCATAAATGCAATGTCTCACATACAGACATCCACCATAGACTCTCTATTCTACAGAGAATGATACTTACCAGATCACACACTCTCTATTCTGCAGAGAGTCGTACTCAACTAATCCTAATACTCTCTATCCTGTAAAGAGTCATACCAAACTACTCGACGCACTCTCTATCCTGTAGAGAGTCGTACTCAACTAATGGGCACACCCTCTATCCTGTAGAGAGTCGTACTCAACTGATGGACACACCCTCTATCCTGTAGAGAGTCATACTCAACTGATGGACATACTCTCTATCCTGTAGAGAGTCGTACTCATCAGATTATAACAAGCTAGGACCACCGGTCCGTAGCGATGCCCTAAGTATCATTCCTCTGACCATTTACACAATACATGTTCGGTGGTAATATACAACCTAAGGGTACTAGAACTAACCCTAGGTTAAAGACATTATCTACCTACGGATGACCTTTTTGCCCAATGTACAATCAGGTTGTCATCCGGACTTTACTATTTGCACTTAACTTAAACAAATTCTAAGTTACTTGCATCACTTATATGTATAACTCCTAATCATGATAAAATAAACATGATATCAGCAATAAAGTTAATAGCCAACGGTAAAAGATCAAGCATACGATAAAAAGAACAGGGTCAAGGTAATATGAACACCTAACATGCTCATATCAATGACTAAATTTGAATGAAATACAATTACCCGGACCAGGTAGGAAATTACCCACCTGCTAGGAAGCTCATGTTGGCGGTCTTCGCCTCCAAGATCTCTACCTCGAATCTAATATCTAAAACGGTAGAATCCAATATAATCACATGCTAGCATAATCAAATTGTAGGAATAAGAATCTAATCCATCTTAATCCCTGACTAATTCACCAAATAATCTAATACTATAAGATGAATAAACTCATATATTTGTATACATCCGTAAACATCAAAATCTGAGCTCTCCTTACACCGCATCAATTTCCATCGCTTATCTGGAAGAACAACCCTCTTCCAAAATCATCCAGCTTCTTGATTCACATTTGAAGTAGCAATTTATCACAATCAAACCGATACACCTCCTACTCCAATGGCCTTTGACACCTGATCATTTGCCAATTATCACCATCCATAATCCATCACAAGATATACATATATACATATATATATATATATATATATATACATTGAAATCCATCCCACAACAGATTACTGTAAGTCGAATTCCATATTCATAACATATTCAAATCAAAGCTTACCTATTCATGTTTCAAATCGCCCACAACGGATTTGAAAATCAAGCCTCTTTATCCATTTATAACCAGCAGTCCAAATCACTCTGTAAACTCATTTAACTTCAGCCTCCCACAACTCCATCCGAATCAATATCTTCCTGTTCACTATCAACCATTGAACCAATATCAAATTAACTACATAAACAACCATACAACAAAATTTCAACAACCCTTAACACCTTTTTGCCATTTTTCCAAACTTCTACTCTTTGAATTCAAAATCCAAAGATAAAAGGGAGGTTAAAGGGATTACCCAAGGATACAATGGTAAGTCTTCAGAATAATCAACATCGAGTCGTCGCTCCCATCACAATCAAGCTGAGCAGGAGAAATCCGAACCCCCGACAGCAACAGTGGAAAGTGGCGGAGAAGCAAGGGCGTCGACTTCCTACCCAGTCGCTGCCTGCTCCGGTAGATATCACAAATGGCAGAAGGTTCGGTCGCCGCCGATGGAGCATCGATCGCTGGCAGGAGTGAAGGGATGGCGACGGGTGATTCGGTGGAGATCTAGGCGACTGGTGAGATCCAGTTCAGGGAAAGCCGGAAGCAGATGGATCTCGCGGCGAGGGGGAATCGACAGAGTTGGGAAAACCAGCGGTCGACGAGAGGGAAGGGACAGCGACGGGGTGCGGTTCGACGGTCGCGCAGTGAGCTTGAGCCGAGATCGGCCAAGATAAAGCAGGGATCGGCTGAATCCGGTGAGGATCGGGCTGGATCGACATCGGCGATAGCCGCTCTTCCTCTCGCGACGGCGACGCGTTAGGGCACGGCGAAGGGGCGGCGGCAGATCTCTCATGGCAGCGGCGAGTGGAGGCGAGCAGCGAGCGGCGCGGCGAGCGGTGTGGAGCAGCACGGCGAGCGGCGTGGAGGGGATCGCGAATGGGAAGAGGAGGAATGGGCGATCGGGAGAAATAGGGGAGAAGTTGATCGGACCGAGAAAAATAACTGAAATCAGGTTTGAGTTCGAGTGTTAAACACCGATCAAATGATTGAGCTAGCTCAAGTCTAACTCAATCATCTATTTAAACCTTAATCGTCCTCCTAATCAATCATATGAACTCCAATTAATTTCAGAAAAATTTCTAAAAACTCCTAAAAAATTCCACTAGATAATTTATCAATTAACGAGGAAAATAAATTTTTTTTTCCGGTATTTTACACTTAGGAACACAATGCTACAAGGATTTAGGTTTCCGTAAAATAAATAAACAGAACATCAACTTAATATAATTATAATTAACCAAAACGACGAATTTTTATCTACTCGATAAATTTTAAAATTGTAAAAAAAATAGAAAAAATTAAGAATTAAAATTTTAAGAATTTTTCAAATCTTTCGGTTTCATCATTTAGAATAAATTAATAAATAATTTAACTTATAATAAATCATTTCGGATAAATTAATAACATTATACAGGATCTCTTAAAATTTTAATAATAAATAATAAAAATTAAAAAATTAATATTAGTTAATAATAATTAAAAAAATCTTAAAAGAATAAATCTATCTTTATTAATTAAAATATAGTCTAATTTTTTTGAAAAATAAGTTTACCTATTCTTGGCATTTAGTTTTTTTATCTTCTCAAATATTTAAAATCTCATTTTTAATACAGCTTAAGAACGCAATGTTGCGAGGACTTAGGTCTTCATAAAATAAATAAATAGAATGTAAAATTAATAAGATCATAACTGATGAAAATGGCAAAAGTTTATCTACTCCTTAAATTTTAATATTGGCAAAAATAAAAACATGTAATAATTTTTCAAATCTTCCGATTTCAACATTTCAGATAAAATAATAATTAATTTAACTAACAAAAAATCACTTTGAATAAATTAATAACATTATACAAGATCTGTTAAATATTTAATAATAAATATGGAAACTTTGTAACGACCTGGCCCCTATTGGCGGAATTCGGCGACCCCTATTGGTCGACGACCGTCGCCCCTGTTGGCGGAATTAGACGACCCCTATAGGTCGACGACCGTCGCTCCTGTTGGCCAGTCGTTACTCACCTGATCTTCCCACCTCTGGAAGTGGGTTTTTGCCTTCCCCAGGATTCGAACTCTAGACCTCCAGGCTAAGTACTAAAGTTTATGAATCCTGGAAACCAAGTGATCACTTGATCACTTGGTTTCTGAAGACAGTGAGTAACGATCGCTCAGCGCGACTTCGCGACGACGTCGTCGACTATAAGTCGTCGCCAACGGCGATGGTCATCGACCAATAGGGGTCGCCGAATTCCGCCAATAGGGGCCAGGTCGTTAAGATAAAAAGGCACCTTTTTATTGTAATGATCGGGCCCCTATTGGCGGAATTCGGCCCCAATTGGTGGAATTCGACCCCTATTAGCGGAATTCGGTCACCCCTATTGGTCGACGACCGTCGCCCCTGTTGGCCCGTCGTTACTCACCTGGACTTCCCACCCCTGGATGTGGGTTTTTGCCTTCCCCAGGATTCGAACTCTAGACCTCCAGGCTAAGTACTAAAGTTTATGATTCCTAGTAACCAAGTGATCACTGTCACGCCCCGAGAGCATGCCGAGCCGAAAATCAAACGGACACCATCTCCCCTGTACGTGGCAACATTTCGGGTTAATACAAGGCCCGTAGGCCCACAATAACAACAATATATAACAAATAAATATCAAACCACAACAACTATCTACAACTACACAGCGGAAACGATACCACAATAATACACATCCTACTCACGCATACCGGTATGACTAACACATCACAATAATACACAACTTCGACAAAAAATCCGAATATACAACATGTACATCACGAAAACTCCAAAATACAATGCACAACAGACAACAGGCCCAAAACAAAATACGGGAGCCTCGTGAGATGAGATGAGACGATGTCAGCCGGTGGTGCTCCAATGCCATCACGAAGTCTTCTACATTCACAGGCGACAGAAACCTGTGGTCCATGGGGTGGTGAGTAAAACTCAGCAGGTAATAGAAAACATGTATATATATGTAATATCACATGTATTTCAACGACATACTCTAGAAGTACAACAGGTATATCAGCATAGTATATAAATACAAGCCTATACCGTCTAACTGAAATGAATAACATAAAATGCAGACATACCTGAAGTCTGCTACGCTACTCTGATCCTACCTGAACATATATCCAACATATATATATATAACAGGAAGAGTAGATCAACTCAAAATATACTCTAGCTACAGGTCAAGGTATCTAGTGGTCTGTCCAACACATACCAATATCCGACTCAATCGTATAACAAATGTAAGAGACATGCATGAATATGATGTCCACCCAAATGCAGCAAGCATAGTACAAACAAATGCAACATCACAATAATCATATATATATAAACTGTATCCATATATATATTAATCTCAACCATCCATATATATATTTATCTATATATATATATATATATATATATATATATATATATATATATATATATATATATATATATATATATATATATATATGGTAATATGCAAAGAGCCATCAGATACGGTAATGCAGCATGCATGGTCATGTCGACTCACCCTAATGCTACCATGACCCCAGTGCGGCCTCGGTGGCTCGAGCATGACAACTGTCCAAACTCCACACCAACCACTACTCTCGAGTGGCCGAGTGGGCAGTATGATCGAGTAGCATATAAGCGTAAAGATCAAACTACACGATGGGGGTCCCTGCTGTTGGTCACTCCGACAGTCACTACCCATGAGTGGTTGAGTACCACACACGCAGGACTACGACATGTAAATCCAACTACCACCGTCTATAGTGGTAGAGTGCGGCACCTCAATGCTCTGTCCTCACACCGGTTACTCATCCTATGAGTAACCATGGAGCCAGGATGACTGGCGACCCTCTCAACCACAAGGGAGACCTCGTCACCAGCGTGCATGTAAATGCATGAATGCAATGTCTCACACACAGACATCCACCATAGACTCTCTATCCTGTAGAGAGTCATACCAATCTACTCGACACACTCTCTATCCTGTAGAGAGTCATACTCAACTGATCATAATACTCTCTATCTTATAGAGAGTCATACTAATCTACTCGACGCACTCTTTATCCTATAGAGAATCGTACTCAACTGATCATAATACTCTCTATCCTGTAGAGAGTCGTACTAATCTACTCGACGCACTCTCTATCCTGTAGAGAGTCGTACTCATCTGATTATAACAAGCTAGGACCACCGGTCCGTAGCGATACCCTAAGTATCATTCCTCTGACCATTTACACAACACATGTTCGGTGGTAACATACAACCTAAGGGTGCTTGAACTAACCCTAGGTTAAAGCCATTATCTACCTACGGATGACCTTTTTGCCCAATGTACAATCAGGTTGTCATCCGGACTTTACCATTTGCACTTAACTTAAACAAATTCTAAGTTACTTGCATCACCTATATGTATAACTCCTAATCATGATAAAATAAACATGATATCAGCAATAGAGTTAATAGCCAACGGTAAAGGATCAAGCATACGATAAAAAGAACATGGTCAAGGTAATATGAACACCTAACATGCTCATATCAATGACTAAATCTAAATGAAATACAACTACCCGGACCAGGTAGGAAATTACCCACCTGTTAAATAGCTCATGCTAGCTATCCACCCGTATAAACCTCTCTCACCAATCAAGGTCCTGCAAAAGAACACAGAACATAACTAAGTTATATTTTACATCGAATGATTGAATCGAATCCTACATCGATCATTATATCTAACTAATTCAACATTCTCCAACCTTAATCAAATTAAATTCACCGTATCTGTCATGAGTCGACTCTTGCATCCACTATAAAGGTAACACATCCTACTTCATAACAGTACCAAATTAAAGGTTACCTTTCAATTGTTGAAATCACCCCCAGCATCTTGATCTACATCAAGGTATCAGATTAAAGTTCAAATAGCCCAATTGAAAGCAACCTCATAACCCGATCTGTTCACCAACAATTGATCATCACTCTAAAAATTAAATCTACTCATCCTATAGAAATCAGTTAACTTAATCAATATATACAACCTTACCTCTCACAACCAACCCAATGGTCGATTCACAGCTCCAATCCACCCCCCTTTTTCCTTGCCAAGAGCAACCTTCATAGCTCTTTCGCAGCGGTCACCACACTCCCAGTTAATTCCATTGTCCAATTCTCATATCGCAGCCCTCAATTCACTGAAATGAAGCCAATATTCCTCGTCACAACCAATTCACGGTGGAACTCAAAAATCTGACTGAAACTTTAGATTAATATGGGACTTACCCCCAATTTTGATCCCAGCTCATAGAATCACAGAGATCTTGATCACCACAGCCCTAGAAGACCCCACCGACAGCCCATCCACAAAACCGGCAGCCACCATCTCCTCTCCCGCATTACACGCATAGTAACTCAGGATCAACCAACGCATGTCGCCACATCGCGTGCTTGCTCCGGCGGCCACCGGCAGCGAAATACACCTCACCGACGGCTCTGCTCGAGTGTTTTCCAATAACCAGACAGTGACGTTGTTTGCTGTCGTCGGACCAACGGAAGAAGAGGGCGATGGAAGGCTTGGGCTTGCGTTGTTCATCGGCCGCTCGGTGGAGATCTCCAGCGACAGAGGCTCGAACGGCGGTGAGAAATCAAGAGAGGAAAATATGTGATCGGGAGGGGGAGGAAAGGAACCAGCGATGGCCTAGGTTGTGGTCGTCGGCCTCGTGCGCAGGGCAGTGACCACTGGTCCTTTGCGGGCGGCGACGGGGTGAGGAGTGCGGCGCGCGAGGGAGGAGGCGGCGGAGAGGAGGCGTCGTCGGGTTGCCTCACAATTGGGTGGTCGGCTGCGCGAGGAAGAAAGGTTCGGGAGGAGAAAGAGGAACGACGCCATTGGGAAATAAGGGAAACGGAAACAATATAAAGGGTTTAAATTAAACCATTAATTCCTTGCAAATAGTCTAAACAGGCTTTACAAAAGTCTATCCGCTTTATACGCATAAAATGTCCATAAGACCTCCGTTTAATTCCAGAAAAATTTCTAAAAAATTCTGAAAAATTCCACAAGATGTTTTATCAATTACCGAGGAATATTTTTTTTTCCGGTATTTTACATTCTCCCCCACTTATAAAAAATTTGGTCCCCAAATTTCGTACTAACATGCAAAAATTTACTTCAAGCAAGTTTCCGAAAGGGCCACATACCTTCCTCAAGTGACCAGATGAGACCATCAAGCTCGGATAGTATCTTCCAGCTCCCACATAGCCTCCTCATCGGTAAGATGCTATCATCCAACCTTTACGAGTCGGATGATTTTCATCCCACTACTGTCGCTCCTTGCGACTCAGGCTCCACCCTGGAATCACCTCATAAGTCGCATTAGACTGAGGTAAAATTCAGAACCTCTTTCAGAACATGGTCAGATCGCGGTGCATATTTCCCCAGCATAGAAACATGAAATACGTTATGAACACCCGCAAGTGTCGGAGGTAAAGCCAACCGATAAGCTACACCTCCATAATCAACGACACAAGATCTGAATAGATCCTCCAACATCTAAATGATACACTCAGACTGTTCATCTGTCTCCGGATGAAATGTTGCACTAAGTCGAAGCTCTGTGCCCATAGTCTGGTGCAGACTCTATCAAAATCGCGAGGTAAATCGCGAATCTCTATCCGATTTGGTACTTAAAGTACCCCACGAAATCTGATAATCTTTCGGTAATACAACTCTACCGAATGATCCAACAAGTACGACCCACGAATATGAAGGAAATGAGCTGATTTGGTCAGTTGATCCAAGATCACCCAAATCGCATCACGCCCTTTACGGGTTCTAGGCAATCCCATAACGCAATCAATCGTGATATGCTCCCACTTCCATTCCGAAAATCGAAATTTTCTAGAGCAATCCGGCGAGTTTCTGATGTTCAGCCTTCACCTACTGGCATACTAAACGTCGAGCAGCAAAATCTGCTATAACTCTCTTTATACCATTTCACCAGTATAAACGTTTTATCTCTCGGTACATCTGAGTACCACCAAGGTATATAGCCCATCTCGAATGATATGCTTTCTGTAGCAACTCTTCCTTAACCATCACAACTCCGGAATCCACTATCCTTATCAAAGATAGGGAATTATTTTCTCAAAAGAGAAATCCATTAACCATTCCAAATCCACCCTACTACACACTCTGTAAGTGCATGGGAGACTATAACGACCAATCTCACTCGTTGCAACTGTTCACGCTTCATCAACTCTATTGTAGCTACCCAGTAGCTTATTAAATTCAATGAGCACTTCTGCTCCAATACAACTACAAATCCAGATAATAACTACTAAAGTCACATGACTATATCTCGTAGTTTCTTAAGACGTATATAATATATGCCTCATTCAACTGCATCGGAATCGTTCCGATCCCTGAAATGACGCATCTGCGTTCATCATCCTTTTTATCCACTTCGGAAGGATTAACTAATACTGGCGTAAAAGTTAACCGCCATCTAGGTCTCGTAACTGGTTTCACCAGCTTCCGACAAAATGATTTACAACATCGTCTTTGTCAAAAAAAAGTCTGTGTTATAGTAATGCCAAGCATTCTATCCACATCTACGGAATTAACCAAAACATATATGGAAAACCACCATCTACGGTGGTCGAGTGCGCAACTCCAACTACCACAATCAACAGTGGCCAAGTTACGCAACTCCAACAACTACAAAAGGATCCAATCGTGTTAAGAATACACGATTCTCAAATCCAATGACGACTAAATCGTTAATTAGTCTAGCAACTTAATCAAAACTCATACAATTCATACTAAGTATGAAATTGTCGTCTCTACACACCTGCATCCCCTTTACTCTAAGCTGACGATATGATAATCATCACAACGACAATAATAATTATATGACACCATGTCACTACAATATCAACACCTCAGTCGTAAATCAACCCTAGAGTATACGCAGGTGTCCTTAGCTGATCTAGACAGATCATTTATCCATAACGAAGGATATTCATCACAATAACTACTGTGTTCCATCATCGATAATCGATGCATACTTTTAAAGGTCTATCTCTCTATCAACAAAGAGTTCCGGATCTTCTCAAGGAGGAATACTGGGATAAATAAATATCCCTTCCAACCTCTCCTATAATCGCAACTCACGTTCTTCCAATTCTTTTATAGTGTTTAACAACACTGATACCAGTCAAATTATCACTCGTTATGTGATCTTCGATACCGAACTATTTCTGCAATCATTTCGATCGCCTACTCCACTTGCCTATGCAGCAGCAAGCCTTGAAGTTCATCCGAAATTACATCCGAAGCTCTCGGATTATACGCACATCCGAAAGACATATCGTACCATACTTCCAACAATTTGACCATCCGTAAGGATATGTCTACAGTAAAAGTACGTATATCAAAGTCTAAGGACATCTCTTAACCTTTAAATTATTGGTCCACATCTCACCTGACGGTAGAGATACGACCGACCCACAAGTCGATGCATAGGAACCCTTCTAATCCGAACTAATAATGTTCTGGACACAGATACCTGTAAACTACAAGTATCTCTCAATATATTAATCCATAGGGTAAAACTAGAGTAATACCCTGAACGATCAAATATCTGTTGATCCGATCCAAAAAGGCTCCACACAGGTCTCCGCCTTTCTCCGAAGAGAACAAGATCAGATCCAACAGTCCGCGACAAAGCGGTTGCATTTTTACGACGAATAATCCAGGGATTTTCCTAGATCATCTGATCCCATCACTAAATCCTACTAGCTGAAATTGTAGGATACCGAATAGATACGACCTTCGTCGTATACTCTCTCTTCTGTACTAAGCAAAACACATCTGGAGGTAACTGTTTGTTGTTGTCTGCTGAGTCTTCTACAATGTCTTCTGCTGATGCTGCTTCTGTGCTGATCTCTACTGAAGGGGAGTATCAAGGAACTCCAACCACGCCTGAGGTAGTAGGTTGTTGCTGATGAAATAATCTAATCATCTGTGCTGATCTCTGCTGTCGAGATGATACATCATCCTCCCGGAACACCATTGGTAGTCTTCAACTAAGTCTTCAAAGTACACCTCCTCCACTGTACTGGTTGCTCACCATAGCAACAGCTGAACTGCTCCAACGGATAATCTGGCTTCACGCGTCTTCGTGATCCGCACTGCACGCACACAATCCCTTCGGAATCTTTGTTCTGATTTTGCTGATATCCACAAGAACCTTCTGATGATCTGCGATTGGTCTTCTATAATCGAAAAGTAGCTCAAGGCCTGTGACCCTGATATTGCTCCTTTATCCAACAATCGGAGACTTCTGACTCTATTAAGTTGACCTGCAATATATGCTTATCGGTCTCCAACTCTTAAACCCTTGTACGGAGTCATTTCTAAACTCCTGTCTCAATCCAATGTCTTCCGGCAGGATCTGGTAGAAGATCCCGACATCCTTATCCAACTATAAGCCAATAACTCTAGGTGGCTTAAATCCTCCATTCATCTTCTTGAGCTATTAGGTGGCTGTAACCTCCGTAAGTCTCACGACTCTGCACAGTATTCTGTTACTAACCGATCACCCTTTCTTGAAGCTCAAGAATTCCTTACAATGTGTCACTAAAAGTGACACGAGAAAATATTCTCTTTCAACATCACTAAACCATGATCAAGTGATATATTTTTTCCCGAAGATTATTTTCTGCATTTTCCTCCAAATACCGGCTTAATCCCGATAATGGTATGCAAATAACTCTACTTTCTCAGTATAACATGAGTTAAGTACTTAAAAGTACTCTCAAAGTTATACAACTCAGTATGAACAACTCAGGGATAAAATTCCTATAAAACTCCATAACCTAGCCTTCCGCTATCTGCATCAACAATAGTCTACAAGTCTGTTCATTACCCACAGGTAATGATCCGACTAGCATAGTTAGTGGAAATCTCTAAGACTGTAGTCTCTAATTTCCATAATAAATGTGACGACTTGGCCCCTGTTTTCCAACTCGGTATCAGTCGGCTCTCAGAGGTAAATCACCTCCTCGACGCAGGTTCAAGACTCACAGACTCAACTGGTCATTCCCGTGGTCAACTCATACCATGGTTACGAATAATAACAAACACACTACAAGTTATTCCCTGGTATAACATCTAAATGCATAGCCAACATAACCGGGAGTATAAACCCTAAAGGTCACTCCAGTTGGTCGCCTCGATGGACGACCCCTACTACAAGTCTGCACAGGTGTCATAACTCTATTGTATACACCTACTGATCAAGTTTAGATAATTATCTACTAAACCATAAGTTATCAGGAATTCTTACCTCGTGCTGCTTGGAGCCCAGGCCGCTGTCCATCTCATCTCAAAAACCAAAACCAAATAAAATGACTCCCGAGAATCCAAGACTCGACACAAAAACAATATTGTATGGCATCGCAGAACCTTGGGCTCTAATACCACTAAAGTTGTCACGCCCCGAGAGCATGCCGAGCCGAAAATCAAACGGACAGCATCTCCCCTGTACATGGCAATATTTCGGGTTAATACAAGGCCCGTAGGCCCACAATAACAACAATATATAACAAATAAATATCAAACCACAACAACACAACAACTATCTACAACTACACAGCGGAAACGATACCACAATAATACACATCCTACACACGCATACCGGTATGTCTAACACTTCACAATAATACACAACTTCGACAAAAAATCCGAATATACAACATGTACATCACGAAAACTCCAAAATACAATGCACAACAGACAACAGGCCCAAAACAAAATACGGGAGCCTCGTGAGATGAGATGAGACGATGTCAGTCGGCGGTGCTCCAATGCCATCACGAAGTCTTCTACTCATTACCGGGCGTGAAAACCAGTCCGCATGGGGTGGTGAGTAAAACTCAGCAGGTAATAGAAAACATGTATATATATGTAATATCACATGTATTTCAATGACATACTCTAGAAGTACAATAGGTATATCAGCATAGTATATAAATACAAGCCTATACCGTCTAACTGAAATGAATAACATAAAATGCAGACATACCTGAAGTCTGCTACGCTACTCTGATCCAACCTGAACATATATCCAACATATATATATATATAACAGGAAGAGTAGATCAACTCAAAATATACTCTAGCTACAGGTCAAGGTATCTAGTGGTCTGTCCAACACATACCAATATCCGACTCAATCGTATAACAAATGTAAGAGACATGCATGAATATGATGTCCACCCAAATGCAGCAAGCATAGTACAAACAAATGCAACATCACAATAATCATATATATATAGACTGTATCCATATATATATTAATCTCAACCATCCATATATATATATATATACATGCATATATATATATATATATGGTAATATGCAAAGAGCCATCAGATATGGCAATGCAGCATGCATGGTCATGTTGGCTCACCCTAAAGCTACCACGACCCCAGTGTGGCCTTGGTGGCTCGAGCATGACAACTGTCCCAACTCAACACCAACCACTACTCTCGAGTGGCCGAGTGGGCAGTATGATCGAGTAGCATATAAGCGTAAAGAGCAAGCTACACGATGGGGGTCCCTGCTGTTGGTCACTCCGACAGTCACTACCCATGAGTGGTCGAGTACCACACACGCAGGACTATGGCACGTAAATCCAACTACCACCGTCTATAGTGGTAGAGTGCGGCACCTCAATGCTCTGTCCTCACACCGGTTACTCTTCCTATGAGTAACCGTGGAGGCAGGATGACTGGCGACCCTCTCAACCACAAGGGAGACCTCGTCGCCAGCGTGCATGTAAATGCATGAATGCAATGTCTCACACACAGACATCCACCATAGACTCTCTATCCTGTAGAGAGTCATACCAATCTACTCGACACACTCTCTATCCTGTAGAGAGTCGTACTCAACTGATCATAATACTCTCTATCCTGTAGAGAGTCATACTAATCTACTTAACGCACTCTCTATCCAGTAGAGAGTCGTACTCAACTGATCATAATACTCTCTATCCTGTAGAGGGTCATACTAATCTACTCGACGCACTCTCTATCCTGTAGAGAGTCGTACTCATCTGATTATAACAAGCTAGGACCACCGGTCTATAGCGATACCCTAAGTATCATTCCTCTGACCATTTACACAACACATGTTCGGTGGTAACATACAACCTAAGGGTACTAGAACTAACCCTAGGTTAAAGCCATTATCTACCTATGGATGACCTTTTTGCCCAATGTACAATCAAGTTATCATCCGGACTTTACCATTTGCACTTATCTCAAACAAATTCTAAGTTACTTGCATCACCTATACGTATAACTCCTAATCATGATAAAATAAACATGATATCAGCAATAGAGTTAATAGCCAACGGTAAAGGATCAAGCATACGATAAAAAGAACATGGTCAAGGTAATATGAACACATAACATGCTCATATCATTGACTAAATCTAAATGAAATACAACTACCCGGACCAGGTAGGAAATTACCCACCTGTTATGTAATGACCGGGCCCCTATTGGCCGACCTGGCCCCTATTGGCGGAATTCGGCGACCCCTATTGGTCGACGACCGTCGCCCCTGTTGGCCCATCGTTACTCACCTGGTCTTCCCACCCCTGGAAGTGGGTTTTTGCCTTCCCCAGGATTCGAATTCTAGACCTCCAAGCTAAGTACTAAAGTTTATGAATCCTGGTAACCAAGTGATCCTGGATCACTTGGTTACCAGGATTCAAAATTGTCACGCCCCGAGAGTATACCGTGCCGAAAAGCAAACGGACGGCATCTCCCCTGTACGTGGCAACATATCGGGTTAATACAAGGCCCGTAGGCCCACAACAACAATATGATATACATAGATATCAACATATCAAACATACTAAACACAGCGGAAACAATACAAACAGATCAATAAGATACAAAGACCAACTGTGCACTCCGGAGTGACTTGACACGACAAGAATCATAACAGAAATCAAATCAAAGACCAAATACATACAATATGTCCGTATATCACAAATACGAAAACAATACAGGCTAAAACCACAATCCGTAAGGATACAACAACACGAAAAACATGTCCATTCGTCCGGTGTGAGATGGGATCGGTGGCCAGCTCGAGCGTCAAAGAGTCTTCTACATTATGGGCGGCGAGAAGCCCGAGTCCAGGTGGTGAGTATAAACTCGGGGTAATATATAGAAAGTGCATGAACAACATATAAGGATATATCTACAAGTATACATGTGAAGATCTACAGGTATACAGCATGAGTCCAATAGACATATAGTCATATCCAAATCTAATAACAAGTAACTACAGTAAAGTCATACTCAATGTATATACTAAACTGATCAACTGAACATAAAGTAATGTACTAACGCATTCGACTATGCAACCCATAAGCTATATCATCCTGACAGATATACAATAACATAACCCATATAATGTACCAGGTCAATCCCATACCTGACCAATACTCAGACATATGAACAGTATATGATTACCTGTATAACAACCCGATCCGTACCACACAATGACATGATGCTAATCAAATGCATATACAGTCTGAATCAACGCTTGTATCATGCTCAACACATAGCAGTAAATAAAATGCAGATGGCATGTATCATGATGAACAACCATATGCAACAATCATAGCTCAATCAAATGCAGCATCTCACAGGCATATGTAAAACATATATCAAATACATGCATACATATATATCAGCAATGCATATGCATGGTCACTGTCTGCGGTCCCATCCAACCACGACCCCAGAGTGGCCAGGGTGGCACGACAAATGACAACTAGCCCGACTCCAGCTGCCACCACTCTCGCGTGACCGAGTTGGGTAGTATGACTGAGTAGCGTATAAGCGTAAAAAGCTAACTACTCCTAGGGGCCCCTGCTGCAAGCCACGCTATCCCTACCCATGAGTAGACAAACGCTGCACACAGGACAACTGCACGTCACACAACCACCGTCTATAGTGAGCGAGTGCTAACACCACTCTGCACAGTGGCCAGGTGCGCATCTCCAGCTACCACCATCCATAGCGGTCGAGCGCGACACATCCAATGCTCTGCCCTCAACCCTGCTACCACTACCCCGAGTGGCCGGGGAGGCAGGATGACTGACGACCCGTCTCATCCACAAGGGAGACTCAGTCAACAGCATGCATGTAATGTAATGATGCATAGCTCCATACATGTGTCCTCGCCACACTCCCTATCCCACGGGGAGTCCTGGTCAACCAAATGTCAAACATTGCAAGGACTACAATCCACAAGACTCTCTCTATCACACAAAGGGTCATACTCATCTGACAGTCAACCACACTGAGACCTCTAGTCAGTAGCGATACACAATCGACCGTCCATATAACCATACACAGGCAGACAATCCATAATGAATATACCCTCACGCTAGGACCTCTAGTCCCTGGTCACATACTGACAACCATACAATTATCTATGCACCGACAACTAGATCCATCATAAATGCACCACTAATACGGATATGATATAACAAACGACTCCATAATCCAAACCATCACCTAACCCTAGTGATGTAATACAGTAAACCAATCTGAAGTCACAAAGATAACTCTAACCACATGTACTTACTGAACATCTATCAGCTAATACATAATAGGGTTTATAGTTCCTAGCCGAGCTAGATAATCAATGAAGTACCAGAGTTTATATCTCAAAGGTCAAGGCAGTACAAGCATATGATTAAATAAGAGTGGATTTAAGGTAAACAGGTATAAACATAAATCCAAGATCATGCACAGGAATTTGATCAAAACTACCGGACCAGGTAGATATTACCCACCTGCTATGTAGCTCGTATCAGCCATCCCTACTACGAGCAGCATCACTAATCAAAGTCCTGAAATCAACATCCTGTAGTCAATAAGAAAACATCGACAAAGTCTATCATAAGTCCAATGATGGTATCAAATCCCAAATCGAACTTACCTAGCTCGATTCATTCGTACCCCGTAGATCTGAAACAAGGTCTTCAATCGTATAGGAATAATCCCTACGCAGCTCACTATTATGTAGATACACCCAAACAACCCGTCGGCAGAACATAGATCTACACAAACAACAAAAATTTATACCAAATCAACAATACTCCTCCATCACAGATTAACTTCCAATCACAGTTGATATTTCTAGCAATCAGAACACATCAACTGGAACTTCCCAACACATGCATCAATCGACAACACATGAACACACTCATAGTAATTACAGACAACACAACACAAGGGAAATCAACTTACCGACCCACATCTTCACTGGAAGCCCCTCCCCTGTTCACTAGAGTAATGCCAGCTCCAAACACTGATCATCTAGATGCAAAATCAGCGGCTGCACTCATGAACAGAGAACATTGGCAGCAATCCCATCTCACAGCGACCTATTGAGAGACTGCCAGCTATCCTCAGCGACGATCCAAATCAACCACCACTCGGAGAAAACCACAGGCATTAGAGACTCTTAAAATTGAGACAAGGCAAGCTTATGACCCTGATCTGATGAAGACAAATAACCCAAACACAAACACTCACCGACGATGCTCGCCTGCCGCAACGACCACGTCGATCTGAGTCCCCATAGTTGATCTAAGCCACGGTGATGCTGGAAGAAAGAAGACAACCAACTAAATAGCTCCCCGGCGGGGCTGACGACAGTTCTCCCTCTCAACAGCATCGGCAGCTCCAGCTCGCGATAGCAACAGTGGAAGCTCGTCGAAAAAGGTGAGATCCGAGAAACCGACGCGGTAGTTACGCGGCGAGGAGGACTAAGCGTTAGTAGCGGCGGCCGATCGCTCCAATAAAGATCTCCGACAACGCCGGAAGAGGAAGAACGATCGACGTTGTCGGCTTGAGCTCCTAGCAAATCCTTGACGCCGGGAGCGACGAGCAGTGAAGAGTGAGAGCTCCGGCGACAACACGGCGGCGATGATGACCTTGTCGAGCTCTCTCACGTGAAGCAGCCGGCGAATGGAAGCTCGGAGAAGACCACGCGATCAAGAAATCGAAGAGGGGAAAAATCGCAATCGGGGAAAAATATGCGACAGAGAAGGAGAAGAAATCGGGTTAACGGATATGGGTTGGGTCGACCCTTTTTAAAGGTAGTTCCAATGGGGTTCAGTTTGTGGTTAGGCTAACCCATGTCAAGCTTAAACTAGCTCAAATTTACCTAAGACTAACCATATGAACTCCATTTAAATCCCAGAAAATTTCTAAAATTTCCTAAAATTTCCATGAGCTAATTCCCAATTAGCAAGAGCTATTATTTTATTTTATATTTTTTTTTCCCGTATTTTTCATTCTCCCCCACTTATAAAAATTTGGTCCCCAAATTTCCGACTCATGTACGAGTACGAGATGTCACAGCAACCATCTCAAGTATCCGGAGAAAAGTCACACCTCAAGTGACTAAGTGGGGTACTGAGCTCGAATATTATATTCCAGCTCTTATATACCCTCTCAACCGACCTCTTAAAATGTAAACAACTGTACCAAAGTGGAGCTCTATACTCGTAACCGATGGGAGACTTTGCCAGAATCGTAAGGTGAATCATGAATCACTATCAGAAATGATACCCAAAGATACTTCATGGATATAATTCGATCAAGCGATCCAACGAAATTTATCTTACGGCTCGGAAGAAAATTAGTAGATCTAGCTAATCGATCATCGATTACCCAAATCACCTCAAGTCCTTTCCGATTTCTAGATAATCTCCCAACGTTGTCCATCGTACTAGGCTACCACTTCCATCACGGTACGTAACCCTACCAATCACAATATTCCACCTTTACTTGTTGGCATACCCAACATCAAGCTACGAAATCAATCATGTCCCATATATCGTTCCACCAACATGAACATCTCAATACTCACTATTTTCAGATATACTCCAAATAAATCATCACTCTCGAATGAAGAGTCTTCTGAACAACTCTTCCTAAATCAAAATACAACTCTTTGAATCCCACTATTCTCCTCGGAAACGGAGACTTACTTTCTCACAAGAGAAACCAATCTACTATTTCAAAATCCACTCGGTCATATAGAACCGGAAGTAACTGGAAGACCATAATGACTAATCTCACTAGTTTCTCAACTAGCATACACATAATATACGTCCCATTCAACAACATCGGGATCGCTCCTAATCCCTGAAATGATGCCCCTGCGTACAATACCCTTCCATCCATATCGGACGGATTAACTAACACTGACGCGAAAATTAGTCACCGTCTAGGCCCTGAAACCTAGCTTCACACACTTCCGACCAGGTGATTCCCATCACCTTCTTGGTCCAACAAATCGACGATATAGTATCGCTAGAACATGCTATTCTCATCTATGGTAAATACCAAATCAATCTAAAGAAACCACAACTTCCTTCAATATTTGGAATATATCCTCCACAGATATGATGACAATCGATCTCAAATACTCCAAGAGTACTTGATTCCTAAAATCCATGAACGACTAAATCGTTAATAAGTCTAACGACATTATCAACAACTCGTAAAATTTATACTAAGTATGAAATGTCATCTTCTATACACCTGCATCCTTTTACTCTAAGCTACAGATAGCTTAATCATCACACCGACAATGATAATTGTATGACACTAAGTCACTACAATATCAAACCTCCAGTCGTAGGCCAACCCTAGGATATACACAGGTGTCATTTAGCTGATCTAACCAGATCCTCTATCCACCACTAAGGATACTCATTCACAGCAACTACTGCATTCCAATCATCGATAATCGATGCATAAACTCAAGGTCTGACTCTCTTCTAATAAAGAGTTACAAGTCTTCTCAAGAAGAAACACTGAGGCAGATAAATCTCTCATAGTGTTTAGCAACACTGATACCCATAAAATCATCTCCCGGTATGAGGTCCCCAATATCAGGATTATTCTCGAAATCACCTCAATCTCTTACTCTACTTGCCCATGCAGTGGCAAGCTCAAGAGTTTATCCAAAACTACATCCAAATACTCTCGGATTATACGTACATCCGAGAGTCCTAGTATACCAACGCTCCAATAATCCAACTATCCGTAAGGATATGTCTATAGTGGAGGTATGTCTAGCAAAAGCTAAAGGTATCCCTTGACTTCTTGGTTGCTGGTCAACATCTCACTTGACGATAGAGACACCACCAACCCACAAGTCAATGTATAGGAATCCTTCTAATCCTATATAAGAACGTTCAAGATAAAGATACCTGTAACCTACCGGTATCTCTCGATATATCTACAAATAGGATAACCTAAAGTAATACCCCGAAGGACCTATCCTTCAGTCTTCTATACTTCTTCTCGAGTAATCTTGTAGATTTGTCCAACATCTATTCTGGACGGCTGAGCTCATGTAGGTTCAAAAGACTATCATGGAGGAACTGAAATCAACTGCTGAACTGAGATACAAACTGAAACAACCGCAATGGATATGGTAAACACTGTTGTACTAGCAAAGGGTACACATCCGGCTAAAAAATACTGAAGAACTGTCAACATCAAAGCACGCTCCATCTCTGTGAAAGGTATAGCTGCCACTGGAGAATACCGCATAGATACGACTATCGTCGTAAAATCTCTCCTCTGTATAAAGCATAACTATGTCTGGAAAAGTACTTGATTGTCGTAAATGCGAAAGGTATCGCTTGTTGTAAATGCGGAAAGGTAATGATTGTTGTAAATCTGGAAAGGTAACTTGATTGTTGTCGTGCAGGAAGGTACTTGATTGTTGTCTCGAATGTTCAATCTTACGAGATATCTTGACATCGAGTAACTTACTTCTTCCGGATGAAAGTATCAAAGAGCTTCAACTATATCTGAGGTAGTAAATCGCTGCTGATGTGATAACCTAATCTTCTGTAATGATCTCAACTTTCGAGGTTGTGGATCATCCGCTCGAAAGTATCATCCATAGTCTTCAACTGAGTCTTCAAAGTACATACTCTTCTCGTAGATACCGGCTGCTTATAGTAGAAACATATACAATGGTCCATCGGATAATCTGACTCTGTCGTCCGTGAACCCATCGCACACACATAATCTCCCTTCGGAGTCTTTCCTCTGAGTTCACTGATAAACATGAGAAGCTACTGACAATCGCTGACAATCTGCAATTGGTCTTCTATGATCGAAAAAAAACTCTCCAATAGTCGCTCGTGACTCATGACTTTAATCTTGCTCCTTTTATCCAACATTCGGAGACTTCTATTTCACTAATTTGACTTACAATATCTTCTTATCAAATCTTTAACTCTTAAAATACTTGCTACGGAGTCATTTCTATACACATGACTCGGTCTAAGGACTTCCGGTAGGATCTGGTAGGAGATCCAAACATCATGATCAAGATGTCAATCGATAACCCGTGGATGGTCAAAACCAACCCAATCACATTCTTAGGCTATTAAATAGTCGTAACCTTCGCAAGTCTAACGACTCTGCATGGTACCTTCGTAATCAACGATCACCCTACTCTATGCCCAAGAATTCCCTGACAATGAGTTAAAGAAGATGACGGGGGAAAATTACTATCTCACAACATCACTGTACTGTGACCAAGTGATACATCATTTCTCGTAGGTTATTTCCTATATCTTACACCAAGTACCGGCTAAATCCGGATAATGGTATACAGCTAACTTAGCTTCTTCTGTATAACACGAGTTAAGTACTCAAAAGTACCCTCAACGTTATACACCCTAGAACGACCAATTCAAGGATCAAAATCCCTATGAATATCACCAAAATAATCCTCTACTATCTGCATCAGCAATAGTATACTCGCTTAGTCCATTACCCCATGGGTAATGATCTGACTAACATAATTAGTGAAAATCTTAGGACCAAAATCCTTGATCTCCACAATAGATGTGACTACCTAACTACTGCTTTCCGACTCGGTATCAGTCGGCTTTCAAAGGTAGTTACCTTTTCGATAGCAGGTACATGTCTAATAATCTCAACATATCGTTCCCGTGGTCAACTCAAACCACGGTTGCGAATACTAACCACTATCCTACAAGTCATCCCAGTTATAAGCAATTAAATGCATAACCAATAGAAGGATATGTAATAACAATTAACATACCTTAAACCTTGTAGCTCGGAGATGTCCGCAACAGCCAGATCCCAGAACTCACAAACCAAAACCGAGTAAAGCAAAACACGATGTCCGAACGAAATAAAATCCGAAAATGGACTTCGCAACCTAGGGCTCTGATACTAATAAAATTGTCACGCCCCGAGAGTATACCGTACCGAAAAGCAAACGGACGACATCTCCCCTGTACGTGGCAACATATCGGGTTAATACAAGGCCCGTAGGCCCACAACAACAATATGATATACACAGATATCAACATATCAAACATACTAAACACAGCGGAAACAATACAAACAGATCAATAAGATACAAAGACCAACTGTGCACTCCGGAGTGACTTGACACGACAAGAATCATAACAGAAATCAAATCAAAGACCAAATACATACAATATGTCCATATATCACAAAAACGGAAACAATACAGGCTAAAACCACAATCCGTAAGGATACAACAACACGGAAAACATGTCCATTCATCCGGTGTGAGATGGGATCACCGTGAGCTCAACGCCCAAAGAGTCTTCTACTGTTATTCCGGCGTGAAGCCTGTGGTCCAGGGGTGGTGAGTATAAACTCAGGGGTAATATATAGAAAGTGCATGAACAACATATAAGGATAGATCTACAAGTATACATGTGAAGATCTACAGGTATACAGCATGAGTCCAATAGACATATAGTCATATCTAAATCTAATAACAAGTAACTACAGTAAAGTCATACTCAATGTATATACTAAACTGATCAACTGAACATAAAGTAATGTACTAACGTATCTGACAGTCTGCAACCCCATAAGCTATATCATCCTGATAGATATACAATAACATAACCCATATAATGTACCAGGTCAATCCCATACCTGACCAATACTCAGACATATGAACAGTATATGATTACCTGTATAACAACCCGGTCCGTACCACACAATGATATGATGCTAATCAAATGCATATACAGTCTGAATCAACGCATGTATCATGCTCAACACATAGCAGTAAATAAAATGCAGATGGCATGTATCATGATGAACAACCATATGCAACAATCATAGCTCAATCAAATGCAGCATCTCACAGGCATATGTAAAACATATATCAAATACATGCATACATATATATCAGCAATGCATATGCATGGTCACTGTCTGCGGACTCGTCCAACCACGACCCCAGAGTAGCCAGGGTGGCACGACAAATGACAACTAGCCCGACTCCAGCTGCCACCACTCTCGGGTGACCGAGTTGGGTAGTATGACTGAGTAGCGTATAAGCGTAAAAAGCTAACTACTCCTAGGGGCCCCTGCTGCAAGCCACGCTGTCCCTACCCATGAGTAGACAAACGCCGCACACAGGACAACTGCACGTCACACAACCACCGTCTATAGTGGGCGAGTGCTAACACCACTCGCCGCGGTGGCGGTGCGCATCTCCAGCTACCACCATCCATAGTGGTCGAACGCGACACATCCAATGCTCTGCCCTCAACCCTGCTACCACTACCCCGAGTGGCCGGGGAGGCAGGATGACTGATGACCCGTCTCATCCACAAGGGAGACTCAGTCAACAGCATGCATGTAATGTAATGATGCATAGCTCCATACATGTATCCTCGCCACACTCCCTATCCCACGGGGAGTCCTGGTCAACATAAAGTCAAACAATGCAAGGACTACAATCCACAAGACTCTCTCTATCACACAAAGAGTCATACTCATCGGCGATCCAACCACCGCGAGAGACCTCTAGTCAGTAGCGATACACAATCGACCGTCCATATAACCATACACAGGCAGACAATCCATAATGAATATACCCTCACGCTAGGACCTCTAGTCCCTGGTCACATACTGACAACCATACAATTATCTATGCACCGACAACTAGATCCATCATAAATGCACCACTAATACGGATATGATATAACAAATGACTCCATAATCCAAACTATCACCTAACCCTAGTGATGTAATACAGTAAACCAATCTGAAGTCACAAAGATAACCCTAACCACATGTACTTACTGAACATCTATCAGCTAATACATAATAGGGTTTATAGTTCCTAGCCGAGCTAGATAATCAATGAAGTACCAGAGTTTATATCTCAAAGGTCAAGGCAGTACAAGCATATGATTAAATAAGAGTGGATTTAAGGTAAACAGGTATAAACATAAATCCAAGATCATGCACAGGAATTTGATCAAAACTACCGGACCAGGTAGATATTACCCACCTACTATGTAGCTCGTATCAGCCATCCCTACTACGAGCAGCATCACTAATCAAAGTCCTGAAATCAACATCCTGTAGTCAATAAGCAAACATCGACAAAGTCTATCATAAGTCCAATGATGGTATCAAATCCCAAATCGAACTTACCTAGCTCGATTCATTCGTACCCCGTAGATCTGAAACAAGGTCTTCAATCGTATAGGAAAAATCCCTACGCAGCTCACTATTATGTAGATACACCCAAACAACCCGTCGACAGAACATAGATCTACACAAACAACACAGATTTATACCAAATCAACAATACTCCTCCATCACAGATTAACTTCCAATCACAGTTGATATTTCTAGCAATCAGAACACATCAACTGGAACTTCCCAACTCATGCATCAATCGACAACACATGAACACACTCATAGTAATTACAGACAACACAACACAAGGGAAATCAACTTACCGACCCACATCTTCACCGGCAACCCCTCCCCTGTTCACTAGAGTAATGCCAGCTCCAAACACTGATCATCTAGATGCAAAATCAGTGGTTGCACTCATGAACAGAGAACATTGGCAGCAATCCCAGCTCACAGCGACCTATTGAGAGACTGCCAGCTATCCTCAGCGACGATCCAAATCAACCACCACTCGGAGAAAACCACAGGCATTAGAGACTCTTAAAATTGAGACAAGGCAAGCTTATGACCCTGATCTGATGAAGACAAATAACCCAAACACAAACACTCACCGACGATGCTCTCCTGCCGTAACGACCACGTCGATCTGAGTCCCCATAGTTGATCTAAGCCACGGTGATGCCGGAAGAAAGAAGACAACCAACTGAATAGCTCCCCGGCGGGGCTGATGGCAGTTCTCCCTCTCAACAACGGCGGCAGCTCTAGCTCGCGATAGCAACAGTGGCAGCTCGTCGGAAAAGGTGAGATCCAGCTCGAGGAAACCGACGGCAGCTGGTTCTGGCGGCGAGGAGGACTAAGCAGAGGTAGCAGCGACCGACCGACTGCTCCAATAAAGATCTCGACAATGCTAGAAGAGGAAGAACGATCGGCGTTGTCGTCTTGAGCTCCTAACAAATCCTTGACGCCGGGAGCGACGAGCAGCGAAGAGTGAGAGCTCCGGCGACAACACGGCGGCGATGATGACCTTGTCGAGCTCTCTCACATGAAGCAGCAGGCGAATGGCAGCTCGGAGAAGACCACACTATCAAGAAATCGAAGAGGGGAAAAATCGCAATCGGGGAAAAATATGCGACAGAGAAGGAGAAGAAATCGGGTTAACGGGTATGGGTTGGGTCGACCCTTTTTAAAGGTAGTTCCAATGGGGTTCAGTTTGTGGTTAGGCTAACCCATGTCAAGCTTAAACTAGCTCAATTTTACCTAAGACTAACCATATGAACTCCATTTAAATCCCAGAAAATTTCTAAAATTTCCTAAAATTTCCATGAGCTAATTCCCAATTAGCAAGAGCTATTATTTTATTTTATATTTTTTTTCCCCGTATTTTACATGTTAAATAGCTCATGCTAGCTATCCACGCGTATAAACCTCTCTCACCAATCAAGGTCCTGCAAAAGAACACAGAACATAACTAAGTTATATTTTACATCGAATGATTGAATCGAATCCTACATCGATCATTATATCTAACTAATTCAACATTCTCCAACCTTAATCAAATTAAATTCACCGTATCAGTCATGAGTCAACTCTAGCATCCACTATAAAGGTAACACATCCTACTTCATAATAGTACCAAATTAAAGGTTACCTTTCAATTGTTGAAATCACCCCCAGCATCTTGATCTACATCAAGGTATCGGATTAAAGTTCAAATAGCCCAATTGAAAGCAACCTCATAACCCGATCTGTTCACCAACAATTGATCATCACTCTAACAATTAAATTTGCTCATCCTATAGAAATCAGTTAACTTAATCAATATATACAACCTTACCTCTCACAACCAACCCAATGGTCGATTCACAGCTCCAATCCACCCCCCCTTTTTCCTTGCCAAGAGCAGCCTTCATAGCTCTTTTGCAGCGGTCACCGCACTCCCAGTTAATTCCACTGTCCAATTCTCATATCACAGCCCTCAATTCACTGAAATGAAGCCACTATTCCTCGTCACAACCAATTCACGGTGAAACTCAAAAATCTGACTGAAACTTTAGATTAATATGGGACTTACCCCCAATTTTGATCCCAGCTCATAGAATCACAGAGATCTTGATCACCACAGCCTTAGAAGACCCCACCGACAGCCCATCCACAAAACCGGCAGCCACCATCTCCTCTCCCCTATTTACAGTCACATAGTAACTCCGACCGGATCAACCAACTGCAGTGTCGCCGTCATCGCGCTTGCTCCGGTGGCCACCGGGAGCGAAATACACCTCACCGACGGCTCTGCTCGAGTGTTTTCTGACAACCAGACAGTGACGCTGTTTGCTGTCATCGGACCAACGGAAGAAGAGGGCGACGGAAGGCTTGGGCTTGCGTTGTTCATCGGCCGCTCGGTGGAGATCTCCGACGACAGAGGCTCGAACGGCGGTGAGAAATCAAGAGAGGAAAAGATGTGATCGGGAGGGGGAGGAAAGGAACTGGCGATGGCCTAGGTTGTGGTCGTCGGCCGCGTGCGCAGGGCAGTGACCACTGGTCCTTTGCGGGCGGCGACGGGGTGAGGAGGGCGGCGCGCGAGGGAGGAGGCGGCGGAGAGGAGGCGTCGTCGGGTTGCCTCACGATTCGGTGGTCGGCTGCGCGAGGAAGAAAGGTTCGGGAGGAGAAAGAGGAACGACGCCATTGGGAAATAAGGGAAACGAAAACAATATAAAGGGTTTAAATTAAACCATTAATTCCTTGCAGATAGTCTAAACAGGCTTTAGAAAAGCTTATCCGCTTTATACCCATAAAATGTCCATAAGACCTCCGTTTAATTCCAGAAAAATTTCTAAAAATTTCTGAAAAATTCCACAAGATGTTTTATCAATTATTGAGGAATATTTTTTTTTTTTTTTTTCCGGTATTTTACAAACTTACCTCTAGGGTGTTACAATTTGTGTGCTTGACAATCTCACACAAGTAGGGTTCTTGAATTCTGATACACAATTCCTAGCAGTATCGGCATCTAAGTAATTATTATATGACATTTCCTAAACCAATGGAGATGAAAAAAAGATGTTAACCAGCATATAGAATGCAAACAATATAATAATATTGAATTCTTGGCATTTTATTTTTTTATCTTCTCAAATTTTTTAAATCTCATTTTTAATACTGCTTAAGAACGCAATGTTGCGAGCACTTAGGTCTTCGTAAAATAAATAATAGAATGTTAAAATAATATAATCAAAATGAACCGAAATGACAAATTTTTATATACTCCTTAAATTTGAAAATTTCCAAAAATCGAAAAATACATATAAAACTTCTAAGAATTTTTCAAATCTTTAAATTTCATCATTTCGGAAAAATTAATAAATAATTTAGCTAAAAGAATGACTTCGTATAAATTAATAGCATTATACATGATCTATTAAATATTTAATAATAAATATTTAAAATAAAAAAATTATATTAGTTAATAATAATTTCAAAAAAAATTGATAGTATAAATTAATATTTTTAATTTATGTTATTAATGTAAATATAGTAGAATTTTTTAAAATTAGTTTACCTATTCTTGACATTTTATTTTGTTATGTTCTGCAATTGTTAAAATCTAATTTTAAAAAATCAACATATTTCAAAAACTTTTTCATCTTTTAGAAATATAAAAAAAGAATGCATTTTACTTTCTGCTAGAGCTGACGGTAACTAAAGGGAAAAAGAGTACGTTCTTGATAGAAAATAAAATAAAATCTGGTCTTGTGGGTGTTTCGACAACAAAACTTAGGAACACAATGCTACAAGGATTTAGGTTTCCGTAAAATAAATAAACAGAACATCAAATTAATATAATTATAATTAATAAAAAACGATGAATTTTTATCTACTTGATAAATTTTAAAATTGTCAAAAAATAGAAAAAATTAAGAATTAAACTTTTAAGAATTTTTCAAATCTTTCGGTTTCTTCATTTAGAATAAATTAATAAATAATTTAACTAATAATAAATCATTTCGGATAAATTAATAACATTATACAGGATCTCTTAAATTTTTAATAATAAATAATAAAAATTAAAAAATTAATATTAGTTAATAATAATTAAAAAATCTTAAAAGAATAAATCAATCTTTATTAATTAAAATATAGTCTATTTTTTTTGAAAAATAAGTTTACCTATTTTTGGCATTTAGTTTTTTTATCTTCTCAAATATTTAAAATCTCAATTTTAATACAGCTTAAGAACGCAATGTTGCGAGGACTTAGGTCTTCGTAAAATAAATAAATAGAATGTAAAATTAATAAGATCATAACTGATGAAAATGGCAAAAGTTTATCTACTCCTTAAATTTTAATATTGTCAAAAATAAAAACATGTAATAAATTTTCAAATATTCTGATTTCAACATTTCAGATAAAATAATAAATAATTTAACTAACAAAAAATCACTTCGAATAAATTAATAACATTATACAAGATCTGTTAAATATTTAATAATAAATATGGAAACTTACCTCTAGGGTGTTACAATTTGTGTGCTTGACAATCTCACACAAGTAGGGTTCTTGAATTCTGATACACAATTCCTAGCAGTATCGGCATCTAAGTAATTATTATATGACATTTCCTAAACCAATGGAGATGAAAAAAACCCACTTTCAGGGGTGGGAAGTCCAGGTGGGTAACGACGGGTCAACAGGGGTGACGGTCGCCGACCAATAGGGGTCGCCGAATTCCGCCAATAGGGGCCCGATCGTTACATAACCAGCATATAGAATGCAAACAATATAATAATATTGAATTCTTGGCATTTTATTTTTTTATCTTCTCAAATTTTTTAAATCTCATTTTTAATACTGCTTAAGAACGCAATGTTGCGAGCACTTAGGTCTTCGTAAAATAAATAATAGAATGTTAAAATAATATAATCAAAATGAACCGAAATGACAAATTTTTATATACTCCTTAAATTTGAAAATTTCCAAAAATCGAAAAATACATATAAAACTTCTAAGAATTTTTCAAATCTTTAAATTTCATCATTTCGGAAAAATTAATAAATAATTTAGCTAAAAGAATGACTTCGTATAAATTAATAGCATTATACATGATCTATTAAATATTTAATAATAAATATTTAAAATAAAAAAATTATATTAGTTAATAATAATTTTAAAAAAAATTGATAGTATAAATTAATATTTATTAATTTAACTGTTTATTAATGTAAATATAGCCGAATTTTTTTAAAATTAGTTTACCTATTCTTGACATTTTATTTTGTTATGTTCTGCAATTGTTAAAATCTAATTTTAAAAAATCAACATATTTTAAAAACTTTTCCATCATTTAGAAATATAAAAAAAGAATGCATTTTACTTTCTGCTAGAGCTGACGGTAACTAAAGGGAAAAAGAGTACGTTCTTGATAGAAAATAAAATAAAATTTGGCCTTGTGGGTGTTTCGACAATAAAACTTAGGAACACAATGCTACAAGGATTTAGGTTTCCGTAAAATAAATAAACAGAATTTTTCAAATCTTAAACTTTTAAGAATTTTTCAAATCTTTCGGTTTCATCATTTAGAATAAATTAATAAATAATTTAACTAATAATAAATCATTTCGGATAAATTAATAACATTATACAGGATCTCTTAATTTTTTAATAATAAATAATAAAAATTAAAAAATTAATATTAGTTAATAATAATTAAAAAATCTTAAAATAATAAATCTATCTTTATTAATTAAAATAAAGTCTAATTTTTTTGAAAAATAAGTTTACCTATTGTTTGCATTTAGTTTTTTTTATATTCTCAAATATTTAAAATCTCAATTTTAATACAGCTTAAGAACGCAATGTTGCGAGGACTTAGGTCTTCATAAAATAAATAAATAGAATGTAAAATTAATAAGATCATAACTGATGAAAATGGCAAAAGTTTATCTACTCCTTAAATTTTAATATTGTAAAAAATAAAAACATGTAATAATTTTTTAAATATTCCGATTTCAACATTTCAGATAAAATAATAAATAATTTAACTAACAAAAAATCACTTCGAATAAATTAATAACATTATACAAGATCTTTTAAATATTTAATAATAAATATGGAAACTTACCTCTAGGGTGTTACAATTTGTGTGCTTGACAATCTCACACAAGTAGGGTTCTTGAATTCTGATACACAATTCCTAGCAGTATCGGCATCTAAGTTGTAAAATACCGGGGAAAATATATATATATATATATATATATATATATATATATATATTCCTTGTTAATGGATAAATTATCGTGTGGAATTTTACAGGAGTTTTTAGAAATTTTTCTTGAATTGAATTGAATTCATATGATCGAATCGGAGAAGATTAAGGCTTAAATAGGTGATTGGATTAGATTTGGGCTAGCACAACCACCTAAAACAGGCCCAATTGTTGATTCCTTAATGGCCAGCCGTTTCCTTCACCCGATCGACGTTTCCTTCTCCGCCGACTCCCCTTTCTTCGTCGATCATTCTTCCCCGAGCCCTAATTCTTTTCCCCGCGCGACGCCACCCTCGAGCTCGCCCCTCTACAGTCGCCATGCCGGTCGCTGCCTCAACAATCGTCGCGGGCAATAGCTTCGTCGTCGCCTTGTTCCTCCGGATCTCGACGACAACAAAGAGTCGCCGCAGTCGGCGACCTTCATGTGCTCGCCGCCATCTCCCGTGCCCTAGTTCCCATCCGCCGCCCCTCTCGCGATAGGGTTGCCGCCGCACCCATCGCCTGCCCGCCACTGACTACCCCGCCGGCGAACTACCTTTGGGATGCCCTGCTCACCTCACCGTCGCCTACGACCATCCACGGCTTCACGCGACTCCCAGGCATATTGCGTCGCGTCTTGTGGCCTTGCTCGTCGAGCGCACACTGTCAGTAGTCGCCGTCCCTACGCACGCGATCGACGACAACCACCCTTGTCCATCACCACTGATCTCCACTGCGAGCTCGCACAGCGGGCCGACGGTTGCCAATCTCTTCGTCCGTTGGTCGCTGCCCAATCACCAGCCACCAAGATCCCCGTCGCCGCCCTTTTCTTCCATGGCTCGATCGCACAACAAGGGTTGCCTCCATCTTCATATCCTTGTTCCAGAGTGTCGCTGCTATAGTCTTCCTCTCTGAATCGTGCATTACAGTGATGGTCTGCTACCTATGATCGTGTTATCACCTGCTCCTTGGCCGGATCTCGGACGCGAGCAGTACTGTCGACTTGCACTTTGTAGCCACCGACGGAAATTGGCAGATAGCAGCTCCGCCTGATTTTTTCCCCTGTGTTCAGTCATCACTGCATCTCGTAACAGATTGAGGAATGGGATCAACGAATTGGTAGGTTGAGTTCCTACAATTTATATAGAAAGTTTCGGTAATTCTATAGCACATTCAATTTTAAAAGACATGATGTTTGAACTGAAAATCTCAGAACTATGCAATAGCTTATGTTTCTATTAGAGAAGCTACAACCCAGCGTGCAGTTGAGGATGATATTCATAATGTGATCTATACACCAAGAAAAGGAGAACGGATTGAAGGGAAAATTCAGATTGTATTTCAAGCCATCATTGATCATGGTGTTGATGTAAAGGTGAAGCTGAAATTGAAGCAAAAGCACCCTATCAAGGTCATCCAGATGTAATTTCGAAAGTTTCAGGTCATGTTACATCAAATTACCTAGAAGGTTGTGTTGTCAATGACAATAGGCAACTTCTAAATCTCGGGCAGGAAAGATTGTGCCTGGCAAACAATTTAAGTATCAGGTCCTTACCTCAATGATTTTGTTGATAGTTACCAAACCACACATTTTGATTTCCTGTCAATGATTATCACTGATTATGGATTAATGGATGTTGATTTTAGGACCTTGATTCAAGATAGGTTCATGGACATGAAGACTATCGGCATAGTCTACATAGCAGGTGGGTAATTTCCTACCTGGTCCGGGTAGTTGTTTTTCATTCAGATTTAGTCATTGATATGAGCATGTTAGGTGTTCATATTACCTTGATCATGTTCTTTTTATCGTATGCTTGATCTTCTACCGTCGGCTATTAACTCCATTGCTGATATCATGTTTATTTTATCATGATTAGGAGTATATATATATAGGTGATGTAAGTAACTTAGAATTTGTTTAAGTTAAGTGCAAGTAGTAAAGTCCGGATGACAACCTGATTGTACATTGGGCAAAAAGGTCATCCGTAGGTAAATAATGTCTTTAACCTAGGGTTAGTTCTAGTACCCTTAGGTGGTATGTTACCACCGAACATGTGTTGTGTAAATGGTCAGAGGAATGATACTTAGGGTATCGCTACGGACCGATGGTCCTAGCTTGTTATAATCAGATAAGTACGACTCTCTACAGGATAGAGAGTGTGTCCATTAGTTGAGTACGACTCTCTATAGGATAGAGAGTGTGTCGCTTAGATTGGTATGACTCTCTACAGGATAGGGAGTATTATGATCGATTGAGTACGACTCTCTACAGGATAGAGAGTGCGTAGATCTGGTTAGTATGATTCTCTGTAGAACAAAGAGTCTATGGTGGATGTCGGTATGTGAGACATTGCATTCATGCATTTACATGCACACTGGCGACGAGGTCTCCCTTGTGGTTGAGAGTGTCGCCAGTCATCCTGCCTCCACGGTTACTCATAGGAGGAGTCACCCGTGTGAGGGCAGAGCATTGAGGTGCCGCACTCTATCACTATAGATGGTGGTAGTTGGATTTGCGTGCCGTAGTCCTGCGTGTGTGGTACTCGACCACTCATGGGTAGTGACTGTCGGAGTGACCAACAACAGGGACCCCCATCGTGTAGCTTGCTCTTTACGCTTATATGCTACTCGATCATACTGCCCACTCGGCCACTCGAGAGTAGTGGTTGGTGTTGAGTTGGGACAGTTGTCATGCTCGAGCCACCGAGGCCACACTGGGGTCGTGGTAGCTTTAGGGTGAGCCGACATGACCATGCATGCTGCATTGCCGTATCTGATGGCGTTTTGCATATTACCATATATATATACATATATGCATGTATATATATATATATGGATGGTTGAGATTAATATATATATATGGATACAGTCTATATATATATATATATCTGATTATTGTGATGTTGCATTTGTTTGTACTATGCTTGCTGCATTTGGGTGGACATCATATTCATGCATGTTTCTTGCATATGTTATACACTTGTGTCGGATATTGGTAGGTGTTGGACAGACCATAGATACCTTGACCTGTAGCATGAGTAGATTACGTGTTGTATTACTCTTCCTGTTATATATATATTGGATATATGTTCAGGTTGGATCAGAGTAGCGTAGCAGACTTCAGGTATGTCTGCATTTTTATATTGTTCATTCAGTTAGACGGTATATGCTTGTATTTATATACTATGCTGATATACCTGTTGTACATCTAGATATGTCGTTGAAATACATGTGATATTACATATATACATGTTTTCTCTGATTACCTGCTGAGTTTTACTCACCACCCCACGGACCACAGGTATACTCGCCAGTGCATGTAGAAGACCGTGGCGACTTGGAGCATCATGGCCGTCTCATCTCACGAGGCTTAGTATTTTGTTTTGGGCCTTTGCGTGTGTGACATTGTATTGTTGTTGTATCGTTCCATGTGTATTTGTCGTAGTAGTTTTGTTTTGTTGTTGGGTGTGTTAGTCATAGTATGCATGTGTGAGATTGTTGTATTGTTGTGGTTTGTTTCCGCTGTGTCTTGTGTAGTTTTGTTTTCATACATATATATTGTTGTTATTGTGGGCCTACGGGCCTTGTATTAACCCGAAATGTTGCCACGTACAGGGGAGGTGCTGTCCGTTTGATTTTCGGTTCGGCATGCTCTCGGGGCGTGACAACTTTAGTGGTATCAGAGCCCAAGGTTCTGCGATGCCATACTATGTTATTTTTGAGTCGAGTCTTGGATTCTCGGGAGTCGATTTATTCGGTTTTGGTTTTCTGAGATGAGATGGACAGCGGCCTGAGCTCCAAGCAGCACGAGGTAAGAATTCCTGAAAACTTGTGGTTTAGTAGATATTTATCTAAACTTGATCAGTAGGTGTATACAATAGAGTTATGACACCTTTGCAGACTTGTAGTAGGGGTCGTCCATCGAGGCGACTAACCGGAGTGACCTTTAGGGTTTATACTCCCGGTTATGTTGGCTATGCATTTAGATGCTTATACCAGGGAATAACCTGTAGTGTGTTGGTTATCATTCGTAACCGTGGTATGAGTTGACCACGGGAACAACCTGTTGAGTCTGTGAGTTTTGAACCCGTGTCGAAAAGGTGATTTACCTTTGGGAGCCGACTGATACCGAGTCGGAAAAACATGGGTCAAGTCATCACATTTTTGGTTGAAATCAGAGATTTCAACCTTAGAGATTTTCACTAACTGTGCTAGTCAGATCATTACCTGTGGGTAATGAACAGACTTGTAGATTATTTGTGATGCAGATAGCGGAAGACTAGGTTACGGTGTTCCATAGGGATTTTATCCCTGAGTGGTTCGTACTGAGATGTATAACTTTGAGAGTACTTTTAAGTACTTAACTCATGTTATATCGAGAAAGAAGAGTTGTTTGCATACCATTATCGGGATCAAGCCGGTATTTGGTGATAAATGCAGAAAACAATCTTCGAGAAATAATATATCACTTGATCATGGTCTAGTGATGTTGAAAGAGAGTATTTTCCTGTGTCACTTTTAGTGACACATTGTAAGGAGTTCTTGAGCTTCAAGAAAGGGTGATTGGTCAGTAATAGTGTACTGTGCAGAGTCGTGAGACTTGCAGAGGTTAAGACCACCTAATAGCTCAAGAAGATGAATGAATGATTTAAGCCACCCAGAGTTATTGGCTTATAGTTGGATTAGGATGCCGGGATCTTCTACCAGATCTTGCCGGAAGACGTTGGATTGAGATAGGAGTTTAAAAATGACTCCGTACAAGAGTTTAAGAGTTGGAGACCGGTAAGCAAATATTACAGGTCAACTTAATAGAGTCAGAAGTCTCTGATTGTAGGATAAAAGGAGCAATATCAGGGTCATAGGTCTTGAGCTACTTTTCGATTATAGAAGACCAATCGCAGATCATCAGAATGTTCTTGTGGATATCAGGAAAAATCAGAACAAAGACTCTGAAGGGATTGTGTGCGTGCAGTGCAGATCACGAAGATGCGTGAAGCCAGATTATCCGTTGGAGCAGTTCAGCTGTTGCTATGGGGAGCAACTAGTACAGTAGAGGAGGTGTACTTTGAAGACTCAGTTGAAGACTATCCGGGATATTCCGGGAAGATGATACACCGTCTCGACAGCAGAGATCGACACCGAAGATTGGGTTATTTCGTCAGCAGCGACCTACTACCTCAGGCGTGGTTGAAGTTCCGTAATACTCCCCTTCAGCAGAGATCAACACAGAAGCAACATCAGCAGAAGACATCTTAGAAGATTCAGCAGACAACAACTGTTACCTCCAGATGTGATTTGCTTAGTACAGAGGAGAGAGTATACGACGATGGTCGTATTTATTCAGTATTCTACAGTTGCAGCTCGTAGGATTAAGTGATGAGATCAGATGGTCTAGGAAAAATCCTCAGATCATTGATCGCAGAAATGCGACCGCTTTGTCGTGGACTGTTGGATCTGATCTTATTCTCTTCGGAGAAAGGAGGAGACCTACGGGGAGCCTTTGGATCGGATCAACAGATATTTGATCGTTCAGGGTATTACTCTAGTTTACCCTCAAGGTTAATATGTTGGGAGATGCTTGTAGTTACAGGTATCTGTATCTAGAACATTCTTAGTAGGATTAGAAGGGTCCTTTACATCGACTTGTGGGTCGATGGTATCTCTACCATCAGGTGAGATGAGGATCAACAATTAAGAAGTCAAGGGATGCCCTTAGACTTTGATAGACATATCTTTACTGTAGACATATCCTTACGGATGGTCAAGTTGTTGAGATTATGGTATGATATGTCTCTCGGATGTGCGTATAATCTGAGAGCATTCGGATGTAGTTTCGGATGAACTCCAAGGCTTGTCGTTGCATAGGCAAGTGGAGCAGGCGATCGAAATGATTGCGGAAATAATCCGGTATCGAAGATCACATATCGAGTGATAGTTTTGTTGGTATCAGTGTTGTTAAACACTATAGAAATTGGAATAACGCGAGTTGCGATTATAGGAGATGTTGGAAGGGATATTTATATATCCCAGTATTCCTCCTTGAGAAGATTCGGAACTCTTTATTGAAAGAGAAATGAACCTTTAAAATTATGCATCGATTATCGATGATGGAATGCGATAATTGTTGAAAGTAAATATCCTACGTTGAGGATAAATGATCTGTTTAGATCAGCTAAAGACACCGGTGTATACTCTAGGGTTGGTTTACGACTGAAGCATTGATATTGTAGTGACATGAAGTCATACAATTATCATTGTTGTTGAGATGATTAGTATATCGTCAACTTAGAGTAAAGGAGATGCAGGTGTGTAGAGACGACAATTTCATACTTGGTATGAATTGTATGAGTTTTGATTAAGTTGTTAGACTAATTAACGATTTAGTCGTCCATGGATTTGAGAATCGTGTATCCTGAACACGATTGGATCCTTTTGTAGTTGTTGGAGTTGCGCACTCGACCACCGTCGATGGTGGTTTGCCTTGTATGGGTTGGTTAATTCCGTAGATGTGGATAGAATGCTTGACATTACTATACCACAGACTTGTTTGACAAAGGTGATGATGGAAATCATTTAGTCAGGAGCTGGTGAAACCAGTTACAAGGCTTAGACGGCAGTTAACTTTTACACGAGTATTAGTTAATCCTTCGGGAGTGGATAAAATGATGATGTACGCAATGCGTCATTTCAGGGATCGGAACGATTCCGATGCAGTTGAATGAGGCATATCTTATGCCTACATCAGTTAAGAAACTACGAGATAGTCTGTCATATACATGACATGACTTTAGTAATTATTGTCTGGATTTATGGATATATGGAGCAAGAATGCTCATGGGATTTTAACTAACTACTGGGTAGCTAGTATAAAGTTGCTGGAACGTGAAGAGTTGTAATTTGCGAGATTTGATTGCTATAGTTTTCCATGCACTTATAGAGTGTGTGGTAGAGGGGAACTTGAATGGTTGATGGATTTCTCTTTTGAGAAAATGATTCCCCATCTCTGATAAGGATTGTGGGTTCCGGAGTTGCAGTATTTAAGGAAGAGTTGCTACAAAAAGCACATCATCCGAGATGGGTTATGTACCTTGGTGGTCAATTGAGGAATGTATGTGGTCCTTTCGGAAACTTGCTTGAAGTAATTTTGCATGTTAGTACGAAATTTGGGGACCAAATTTTTATAAGTGGGGGAGAATGTAAAATACCGGGAAAAAAATATATATATATATATTCCTTGTTAATGGATAAATTATCATGTGGAATTTTACAGGAGTTTTTAGAAATTTTTTTGGAATTGAATTGAATTCATATGATCGAATCGGAGAAGATTAAGGCTTAAATAGGTGATTGGATTAGATTTGGGCTAGCACAACCACCTAAAACAGGCCCAATTGTTGATTCCTTAATGGCCAGCCGTTTCCTTCACCCGATCGACGTTTCCTTCTCCGCCGACTCCCCTTTCTTCGTCGATCATTCTTCCCCGAGCCCTAATTCTTTTCCCCGCGCGACGCCACCCTCGAGCTCGCCTCTCTACAGTCGCCATGCCGGTCGCTGCCTCAACAGTCGCCGCGTGCGATAGCTTCGTCGTCGCCTTGTTCCTCCGGATCTCGACGACAACAAAGAGTCGCCGCAGTCGGCGACCTTCATGTGCTCGCCGCCATCTCCCGTGCCCTAGTTCCCATCCGCCGCCCCTCTCGCGATAGGGTTGCCGCCGCACCCATCGCCTGCCCGCCACTGACTACCCCGCCGGCGAACTACCTTTGGGATGCCCTGCTCACCTCACAGTCGCCTGCGACCATCCACGGCTTCACGCGACTCCCAGGCATATCGCGTCGCGTCTTGTGGCCTTGCTCGTCGAGCGCACACTGTCAGTAGTCGCCGTCCCTGCACACGCGATCGACGACCACCACCCTTGTCCATCACCGCTGATCTCCACTGCGAGCTCGCACTACGGGCCGACGGTTGCCAATCTCTTCGTCCGTTGGTCGCTGCCCAATCACCAGCCACCAAGATCCCCGTCGCCGCCCTTTTCTTCCATGGCTCAATCGCACAACAAGGGTTGCCTCCATCTTCATATCCTTGTTCCAGAGTGTCACTGCTATAGTCTTCCTCTCTGAATCGTGCATTACAGTGATGGTCTGCTACCTATGATCGTGTTATCACCTGCTCCTTGGCCGGATCTCGGACGCGAGCAGTATTGTCGACTTGCACTTTGTAGCCACCGACGAAAATTGGCAGATAGCAGCTCCGCCTGATTTTTTTCCCCTGTGTTCAGTCATCACTGCATCTCGTAACAGATTGAGGAATGGGATCAACGAATTGGTAGGTTGAGTTCCTACAGTTTATATAGCAAGTTTCGGTAATTCTATAGCACATTCAATTTTGAAAGACATGAAGTTTGAACTGAAAATCTCAGAACTATGCAATAGCTTATGTTTCTATTAGAGAAGCTACAGCCCAGCGTGCAGTTGAGGATGATATTCATAATGTGATCTATACACAAAGAAAAGGAGAACGGATTGAAGGGAAAATTCAGATTGTATTTCAAGCCATCATTGATCATGGTGTTGATGTAAAGGTGAAGCTGAAATTGAAGCAAAAGCACCCTACCGTTCCAGTTACGTATTGTAATTTGAAAGTTTGGTCATGTTACATCAAATTACCTAGAAGGTTGTGTTATGTCAATGACAATAGGCAACTTCTAAATCTCGAGCGGGAAAGATTGTGCAGCGGCAAACAATTTAAGTATCAGGTCCTTACCTCAATGATTTTGTTGATAGTTACCAAACCACACATTTTGATTTCCTGTCAATGATTATCACTGATTATGGATTAATGGATGTTGATTTCAGGACCTTGATTCAAGATAGGTTCATGGACATGAAAACTATCGGCATAGTCTACATAGCAGGTGGGTAATTTCCTACCTGGTCCGGGTAGTTGTTTTTCATTCAGATTTAGTCATTGATATGAGCATGTTAGGTGTTCATATTACCTTGATCATGTTCTTTTTATCGTATGCTTGATCTTCTACCGTCGGCTATTAACTCCATTGTTGATATCATGTTTATTTTATCATGATTAGGAGTATATATATATAGGTGATGTAAGTAACTTAGAATTTGTTTAAGTTAAGTGCAAGTAGTAAAGTCCGGATGACAACCTGATTGTACATTGGGCAAAAAGGTCATCCGTAGGTAAATAATGTCTTTAACCCAGGGTTAGTTCTAGTACCCTTAGGTGGTATGTTACCACCGAACATGTGTTGTGTAAATGGTCAGAGGAATGATACTTAGGGTATCGCTACGGACCGATGGTCCTAGCTTGTTATAATCAGATAAGTACGACTCTCTACAGGATAGAGAGTGTGTCCATTAGTTGAGTACGACTCTCTACAGGATAGAGAGTGTGTCGCTTAGATTGGTATGACTCTCTACAGGATAGAGAGTATTATGATCGATTGAGTACGACTCTCTACAGGATAGAGAGTGCGTAGATCTGGTTAGTATGATTCTCTGTAGAACAGAGAGTCTATGGTGGATGTCGGTATGTGAGACATTGCATTCATGCATTTACATGCACGCTGGCGATGAGGTCTCCCTTGTGGTTGAGAGTGTCGCCAGTCATCCTGCCTCCACGGTTACTCATAGGAGGAGTCACCCGTGTGAGGGCAGAGCATCATTAGTGCCGCACTCTATCACTATAGACGGTGGTAGTTGGATTTGCGTGCCGTAGTCCTGCGTGTGTGGTACTCGACCACTCATGGGTAGTGACTGTCGGAGTGACCAACAGCAGGGACCCCCATCGTGTAGCTTGCTCTTTACGCTTATATGCTACTCGATCATACTGCCCACTCGGCCACTCGAGAGTAGTGGTTGGTGTTGAGTTGGGACAGTTGTCATGCTCGAGCCACCGAGGCCACACTGGGGTCGTGGTAGCTTTAGGGTGAGCCGACATGACCATGCATGCTGCATTGCCGTATCTGATGGCGTTTTGCATATTACCATATATATATACATATATGCATGTATATATATATATATGGATGGTTGAGATTAATATATATATATGGATACAGTCTATATATATATATATATATATATATATATATCTGATTATTGTGATGTTGCATTTGTTTGTACTATGCTTGCTGCATTTGGGTGGACATCATATTCATGCATGTTTCTTGCATATGTTATACACTTGTGTCGGATATTGGTAGGTGTTGGACAGACCATAGATACCTTGACCTGTAGCATGAGTAGATTACGTGTTGTATTACTCTTCCTGTTATATATATATTGGATATATGTTCAGGTTGGATCAGAGTAGCGTAGCAGACTTCAGGTATGTCTGCATTTTTATATTGTTCATTCAGTTAGACGGTATATGCTTGTATTTATATACTATGCTGATATACCTGTTGTACATCTAGATATGTCGTTGAAATACATGTGATATTACATATATACATGTTTTCTCTGATTACCTGCTGAGTTTTACTCACCACCCCCACGGACCCTGGGTATTCTGTCGCCCAGGTAACAGGTAGAAGACTTCGTGGCAGCTTGGAGCATCGTCGGCTGACGTCATCTCATCTCACGAGGCTTCCGTATTTTGTTTTGGGCCTGCTGCCCGTGTGTGACATTGTATTGTTGTTGTATCGTTTCCGCTGTGTATTTGTCGTAGTAGTTTTGTTATGTTGTTGGGGTGTGTTAGTCATACCGGTATGCATGTGTGAGATTGTTGTATTGTTGTGGTTTGTTTCCGCTGTGTCTTGTGTAGTTTTGTTTTCATACATATATATTGTTGTTATTGTGGGCCTACGGGCCTTGTATTAACCCGAAATGTTGCCACGTACAGGGGAGGTGTCGTCCGTTTGATTTTTGGTTCGGCATGCTCTCGGGGCGTGACAACTTTAGATCACTTGGTTACCAGGATTCATAAACTTTAGTACTTAGCCTGGAGGTCTAGAGTTCGAATCCTGGGGAAGGCAAAAACCCACTTCCAGTGGTGGGAAGACCAGGTGAGTAACGACGACCCAACAGGGGCGACGATCGTCGACCAATAGGGGTCGCTGAATTCCGCCAATAGGGGCCCGGTCGTTACAATAAAAAGGCGCCTTTTATTGTAACGACCGGGCCCCTATTGGCGGAATTCGGCGACCCCTATTGGTCGACGACCGTCACCCCTGTTGGCGGAATTCGGCGACCCCTATTGGTCGACGACCGTCGCCCCTGTTGGCCAGTCGTTACTCACCTGGACTTCCCACCCCTGGAAGTGGGTTTTTGCCTTCCCCAGGATTCGAACTCTAGACCTCCAGGCTAAGTACTAAAGTTTATGAATCCTGGTAACCAAGTGATCCAGCAATAAAGTTGTCACACCCCGAGAGCCTGCCGAGCCGAAAATCAAACGGACGACATCTCCCCTGTACGTGGCAACATTTCGGGTTAATACAAGGCCCGTAGGCCCACAACAACAACAATATATATATAACAACTAATAGCAGCTGAAATAAAGAGCGCATACCAACAACATACATAACAAAATATAATATACAGGTGTACTCCACCTGACAAGACCACAGTACTAAAACCGTACAAAAACATCAACACCAAACTAACGTCCACAACATAAAGACGAAGTCCAAATATAAACTAAGGTCCATGACATAGGACCAAAATCCAAAACACAATAAACAAGTCCAAGCCATAAGAAAACGAACTCCTCGGGAGTCTCGGAAAACGGAGATGGGATGGATCGGTCGGCGCAGCTCCAAGTCATCACGAAGGCGTCTACCTGTTACCTGGGCGACAGAAAAACCCAGGGTCGGAGGTGGTGAGTAAAACTCAGCAGGTAATCATAGAAAACATGTAAATATAGGTATCAATATTACATGTCATTCAAGCGATTTAATCTACTCATACAACATGTATACATCAGCATAACAATAGATATGCATGCATATACTAAATAAAACTGAACATCAACGATGCTGACATACCTGGCAGTCAGCTACTCTATCCTGATCCAACCTGGGCATATAATCACATCATAGGGTATAACAGTATAGTACTAACACAATATCCTAACCTGAGTCAAGGGTATCACTGTGAATATCCGATAGGTATACAAATATCAACCTACTACCATACAGGAAATGCAGTATCATGTATGAATATGTACAAACAAATGCAACAAGCATAGTACATACAAATGCATCATCAAAGTGAGTATACATATAGACTGTATCTGTATGTATACTAATCACCATCATCCATATATATATATATACAAGCAGGTATGTATATATATATAATCATATGCAAAACACCGTATGATACGGCAATGCAACATGCATGGTCATGCCTGCTCACCCCTACTCGCTAGAGCTGTCAAACGGGCCGACCCATGGCGGGGCGGGCCAACCCGTCGTAAACTCAATATTTAGCGGAGAGGGGCGGGCCGACCCGCCATCTCGGCGGGTTGAGAAATTTCCAACCCAACCCAACCCAAGGCGGGTTGCGGGTTAGGCGGGCCAACCCGCGGGCCACACAAATTTTAAAAATATATTTAAAATTACTAAGGTGTTGAGGGCTTGAGGTAATGATTTGTAAGACAGATAGAGTACCATGATTAAAAAAATAAATATTTGAAGTAACTAAAATCTTATAATTGTGATTCAATTATCGACTTACAAAATTAAGTACCGATATTTTTGATTCCTTTCCAATGTTCTAAAATATTTAAATCTTGATAATATGTAAATGTAAATTTTTACTCTTTCAAATAGAGATTCAATTGAGATTTTTTAACTTGGGTAATTATTTGATTTTGATATGTTATTATTTCCTATATTGATTAGAATAGTAGTGACAAGATAATAAAAAGCAATTAGAGTATAAAAAATATTCTTTTGTTCTTTACTCTTAACTTCTTTTATACTTTGTTGAGGTGTATGTGTGATAGAAGAAGATTGTAATGGTGAAAAATTTGTCTTTTGACATTTCTCAACCCGCGGGCCAACCCGTCTAGACCCGGCGGGTTGATAAAGTTCAACCCAACCCGAATTGTTTGCCTAACCCAACACTACTCGCTACCACGAAGGCGAAGACTTTATACATACTTCTTAATTCTCATAGCGGAAGACTTTAGACCTAAATATTTTTTTTTTCTTTGTTTTTTTCTTTTAAACATAAACATGCGTTAACACATATATACATATATATATACATACTTCTTCTTCTTAGCATAGAGTATGCTTCATAGCGTGGATAGATACTTCTTCTTACTTCTTCTTTACTTCTTCTTCTTAACATAGAGCATGCATCATATATGTAGATACTTAGTGCTTAGTAAATTCATAACATCATCATCATAAGGAGACATAAGTGAGGACATGAATAGACATCTTCATCATAGGTAAACATGTTTAGACCTAACGGATCTTCTCCACCATGCCACTACCACACACATTGGCCCCTCCTGCTGCTCCATTTAGTTTATCCATCCCTTACCCTTATCTGCAGTACGAGGGAAAGATAAACTATAAGCACATAGGCTTAGTAAGATCCTGTCCTACTCACTAAAACCATACATCATCATTAATCATGGCATGCAGCATTCACAACATAGAAGCAATATAACATGTAACATACTTGGTGTCATGAACTTAACATGTAGCATAAGTAACGTAAGTGAAATATAGCATGGATCATCGTATCATCAAAGATAACTTGTAATGTATCTAACGTAAACATGTAAACATTCATAGCCTATCGTAAAGCATAACTTTCATAACGCATCTAACGTAAGCATGTAAACATTCATAACATATCATAAAGCATAACTTCATAACGTATCTAACGTAAGCATGTAGACATTCATAACATATCATAAAACATAACTTTCATAACATATAACTTAACAATCATGGCATATCGTTTCATTTAACATAACATGTAACTTAACAATCATGGCATATTATTTAACATAACATGTAACTTAACAATCATGGCATATTATTTAACATAACATGTAACTTAACAATCATGGCATATTATTTAACATAACATGTAACTTAACAATCATGGCATATCATTTAACATAACATGTCACTTAACAATCATGGCATATTATTTAACATAACATGTAACTTAACAATCATGGCATATTATTTAACATAACATGTAACTTAACAATCATGGCATATTATTTAACATAACATGTAACTTAACAATCATGGCATATCGTTTAACATAACATGTAACTTAACAATCATGGCATATCGTTTAACATAACATGTAACTTAACAATCATGACATACATATGCAAGATGCTTTTGAAAACATATATGCTAGGTACGTAAATATAAATCTCAACATATTTGGGCCCGGCATTGTACCACTTCTTCATTATCATAGCGCGCATCCCTAAATAGGCCCGAGCTAGCAAGTCTCGAACCTAATAGGTTTCTAGGCCCGAGTCTTATTCCATCGACCTAGGGCAATCGTCATAGCGTAGAAGCCCATCCTAGGCCCGAGTCTTACTCCATCGACCTAAGGCATCTTGGAGCCCATCCCATACTAGGCCCGAATCTTATTCCATCGACCTAGGGGCAATCATACATAGAAGCCCATCCTAGGCCCGAGTCTTATTCCATCGACCTAGGGCATCTTAGGAGCCCATCCCTTCTTTGGACCTTGTTAAGGTCTTGGTACAAGCCATGCAGAAAGTAAAATACTTATATGCTTATTTACAACATAGCTTCTTTCTTTAACATAGCATAGCATACTTCACTTCATAACACATCATGCTTCATTTCATTAACATAACATAGCATACTTCATTTCATAACAACATAGCTTATTTCATTAACATAGCATATCATACTTCATTTCATACACATCATGCTTCATTTCATGAACATAGCATAGCATACTTCATTTCATACACATCATGCTTCATTTCATTAACATAGCATAGCATACTTCATTTCATAACAACATAGCTTATTTCATTAACATAGCATAGCATACTTCATGGTATGAACTTCATTGTAACCTAAAGAGATCAAAGGTGGCCGAATGGCCCTTATAGGCTTTTTAGGGTTTAGACCTTTAACCTAATTCAAGTAACATACATAGGCATACAAATTCCATAAATTTTATGGTATGAACTTCATTGTGACTTAAAGGACAAAGGTATTTAATGGCCCTTAAAGGCTTTTTAGGGTTTAGACTTTTAACCTAATTCAAGTAACATACATATGCATACAAATTCCATAAAATTCATGGTATGAACTTCATTGTAACCTAAAAGACCAAAGGTGGCCGAATGGCCCTTATAGGCTTTTTAGGGTTTAGACATTTAACCTAATTCAAGTAACATACATATGCATACAAATTCCATAAAATTCATGGTATGAACTTCATTGTAACCTAAAAGACCAAAGGTGGCCGAATGGCCCTTATAGGCTTTTTAGGGTTTAGATCTTTATCCTCAACCCCCTAACATGTTAACATCATTACTTACAAGTAAAACAAGCTATAAAACTTCAATAAAACACCAAGATCCATATTGGCCGAATGGTTCTTAGGGTTCATTAGGGTTAGCTTTTGTCCTAATCCACTTTAACCCCTAACATCATCATCTAGTTACAAAAACATGGCATGGAACTTCATTGAAACCCTAAAAGTAGGGTTTGGCCGAATAGGTCTTTAGGGTTCATTAGGGTTAGCTTTTGTCCTAACCCACTTTATCATACTTATAACATCATATGCATACCAACATGGATTAAACTTCATTAGGACATCAATATAAGGGGGGGTGGCCGAATGGCCTATGTAGACTTTTAGGGTTAGATCTTTATCCTAAACCCCTAACATGTTAACATCATTATTTACAAGTAAAACAAGCTATAAAACTTCACTAAAACACCAAAATCCATATTGGCCGAATATAACAATATAGGTTTCTCTTTTTTTTGTTTTTCAAAAATAGAAATCGGAACTACTCGTATGCAGGTGAGGGATACTTACATCCTTCGCTTTGCTTGGGGTGGGGAAGATAACCTAAAGAAGGTCAACACTTAGCCTTCTCTAGCTTGGATAGGATTCGGCCAAAAGAGGGAATGTAGAGGAAAAGCTTTAGGATTTCGGTGAGAAGAGAGGAAGAAGAAGAGAGGAAGTAAACAATTTCAATCTTCCCTCTTCTTTATAAAGGGGGGAGGAAGAGAAGTTCCTCTTTTCTTTTCTATGCCTCTTCATTTACCCTTAGTCCCATTTATCTATAGTTCCCCCCCCTTCCTTAATCATACAATCCTATTGGGCTTATGGTTAGTGGGTACATCTATAGGGCTTGGCTATCTCTAGAGGTCTGGAGTTCAATTCCTAGGTCTTGTATCCATTTTTTTTTGGCTTATTTTCTTTTGTTTTGGAAAAAGGCCTACATAAGCCCATTATCATCAAGCCAAAAATTCTTGTAAAATTGCTAGGAATTTTTACGTATAATCCTTCATACCTTTAAAAAGTTTCATTCCTCGAAACTTAGAACAATTGTGGGTACTTCTTCTTCATGTCCTCCTCGCTCCTGTGTAGCTTCCTCGCATCGCTGATTCGATTACACAGGACCTTTACTAAGGGCACCTCTTTGTTCCTTAGCCTCTTGATTTCTCGGTCTAGTATTTGGATAGGCTGACTTTCAATACTTAGGTCCTCTTGAACTTGTACTGTTTGTGGCTCGATCACTTGGTCTCAGATCGAAATGCATTTCTTGAGCACGAGACATGGAACACGTTGTGAATAGCCGACATCTCTTGAGGCAAATCTAGCTTGTAAGCTACATTGCCGATCCTGCGATATCGGATACGGTCCCACGTAACGACTCGGTTTACCCTTCTTCCGAACCTCATTACTCCTTCATGGGAGCCACTTTGAGGAATACTAGGTCCCCAACCTCGAATTCTAATGGTCTACGCCTCTTATCCGCATAGCTCTTTTGTCGGCTTTGGGCGCAATTCTCTGATGTTCCAGTATAGCTCGTGGTGTCATCGATGAAATCCGTCGAGTCCCATCCTCTTCTTTTCACCACCCTCGTACTGGATATGGGAGATCTACATTTCCTCCCGTGATAGAGCCTCGTAGGGTGCCATTCCAATAGTAGCTTGGTAGCTATTATTGTGTTTAATTCGCCAAACATAAGTATCGACACTACCTTTGAAATCCAGTATGCAGTGCTCTTAACATATCTTCCAAGATTGATTTACCCTTTCGTGCTCCGTCTGCAGGGATGGAAGGCGATCAACAATAGCCTTGTGCCTAAGGCCTTCAACGCACTCGAAATGGGAAATAAAGCGACCATCTCTATCGAAATGATGGTCTTAGGAATTCCATGGAGTCGGATGATTTCTAGCATATAATCGAGCCAGCTTGCTCTCGAATAGGTCATCTTGATTGCTAAGAAATGAGCGGACTTTCGTCAATCTGTCTACAATCACCCATATAGCATCATAACCGCTTGTCGCCTTGGGCAATCCCGAGATGAAATCCATAGAAATGTCCTCCCATTTCCATTCTCGAATCTGGATCTGCAGTTGTTCCTCCGTGTCTTTGGTGCTCGCTTAACCCTTTCGCAGTGTCGTGCAAGTACTTGACATATCAACCACATCTCTCTTTCATTCCAAACCACCAAAACTTTCGTTTGTCTTGGTACATCTTGGTGGTTCCAGGATGCATCGCATAAGGAGTCCCGTGAGCTTCCTCAAGTATCTCCTTCCGTAATTCGATCGGATCGGGAATAATACACAAGCGATCCGAGGTAGAGTACTCCACTATCGTAGATCCAAACCCTGCGTCCTTTCCTCTAGGACCTCCCGACCGGCCGCCGCCTTCACTCACTCAGCGCTTTCTTTTGCTGATTAATGTTGCTCAGGTAATGCTCGGTAATTAAGGCACTCAGCGGCTCCTCTGCGATGCGGTCTATGAACTCTCTACCGCCACATTCGAGCTATTTCTGGCCTGAGCATCTTCATGAGTCCGACCCTTTCTCTTCCGTCGACCAACTCACGGGCACAAAGCGCGAAGTCAGTCGGTTGAATCTCTTCACGGCTTCGCTGACCGATAGGTCACCTTGTCAAAACCAAGAACTCGTCGTAATGCTTGTTGGTCACCCTCATGTGGAAGAATTCTTGAAGAATTCGTACAAATCTGCCCATCTCATCCGATTTACTTGTCTCTTGGTTTTAACCCGCTCCCACCACATCCGAGCATCTCCGACAGCGAATGATACACTTAATCTTCTCGCATTCCTCCAGAGCTCCACGATGCTTTCACCGTCTTGAACCGGCTTGGGCATCCCATGGTTCACCAAGCATCGAGAAATTTTCCGCTTTAGTCTCTCGCCATCGGATCGTAAGCTTCGTCGAACCATCGGGCCGGGCCCGTTGGTGCAAGCGAGGGTTTCGCGATTCATTAGGGTAGTTATTACTTGTTGTTGTTCTGTAACTTGTCGTTGGAGTTCTGTGACTATGTGTGTAAGGTCATGCGGGGGTGCTAGCTCATCAGTTCTACTACTGCGTCTTCCAGACATGTTTATCTTCATACATTAAGGTAAAACTAGTATAAGTTCCCGTTCGTTGTCCTACGCATACTTAGACTAAAGCTAACATAAAGTCATTTTAATCTTAAGGCATTTCATATCATACACGAACAAATAAGCTAAATTAGAGTAGACATAGAATTCTTACTTGAGCGGCATTGGAGCTTGATGTGTGTGTAGTGGAAAGGCGATCCGCTCGATACCAACTTTGTCACGCCCGCCCTTCCGGGACCCTAAATGTCCGGAGAGGCGGCGCGTGACGCGACCGTACATACATTACATACAGCGGAAGACTTTATACATACTTCTTAATTCTCACAGCGGAAGACTTTAGACCTAAATATTTTTTTTTTGTTTTTCTTTTAAACATAAACATGCGTTAACACATATATACATATATATATACATACTTCTTCTTCTTAGCATAGAGTATGCTTCATAGCGTGGATAGATACTTCTTCTTACTTCTTCTTTACTTCTTCTTCTTAACATAGAGCATGCATCATATATGTAGATACTTAGTGCTTAGTAAATTCATAACATCATCATCATAAGGAGACATAAGTGAGGACATGAATAGACATCTTCATCATAGGTAAACATGTTTAGACCTAACGGATCTTCTCCACCATGCCACTACCACACACATTGGCCCCTCTGTCTGCTCCCTTTAGTTTATCCATCCCTTACCCTTATCTGCGATCTAGGAAAGATAAACTATAAGCACATAGGCTTAGTAAGATCCTGTCCTACTCACTAAAACCATACATCATCATTAATCATGGCATGCAGCATTCACAACATAGAAGCAATATAACATGTAACATACTTGGTGTCATGAACTTAACATGTAGCATAAGTAACGTAAGTGAAATATAGCATGGATCATCGTATCATCAAACATAACTTGTAATGTATCTAACGTAAACATGTAAACATTCATAGCCTATCGTAAAGCATAACTTTCATAACGCATCTAACGTAAGCATGTAAACATTCATAACATATCATAAAGCATAACTTCATAACGTATCTAACGTAAGCATGTAGACATTCATAACATATCATAAAACATAACTTTCATAACATATAACTTAACAATCATGGCATATCGTTTAACATAACATGTAGCTTAACAATCATGGCATATCATTTAACATAACATGTAACTTAACAATCATGGCATATTATTTAACATAACATGTAACTTAACAATCATGGCATATTATTTAACATAACATGTAACTTAACAATCATGGCATATTATTTAACATAACATGTAACTTAACAATCATGGCATATCATTTAACATAACATGTCACTTAACAATCATGGCATATTATTTAACATAACATGTAACTTAACAATCATGGCATATTATTTAACATAACATGTAACTTAACAATCATGGCATATTATTTAACATAACATGTAACTTAACAATCATGGCATATCGTTTAACATAACATGTAACTTAACAATCATGGCATATCGTTTAACATAACATGTAACTTAACAATCATGACATACATATGCAAGATGCTTTTGAAAACATATATGCTAGGTACGTAAATATAAATCTCAACATATTTGGGCCCGGCATTGTACCACTTCTTCATTATCATAGCGCGCATCCCTAAATAGGCCCGAGCTAGCAAGTCTCGAACCTAATAGGTTTCTAGGCCCGAGTCTTATTCCATCGACCTAGGGCAATCGTCATAGCGTAGAAGCCCATCCTAGGCCCGAGTCTTACTCCATCGACCTAAGGCATCTTGGAGCCCATCCCATACTAGGCCCGAATCTTATTCCATCGACCTAGGGGCAATCATACATAGAAGCCCATCCTAGGCCCGAGTCTTATTCCATCGACCTAGGGCATCTTAGGAGCCCATCCCTTCTTTGGACCTTGTTAAGGTCTTGGTACAAGCCATGCAGAAAGTAAAATACTTATATGCTTATTTACAACATAGCTTCTTTCTTTAACATAGCATAGCATACTTCACTTCATAACACATCATGCTTCATTTCATTAACATAACATAGCATACTTCATTTCATAACAACATAGCTTATTTCATTAACATAGCATATCATACTTCATTTCATACACATCATGCTTCATTTCATGAACATAGCATAGCATACTTCATTTCATAACAACATAGCTTATTTCATTAACATAGCATAGCATACTTCATTTCATACACATCATGCTTCATTTCATTAACATAGCATAGCATACTTCATTTCATAACAACATAGCTTATTTCATTAACATAGCATAGCATACTTCATGGTATGAACTTCATTGTAACCTAAAGAGATCAAAGGTGGCCGAATGGCCCTTATAGGCTTTTTAGGGTTTAGACCTTTAACCTAATTCAAGTAACATACATAGGCATACAAATTCCATAAATTTTATGGTATGAACTTCATTGTGACTTAAAGGACCAAAGGTGGCCGAATGGCCCTTAAAGGCTTTTTAGGGTTTAGACTTTTAACCTAATTCAAGTAACATACATATGCATACAAATTCCATAAAATTCATGGTATGAACTTCATTGTAACCTAAAAGACCAAAGGTGGCCGAATGGCCCTTATAGGCTTTTTAGGGTTTAGACATTTAACCTAATTCAAGTAACATACATATGCATACAAATTCCATAAAATTCATGGTATGAACTTCATTGTAACCTAAAAGACCAAAGGTGGCCGAATGGCCCTTATAGGCTTTTTAGGGTTTAGATCTTTATCCTCAACCCCCTAACATGTTAACATCATTACTTACAAGTAAAACAAGCTATAAAACTTCAATAAAACACCAAGATCCATATTGGACAAATGGTTCTTAGGGTTCATTAGGGTTAGCTTTTGTCCTAATCCACTTTAACCCCTAACATCATCATCTAGTTACAAAAACATGGCATGGAACTTCATTGAAACCCTAAAAGTAGGGTTTGGCCGAATAGGTCTTTAGGGTTCATTAGGGTTAGCTTTTGTCCTAACCCACTTTATCATACTTATAACATCATATGCATACCAACATGGATTAAACTTCATTAGGACATCAATATAAGGGGGGGTGGCCGAATGGCCTATGTAGACTTTTAGGGTTAGATCTTTATCCTAAACCCCTAACATGTTAACATCATTATTTACAAGAAAAACAAGCTATAAAACTTCACAAAAACACCAAAATCCATATTGGCCGAATATAACAATATAGGTTTCTCTTTTTTTTGTTTTTCAAAAATAGAAATCGGAACTACTCGTATGCAGGTGAGGGATACTTACATCCTTCGCTTTGCTTGGGGTGGGGAAGATAACCTAAAGAAGGTCAACACTTAGCCTTCTCTAGCTTGGATAGGATTCGGCCAAAAGAGGGAATGTAGAGGAAAAGCTTTAGGATTTCGGTGAGAAGAGAGGAAGAAGAAGAGAGGAAGTAAACAATTTCAATCTTCCCTCTTCTTTATAAAGGGGGGAGGAAGAGAAGTTCCTCTTTTCTTTTCTATGCCTCTTCATTTACCCTTAGTCCCATTTATCTATAGTTCCCCCCCCCCCCTTCCTTAATCATACAATCCTATTGGGCTTATGGTTAGTGGGTACATCTATAGGGCTTGGCTATCTCTAGAGGTCTGGAGTTCAATTCCTAGGTCTTGTATCCATTTTTTTGGCTTATTTTCTTTTGTTTTGGAAAAAGGCCTACATAAGCCCATTATCATCAAGCCAAAAATTCTTGTAAAATTGCTAGGAATTTTACGGGCGTTACAGTGTGGCCTAGGTGGAACGACATGACAACTATCCCGACTCCAGCCGCCACCACTCTCGAGTGACCGAGTTGGGTAGTATGATCCAGTAGCATATGAGCGTAAGTAGCTCGCTATGCAACGGGGGTCCCTGCTGCTGGTCACTCTGACTAACACTACTAATGAGTGGTCGAGTACCACGCACCCAGGACAACTGCACGCAACTCCAACTACCATCGTCAATAATGGTAGAGTGCGGCACAACAAATGTTATGCCCTCACACCAGTTACTCCTCTGAAAGTAACCTGGGAGGCAGGATGACTGACGACTCTCTCTCAACCCCAAGGGGAGACGATGTCGTCAGTATGTATGCAATGAAATGAGGGTACTGTCTCACATACAGAACATCTACCCTAGACTCTCTGTCCAACCAAGAGTCACACCCAATTGATCAGTACACTCTCTACCTCAGAGAGTCACTCATCCGATCATGACAAGCTAGGACCATCCGTAGCGACAATCGCCCACGACTCACATGACCATTCACACAACCCGTGGTTGGTGAATAAATGTGTCACATACAAGTATGGAATAAGTCCTTCATCTAGGGTTATACTTATCCACAGAGGATATTTTTGCCAAATTTACTATTTAGGTCATCCTCCGTACTCTAACATCTACACCCTACTAAACCGTTCGACCTACTTACATCACATCAGTAAGTTATAGATCATGCTAGGGAATATGCGTTATCAATAATCGAGCACACATATATATCAACGGTAAGTTCAAGCATACGATAAACAGAGCATGATCAAGGTAATATGAACACCTAACATATTCATATCTATATCTAAATCTGGAAATCATTACATCTACCCGACCAGTAGGAAATTACCTACTTGATATGTAATCCGTGCTATCCATCTTCACATCCATGTATCTATCGCAATCAAAGTCCTGTGACAATAGGATACAGTTAAGTACCATCACATATCCAATGATCAAATCAAATCTTCCACCAACCTTGTATCTCGATCAACTAATTGAATAGCTTCTTCCATTAGCTTTTAAATCACAACTTACCTAGCTTAGCTTCCATTTCAAAGCATCATGATCCATCATTGAAGTAGCAATCTATAACCACCAAATAGATTCGACCACAACAGCCACCTACCATCACAACCACAACACATAAACGAGCTGCATCAACATATATCTATTTTTATATATCGATAAAGTCTTCAAATCTCAACTTACCCAGGCCGGCTTTAATTCCAAAGCTTCTGATCAGCGATCTTAGATTTAAATCCAAATAGCTTCTTGATACCTCTACACGTATATGATCCAAATGAATCAGTTAAATTGCAACCTATACCCAATTTCAATAACTCTAATCACCTGCAATCACAGTATCCACTACACAATTTAACCATTCATTTATCCAAATCTAAGCTTACCTAACACTGGTTCACATCCTCTTCTTCTTGATCTGAAAAAAAAGATTTCAACCTCAACGGCAGCAGCAAGATCCCCAATCACTGCCCAAATCAGATCGAGCTTAACCACAGCAATCACACAACCCACACAGAACAGAAATAGACTGCAAATATACAAAGGGAATCAAGATCTATACCAGCAATAGAACCTCCCAGCTCTCCTCCCCACTGCTCTGTTCGCCGACCACAGCTCCACAGTCTCACACAACCAACGCTCCTTGCTCACAGCCGACTCCATCGACAGGAGATTCACCCCACAGATCACACTATTGCCAATTAATCCACAAAATCATATTGAACAGAAAAGAAAGGAGATGGATTATGCTTACCAACCTTGGACTCCACCAGCAGCCACTTTCCTCTTATCCTCTTGTTCAATCCATCGGAAAACCACTAATTCCGACGATCCTCGGCGAAGCAAATACTCAAAGTCGGCAGCCACACCTTTACCTATCCCCTATTTGCCGACACCAACACCTGCCCAACACAGATCAAGCTCAAAGCAAGGAAGATGCACCGTAGCCCTAAATCTGGTCCAAGCCTCCTACTGATGACTCTGCTCACCGGCGAAATCAACGCCTACGCCCCTACGCCCCTACTGCCCTAGCTCCTGCAACCACCGGCAGCGAATCATCGTCGTCGCTACCCAAGCACAGCGTCATCGCCGTTGACCCAAGCCCCCAGATCGACTTCCTGCCGGCATAGTCTCCCCGCTACGCACCCCTTCTCCGTGTAGGGAAATCTCGTATGCCAAATGGCATATGCGCAACGGAAAATAGGATCCCTTCCAAGTGATCCATGCGAAAGCAAACTCGTATAAAATAAATTTCTCTAAACCAAACCTATCTTATAGGAGAGGATTACCTTTGTTGCGTGCCCTTGTTAATCCCGCTTTTCCTTTCGGTTTGTTGGATCTTTAGCACGTTCAAGTGTCCGTGCCTCTATACGTATCCACACGAGCACGCTCTTGTCTCACAAAAGGAAAACTAGAAGAGCTCTCCTTTACTTCTTGCTAGAGAAGTCCCTAAAGGAGAGGAAGAGAGGGAAAAGGAGAAAGGAAGAAGAAGACTCCTCTTCTTGCTAGCCTACACTCACAAACCCACACAACCAAAGCTTCCACCAAGCCCTCTCACAACCACAACACCAAAACTCTACAACAATTGCATTATGGCCACCCCATGGAGCCTTTTATAGGGTTGGAAAACCCTTCCACCTCCTTCACATTCAATGCAATCCATTGCATTGAGACACCAAAAGGATTTGGCTTCCTTGTTTGGCCACTTAAGGAGACAAAACCATTTTGTTTCCTTCCACCTTAACTAGCTTAGGTGGATGCTTAGGTGGCATGCTTATGTGGCATGCTTATGTGGCATTCTTATGTGGCATTCATGCATGTTGAATTAATCTTATTAATTCAATTAAGCTTATGTTATCATATTGAATTAATCTTATTAATTCAATTGAGCTTATGTTATCATATTGAATTAATCTTATTAAATCAATAAGGTAACATATTGAATTAATCTCATTAAATCAATTAGCTAAAATTCTCATTAAGCTTAAAGTCCAAAAACCATTTTGTACTTAAGCTTATTCCCAAATTATTCTAGTCAAACTAGAATATTCTAATTCCTCTAATTATCATGCTCTTTGTGTGTGACCCTATAGGCTCTCATAACGTTGGCAGTGGACCTAAACTCTTTTAGATACACAAGCAATGAGCGGCATCTAGCAATACATCATTGCTACCCAAGTTACGAGATAAGTCAAGATCCGACTAACCTTTCCGTGACTACTATAATATATGACCGTGTCCTTCTATCCTTGATATCAGATTGATCAATGAGGCATAGACCGTGTCATCCTCGATCAATCTATGTGTTTCTTGATCCCTGAGTAAACTAACTCAAACAAATGAGCTCAATATCTCATATTGACTCATTCGAGCATGGCCATGCGTTTTAGTAGTTCTACTCAATCAAGGGGCCCACCGATATCACTCCCGTCATATGGAAGGGATAGATCCCATCTACATCACTCACATCCCTCCGCATAATTTGTTACATACCCAGTAATCGCCTTTATGGTCCACCCTGTTACGGGTGACGTTTGACGATACCAAAGTACATAACTCCTTATGTAGGGAACCGTAGTGACTTTAGGTCTAAGGACTATTCATACCAATAGTCACATGAGAAAGTTTATGACACTCATATAACGATCCATGAAACTTTCTCATGGCGGGTCAGTTCAGTATATATTCTCCAATATATACCCATGTGTCAACTTGATATCATATATCCATGACTTGTGAGATCAAGTCATCAATTGACCTACATGCTAGTCTTTATGTATTAATATTGCCCTTGCATATTAATACTCGACTGGGAACATTTAGGAAAGTGTTCTCTACAGCCTCTCATAATCAATTCTGCCAATTGATGTGCTGTAGATAAGAACCTACTTTTCTAGGGCATTATTATATTTAAATTAGCTGGCACAAGCAAGATGTAAATATAATAACCAATCCTTTGCCTTTATAGAATATGATACAAAATGTTCCCTATTCAACCATCACATGATTGGTTCTAGGGCTTTAACTAACACTCCGCTGGCGCAGCGAGCTCAGGTGGCGGCAGCAACAGATCGCTCCATACCACTTTCTCCGGCGACGATCGGGAAAGACAACTCCGCCGATCCAAGCTTCCAGCCCGTTCCTGTCCTCCCGGTCCCAGTCCGTTCGAGGGTCGTCTGAGCCAATAGCCACCGCCTGCCGCGAGGAAGAAGACCAGTGCTCGCAGAGAGGGAATGACCTGGCATCGAAGAGGTCACGAGCGGGAAGGCTTGAGAACATGACGGCGAGGAGAGGGGAGGGAGGAGGAGGCTCCGTAGGTCTCGGAAGGCAAGGAAGGTGATCGGCGTAGCGGCTGTGGTCGCGGAGAAGTTAAGAAGAGAACGCGAGATCGCGAACGCTCGGGAAATGGGATTTCGGCAGAATTAAGAGTACGGGCGGCTCGGCGTTAGGTTGAGAAAACGGGTTGGGTTCCTTTGTTTAACGGGTTGGATTTCGAGACAGTATTAAGCCTACTAACACTTAAACAAAAAGGGTCTTAGAAATTTCCGTTCGAGTCCAGAAAAATTTCTAAAAATTCCTGAAAAATTTCTATCGGGTATTCTCCTAATTACCCAAAAATTTTTTGTTGTGGTATTTTACATTCTCCCCCACTTATTAAAATTTGGTCCCCAAATTTCGTACTTTAATGCAAGAATTAATTCAAGCATATTCTAAAATAACCACATACCTCAAATAAACAAATGAGGGTATCGAGCTCGGATAGTATCTTCCAGCTCCCATGTAGCCTCCTCATCCGTATGATGATGCCATCCCACCTTCACGAGTCGGATGGTTTTGTTCCGCAACTGCCGCTCCTTGCGATCAAGAATCCACACTGGAGTCTCCTCATAAATCGCATTCACCTGGAGGGGTATTGGAACCTCTTTCAGAACATGATCAACATGCGACATGTATTTCCTCAGTATAAAAATAGGAAATACGTTGTGAGCACCCGCAAGTGTCGGAGGTAAAGCCAACCGATAAGCTACACCTCCATAATCCACGACACAAGATCTGAATAGATCCTCCAACGTTTGAAGGTCATGCTCAGACAGTCTATCAGTCCGCGGATGAAATGTTGCACTAAGCCGAAGCTCTGTGCCCACAGTCTGGTGCAGACTCTGTCAAAATCGTGAGGTATATCGCGAATCTCTATCCGATATGGTACTTAAGAGTACCCCACGCAATCTGATAATCTTTCGGTAATACAACTCTACCGAATGATCCAACAAGTACGACCCACGAATAGAAAGGAAATGAGCTGATTTGGTCAGTCGATCCACACTCACCCAAATCGCATCATGTCCTTTACGGGTCCTAGGCAATCCCGTAACGTAATCAATCGTGATATGCTCCCACTTCCATTCCGGAATCGGAATTTTCTAGAGCAATCCATCGAGTTTTTGTTGTTCATCCTTCACCTACTGGCATACTAAACATCGAGCAGCAAAATCTGCTATAACTCTCTTTATTCCGTTCCACCAGTATATACGTTTCCAATCTCAGTACCTCCAAGTACCACCAAGGTATATAGCCCATCTCAAATGATGTTCTTTCTGTAGCAACTCTTCCTTAAATACTACAACTCCGGAACCCACTATCCTCATCAGAGACGGAGAAAATTGTCTTCTCAAAGGAGAAGTCCATCTTTCGTCCAAAAATTCCACTCCACCACGTACTCTGTAAGTGCATGGGAGACTATAGCGACGAATCTCACTTGTTGCAATTTTTTTTGCAACTGTTCGCGCATCAGCAACTCTATAGTAGCTACCGAGTAGTTAGTTAAAATCCCATGAGCATTCATGCTCCATATATCCTTAAATCCAGCTAATAACTACTAAAGTCACGTCCTGTATATGATAGGCTATCTCGTAGTTTCTTAACTGTCGTAGGCATAAGATATGCCTCTTTCATCTGCATCGGAATCATTCCGATCCCTGAAATGATGCATTTGCGAACATCCTTTTATCCACTCCGGAAGGATTAACTAATACTCATGTAAAAGTTAACCGTCGTCTAGGTCTTGTAACTGGTTTCACCAGCTTCCGACTAAATGATTTCCATCATCACCTTTATCAAACAAGTCCGTGGTATAGTAATGTCAAGCATTCTATCCATATCAACAGAATTAACCAAACCATACAAGGCGAACCACCATCTACGGTGGTCGAGTGCGCAACTCCAACTACCACAATCAACCGTGGCCAGGTTACGCAACTCCAACAACTATAAAAGGATCCAATCGTGTTCAGGATACACGATTCTCAAATCCAGTGGTGACTAAATCGTTAATTAGTCTAACAACTTAATCAAAACTCATACAATTCATACCAAGTATGAAATTGTCGTATCTACACACCTACATCTCCTTTACTCTAAGCTGACGATATAATAATCATCACAACGACAATGATAATTGTATGACACCATGTCACTACAATATCAACACTCCAGTCGTAAATCAACCTTAGAGTATACATAGGTGTCTTTGGCTGATCTAAATAGATCATCCATCCACAACAAGGATATTTATCATGACAACTACTGTATTCCATCATCGATAATCGATGCATACCTTCAAAGGTTCATCTCTCTTTCAACAAAGAGTTCCGGATCTTCTCAAGGAGAAATACTGGGATAGATAAATATCCCCTCCAATATCTCCTATAATCGCAACTCACGTTATTCCAATTCTTTTATAGTGTTTAACAACACTGATACCAACAAAAATATCACTCGTTATGTGATCTTCGATACCGGACTATTTTCGCAATCATTTCGATCGCCTACTCCACTTGCCTAAGCAACGACAAGGCTAGGAGTTCATCCGAACTACATCCGAAGGCTCACGGATTATACGCACATCCGAGAAACATATCATACCATACTTGCAACAATTTGACCATCCGCAAGGATATGTCTACAGTAAAAGTATGTATATCAAAGTCTAAGGACATCTCTTAACCTTTTAATTGTTGGTCCACATCTCACCTGACGATAGAGATACCACCGACCCACCAGTCGATGTTAGGAATCCTTCTAATCCACACTAGGAATGTTCTAGACAAAGATACCTGTAAACTACAAGTATCTCTCAATATATTAATCTAGAGGGTAAACTAGGGTAATACCCTGGACGATCAATTATTTGTTGATCCGATCCAAAAGGCTCCACACAGGTCTCGGCCTTTCTCCGAAGAGAAAAGATCAGATTCAACAGTCTGCGACAAAACGGTCGCATTTCTGCGATGAATGATCCAAGAATTTTTTCCTAGATCATCTAATCCATCCCTTAAATCTATGAGCTACAACGGTAGAATATCGACTAGATACGACCTTCGTCGTATACTCTCTCTTCTGCACTAAGCAAAACACATCTGGGGATAACTACTTGTTGTTGTCTGCTGAGTCTTCTACAATGTCTTCTGCTGATGCTGCTTCTGTGCTGATCTTTGTTGAAGGGGAGTATCAAGGAACTCCAACCACGCCTGAGGTAGTAGGTTGTTGTTGTTGAGATAACCAAAATCTTCTATGTTGATCTCTGCTGTCGAGACGGTGCATCATCCTCCTGGTACACCATTGGTAGTCTTCAACTGAGTCTTCAAAGTACACCTTCTCCACTGTACTGGTTGCTCACAATAGCAACAGCTGAATTGCCCCAACAGATATCTGACTTCGCGTGTTTTCGTGATCTGCACTGCACGCACACAATTCTTTCAGAATCTTTGTTCTAATTTTGCTGATATCTACAAGAACCTTCTGATGATCTGCGATTGGTCTTCTATAATCGGAAAGTAGCCCCAAGGCCTCTGACTCCGATCTTTCTCCCTTTATCTAACATTCGGAGGCTTCTTACTCCAATATCTGACTTGCAATATCTGCTTATCGATCTCCAACTTTTAAACTCTTGTACGGAGTCATTTCTAAACTCTTATCTCAATCCAACGTCATTCGGCAGGATCTGTAGAAGATCCCGGCATCCTCATCCAACTATAAGTCAATAACTTTGGGTGGTTTATATCATCCATCCATCTTCTTGAGCTATTAGGTGGTCGTAACCTCCACAAGTCTCACGACTCTGCACAGTATATTGTTATTAACCGATCACCCTTTCATAAGCTCAAGAATTCCTTATAATGTGTCACTAAAAGTGACATGGGGAAATACACTCTTTCAACATCACTAATCCATGATCAAGTGATATATTATTTCCCGAAGATTATTTTCTGCATTTTCCACCAAATACCGGCTTGACCCCGATAATGGTATGCAAACAACTCTTCTTTCTCAGTATAACATGAGTTAAGTACTCAAAAGTACTCCCAAAGTTATACAATTCAGTATGAACAACTCAGGGATAAAATCCCTATGAAACTCCATAACCTAGCCTTCCGCTATCTGCATCAACAATAGTCTACAAGTCTGTTCATTACCCACAGGTAATGATCTGACTAGCACAGTTAGTGGAAATCTCTAAGACTGTAGTCTCTGATTTCCAAAATAAATGTGACGACTTGGCCCCTGTTTTCTGACTCGGTATCAGTCGGCTCTCAAAGGTAAATCACCTTTTCGACACAGGTTCAAGACTCACAGACTCAACAGGTTATTCCCGTGGTCAACTCATACCACGGTTATGAATAATAACCAACACACTACAGGTTATTCCTTGGTATAAGCATCTAAATGCATAACCAACATAACCGGGAGTATAAACTCTAAAGGTCACTCCGGTTGGTCGCCTCGATGGACGACCACTACTACAAGTCTACATAGGTGTCATAACTCTATTGTATACACCTACTGATCAAGTTTATATAAACATCTACTAAACCATAAGTTATCAGGAATTCTTTGCTTGAGCTCAGGTCCGTCCCATCTCATCTCAGAAAACCAAAACCGAATAAATCGACTCCCGATAATCCAAGACTCGACACAAAACAACATTGTATGGCATCGCAGAACCTTGGGCTCTGATACCAATAAAGTTGTCACGCCCCGAGAGCCTGCCGAGCCGAAAATCAAAGGGACGGCATCTCCCCTGTACGTGGCAACATTTCGGGTTAATACAAGGCCCGTAGGCCCACAACAACAACAATATATATATAACAACTAATAGCAGCGGAAATAAAGAGCGCATACCCACAACATACATAACAAAATATAATATACAGGTGTACTCCACCTGACAAGACCACAGTACTAAAACCGTACAAAAACATCAACACCAAACTAACGTCCACAACATAAAGAAGAAGTCCAAATATAAACTAAGGTCCATGACATAGGACCAAAATCCAAAACACAATAAACAAGTCCAAGCCATAAGAAAACGAACTCCTCGGGAGTCTCGGAAAACGGAGATGGGATGGATCAGTCGGCGCAGCTCCAAGTCGTCATGAAGGCGTCTACCTATTACCTGGGCGACAGAAAAACCCAGGGTCGGAGGTGGTGAGTAAAACTCAGCAGGTAATCAGAGAAAACATGTAAATATATGTATCAATATTACATGTCATTCAACAGTTTAATCTACTCGTACAACAAGTATACATCAGCATAACAATAGATATGCATGCATATACTAAATAAACTGAACATCAACGATGCTGACATACCTGGCAGTCAGCTACTCTATCCTGATCCAACCTGGGCATATAATCACATCATAGGGTATAACAGTATAGTACTAACACAATATCCTAACCTGAGTCAAGGGTATCACTGTGAATATCCGATAGGTATACAAATATCAACCTACTACCATACAGGAAATGCAGTATCATGTATGAATATGTACAAACAAATGCAACAAGCATAGTACATACAAATGCATCATCAAAGTGAGTATACATATAGACTGTATCTGTATGTATACTAATCACCATCATCCATATATATATATATACAAGCAGGTATGTATATATATATAATCATATGCAAAACACCGTATGATACGGCAATGCAGCATGCATGGTCATGCCTGCTCACCCCTACTCGCTACCACGACCCCAGTGTGGCCTAGGTGGCACGACATGACAACTATCCCGACTCCAGCCGCCACCACTCTCGAGTGACCGAGTTGGGTAGTATGATCCAGTAGCATATGAGCGTAAGTAGCTCGCTACGCAACGGGGGTCCCTGCTGCTGGTCACTCCGACTAACACTACTAATGAGTGGTCGAGTACCACGCACCTGTGACAATGACGCAACTCCAACTACCATCACAATAATGGTAGATCATGCGACAACAAATGCTATGCCCTCACACCGCTTCCTCCCGAAGTAACCTGGGAGGCAGGATGACTGACGACTCTCTCTCAACCCCAAGGGGAGACGATGTCGTCAGTATGCATGCAATGAAATGAGGGTACTGTCTCACATACAGAACATCTACCCTAGACTCTCTGTCCAACCAAGAGTCACACCCAATTGATCAGTACACTCTACCCTGTAGAGAGTCACTCATCTGATCATGACAAGCTAGGACCATCGGTCCGTAGCGACACACTGTCCACGACTCACATGACCATTCACACAACCCGTGGTTGGTGAATAAATGTGTCACATACAAGTATGGAATAAGTCCTACATCTAGGGTCATACTTATCCACAGAGGATCTTTTTGCCAAATTTACTATTTAGGTCATCCTCCGTACTCTAACATCTACACCCTACTAAACCGTTCGACCTACTTACATCACATCTGTAAGTTCTAGATCATGCTAGGGAATATGCGTTATCAATAATCGAGCACACATATATATCAACGGTAAGTTCAAGCATACGATAAACAGAGCATGATCAAGGTAATATGAACACCTAACATATTCATATCTATATCTAAATCTGAAAAACATTACATCTACCCGACCAGTAGGAAATTACCTACCTGATATGTAATCCGTGCTATCCATCTTCACATCCATGTATCTATCGCAATCAAAGTCCTGTGACAATAGGATACAGTTAAGTACCATCACATATCCAATGATCAAATCAAATCTTACACCAACCTTGTATCTCGATCAACTAATTGAATAGCTTCTTCCATTAGCTTTTAAATCACAACTTACCCAGCTTAGCTTCCGTTTCAAAGCATCATGATCCATCATTGAAGTAGCAATCTATAACCACCAAATAGATTCGACCACAACGGCCACCTACCATCACAACCACAACACATAAACGAGCTGCATCAACATATATCTATTTTTATATATCGATAAAGTTTTCAAATCTCAACTTACCCAGCCCAGCTTTAATTCCAAAGCTTCTAATCAGCGATCTTAGATTTAAATCCAAATAACTTCTTGATACATCTACACGTATATGATCCAAATGATTCAGTTAAATTGCAACCTATACCCAATTTCAATAACTCTAATCACCTACAATCACAGTATCCACTACACAATTTAACCATTCATTTATCCAAATCTAAGCTTACCTAACACTGGTTCACATCTTCTTCTTCTTGATCTGAAAAAAAAGATTTCAACCTCAGAAGAAGATCCCCAATCAACGCCAAATCATCGAGCTTAACCACAACACAATCACACAACCCACAGTAATGTAAATAGACCGCAAATATACAAAGGGAATCAAGATCTATACCAAAGAATAACCTCCCAGCCTCCTCCACCGCCTTTGCTCACGACTACACTCCACTCCTCACACAACCAACGCTCCTTGCTCACAACCGACTCCATCGACAGGAGATTCACCCCACAGATCACACTATTGCCAATTAATCCACAAAATCATATTTAACAGAAAAGAAAGGAGATGGATTATGCTTACCAACCTTGGATTCCACCGGCAGCCACTTTCCTCTTATCCTCTTGTTCAATCCATCGGAAAACCACTAATTCCGACGATCCTCGGCGAACCAAATACTCAAAGTCGGCAGCCACACCTTTACCTATCCCCTATTTGCCGACACCAACACCTGCCCAACACAGATCAAGCTCAAAGCAACGAAGATGCACCGTAGCCCTAAATCTGGTCCAAGCCTCCTACTGATGACTCTGCTCACCGGCGAAATCAACGCCTACGCCCTCACGCCTCGCCTAGCTCTCGCAACCACCGGCAATAATCGTCATCGCCGCTACCAAGCACAGCGCTGACCCAAGCCTCAGATCGACTTCACGCCAAGATGCCTCTCGCTTACGCACCCCTTCTCCCGGGCGCAAAGAAGCTTGGCGGCAAAGAACAGATCGCTCCATACCACTTGCTCCGACGATGATCGGGAAAGACAACTCCGCCGATCCAAGCTTCCAGCCCATTCCTGTCCTCCCGGTCCCAGTCCGTTCGAGGGTCGTCTGAGCCAATAGCCACCGCCTACCGCGAGGAAGAAGACCGGTGCTCGCAGAAAGGGAACGGCCTGGCATCGAAGAGGTCATGAGCGGGAAGGCTTGAGAACATGACGGCGAGGAGAGGGGAGGGAGGAGGAGGCTCCGTAGGTCTCGGGAGGCAAGGAAGGTGATCGGCGTGGTGGCTGTGGTCGCGGAGAAGTTAAGAAGAGAATGCGAGATCCGAACGCTCGGGAAATGGGATTTCGGCGGAATTAAGAGCTGGACGGTGGCTCGGCGTTAGGTTGAGAAAACGGGTTGGGTTCCTTTTGTTTAACGGGTTGCATTTCAGACCCGTTAAGCCTACTAACACTTAAACAAAAAGGGTCTTAGAAATTTCCGTTCGAGTCCAGAAAAATTTCTAAAAATTCCTGAAAAATTTCTATCGGGTATTCTCCTAATTACCCTTTTTTTTGTGGTATTTTACATGCACACACTGCCACTCATGGGTTAGTGGTACATCAGGAGGGTGTGTGTAGTTGCTCTGTCAGGCTCCGCTGGTCCGCTCATGGGTAGCGATGAGGCAGCGTGGTAGCGGGCAGGGATCCCTCCTCTGGTCTATGACACCGGCAGATGAGAGCTTAGCTCCCCCACTATGTTTGGGGCAGGAGGATAGGTGTACTCCGACAGCATCCTGTCCACTCGGTCACTCAGGAGCAGTGATGGCAGAGTGCATAGTTGTCATAGCCCTACCCACTCGGCTTCACCATTGCGTGTGAGTGGTATTAGCGTCGGGGTGACCATGTCATTAGTACGACATGCATTTTGCTGGATTTTTGTATTGTGTTTCTTTGCATTATTGTATTGATGCCTTGGATGTGCATATGATTGTCATGCATACAAGATACATGTTTATATATGGTCAGGACTCTATTACTTCTAGTCAGGCACATGCTCCTATATCAGGGTAGGAGATTCAGGTAAGTATAGTCATTTTGTATTTCTTGTTTGCATACCATATTTATGTGAGGTATCTTGGCATGATATTTTTTTATTAGCTATACCTTATTTTGCATATCTACTATACCCTGAGTTCTTTGAACTCACCCGTTGATTATATCTATTTGAGGATGAAGGTCGAGAGTCATTCTTGACCCCACTCGTCGTAGATGTTTTATTTTGGATCTTTGCGTGAGGGTTTGGATAGTTGGGTTAGAGGACAGGTATAGGTTTGGATATATATTTTGTATTTGGATTTTTGTTGTCATTATGGACCTTATTCGGATGTTGTTTTGATTGTATTTTGGTTGAGTATTCACTGCGGATGGCGAGAAGGGTAAGTCGATTTATGGTAGACTATTTATCCTTTATTTTGGTTGATGGCACGAGGCCAAATTATATGCGTGTGAGTTTGGATTCAGTCGTGTTGGCCGATGTATAGTGGTAGTGTAGGCCTTGTATGTAAATTGGGATTGTCACCCGTCTGGGAGATCTTTGCCGGATTTTAAATGCGGGGGTCTCCTTCGGGGCGTGACAATTTATTTGGTATCAGAGCGCCTAGGTTTTCGAGTTTCTACGGGTTTTTGGATTTTTCGGAGTTCACCATGTTTGGCAGGTTTTACGAGGTAATTTGGAAAATTTTGGATTGGTATGGATTTCCGACGATTTTTATATTTCGGAAATTCGAGGATTTATGACGAGGTCAATATGGGGATTTGGCAGCGACAGAACCTCTCCTGCGGCGAAAATAGGTATGATGATTAATTTTATATGTTATTACTTCTAGTAATATCTGTTCTAGTAACATATGTAATAATTTAACAGATATGAGACGAGGTGGGCGTACTCCTGCACCGAGAGGTGGTGCAGGGTAATCATGCAAGAGGACAGTGAGATCTCTGGCTGAGGAGTTGCCAGAAGGGTCTATAGAGTTTTGACTCATGTGCAGACTCGTAGTAGGGGTCGCCCACCAAGGTGACCAGCTGGAGTTGCCGTAGTGTTTATACTCCAGGTTAGATTTGGCTATGTATTTGGTGGATAACAGGAATATAACATTTAAGTGTGTTGGTCACTATTTGTAATCGTAGATGGAGTTGACCACTAATGACCTGTTCAGTTAGTGAGTCTTGAACCTGTGTCGAAAAGGTGAATTTCCTTTGAGGGCTGACTGATACCGAGTCAGAAAGCAGGGGTCAAGTCGTCATATTGGTTGTGGAAATCAAGGACTACAGTGTTAAGGATTTTCACTGATTATGCTAGGCAGATAATTACCCTGTGGGGTATTGGACAAGAACTGTATACTATTGTTGATGCAGACATTGGAGGTTTAAGTTACGAAGTTCCATAGGGATTTTGATCCTTGAGCGACTTGAGCCTTAGAGTAATAACATTGAGGGTACTGTTAAGTACCTAACTGGTATTTATATAGGAGTGGAGATAGTTTCTTACTATTACAATGATCAAGTTGTTACTTAGTGGAATATGTAGAAGGAATTTATTTGAGGAAATAACCCATTACGGGATCACGGGTTCAGGATGTTTTCGAGAGACAGTATTTCTGCAGGTTATTATGTATGACTCATTGTTGAGGAATTCTTGAGTCTTAAGTTGAGTGATCAATTGTTAATGGAGTTCACTATAGAGTTTACCCCCACTTAACAGCTCAAGTTAGTGATTGAGTTGTTTGCGATCACCCACAATTTATTGGCTTACATTTGGATTAGGATAGTTGGATATTCCATCAGTTCCTATCGGGAGGCATTAGGGTGAGTTATATTTATGAAAATGACAAGGCAGCAAGTGTCTTAAAGGAATGGTGTAGTCAATCTATGTGATAATAACCTACACTTCGAATAAGACAACGATAGAAGTCGTGAAAGTGCTCTTTTAGCTAAATTCACGTGGAATTATTTCGTTTCCACGTTGTTGTTTGATATTGATTATGTCTGTTACTAGAGGTGGTAATTTGATGTTGATGATGAAAGTTTACAATCTCTTGTGTGATTGAGGGATTAGTTGGAATTTTAATTTATTTTGGTGGTGATCCAGGCTCTATCTCGGGAATGAAAGATTGATGAAACACCTCATTACCCAGCGGAAAACAGGAATATGGATTAAGGCTTTATCCTCAGATTTATGTGACTATCAGAAGTGGTTTGTGCACTTGTGGAGATATGAGGCTGGTTGTATGGTTCTTGAAGAAAATGATAGGAAGAGGTGTATACACCTAGATGCATACAGTTATCGAATTCTTTTTCTAGATTACTGTGAAATAGGGAATTCGTTAAGAGAAGAACTTGGATGAGTTTACATTTTTACTCGAAAGGAATTGTAGATGGTTGAAGGATTGATCATTGAGGTATTACTATAGTTTACCTTGATAATATATTGAGAGGTACAGGTGTTTACAGATATCTGTGGTTAAAACATGTACAGATAGGATTAAAAGGATTTCTATATTTGGATCTTGTGAATTAATAGTGTTTCCACCGATAGGTGAGATGTTGAGATGATTACAGTGATGATTATCAGAGGGGTATGATAAAGGATTTTTTTGATGTTTCGAGGCTGATTGATGGAAATGTTATATTATGGTGGGAGAGTTGACTTAGTTGTTTTATAGTTAACTTGGTTGATATGATGTGGATATCTGGATATTATCTTGGAGGTTATGATTGTGACATGATGTATAAGAATGTCTCTCGGATGCCTGTATAATTCGAGATTAATCAGATGTAGTGTTGGATGAACTTCTAGGCTTGCCGCTGTATAGGCAAGTAGAGTAGGCGATCGGAGTGATTTCGAAAATAGTTTTGATATCGAAGATCCCCTACTGTGAGATAATTTATTTGGTACTGAGGTAATGTTATTTTTACGAGCCTAATTTTTTTCTTATGGTGCGTTGGCCGAGGGCTAGTGTAAAGCGTACAAGGTTGTTAAAGCTCGTGATGTACTCAAGGCAATGTCATTCAATTGGCTATAAGGCAATCAAGTTGCTATGATACCGTCATCGATCGGTCTTTCAAAGTTGGCAAGGTTGAGGATGCCGAGAGGTATTTGTAAGAATGATGATTTTTCAAGAGATAATTTAGTTGGTAGCAGTGTTGCTGAACACTATGGGAATTGGAAGAATCTAAATTCCAATTATAGGAGTTGTTGGATGGGATATTTATTTGTCCCAGAATTTATTTCTTGAGAAGCTCTGGAACTCATTGTTCAATGAGAGATGAATCTTTAAGGTTATACATCGATTATCGATGATGAAATGCGGTAGTGGTAGAAGGAAATGAATATCCTTCATGGTGGATTGAGGATCTATTTAGATCAGCTATAGGACACCTGAGTATACTCTAGGATTGATTTATGATTGGTGTGTTGATATTGTAGTGACACGGTGTCATACAATTATCAAAGTCGTAGGGATGATTGATATATCATCAGTCTAGAGTAAAGAGGATGCAGGTGTATAGTGGTGACAATTTATTTGGTATGAATTGTATGAGCTTTTGGATTATCTTATTTGACTTATTGACGACTTTGTCGTCCAGGGATTTGGGAAATCGTGTATTCTAGACACGATTGGATCATTTGTGATGGTGGCAATTGGAGTTGAGCACTCGGCCACCGTAGATGATGGTTTCTGGTATTGATTTGATTATTACCATAGATATGGATATGATGTTCTAGCAGTGTTACATCGCTGACTGATTGGATCAGGAAGGTGTTGGAATTTACTTGGTCAGAAGCTTGTGAAACTTGTTTCAGGGATCAGACGATGGATGACTTATACACCAGTGTTGTGTGATCATTCTCGGGTGAAAGGAAGGTTAATTTATATGCGGATGCGATGTTTCAGAGAATGGAGCGTTTTTGATTTAGTTGATCGAGACGTATCCCATGTTTATGTCAAATGAGGAACTACAAGATGGGTTGTCATATATATGACGTAGTCTTAGCAGATGTTATTTTGCTTTGTAGAGGTGAGGAGTAGGAATGCTCATGGAGTTTTAGCTAGCTACTGAGTAGTTAGTTGCCTGGAGTTGTTAGAACAAGGAAAGTTTCAATTAGGGATCCCTGTTGGGATGATAGAGAGCATCTACCATAGAGTTGTACTTTTGCTGTACCGGTTCGGAATTAGTGATATTGGAATTTGTATGTAGTAGGTGGCTAGATAGCTACCTGGCATCTTGACTGGCTATGAGTCCCGATCGTGGTAGCATGTCGTTGCCCATAAGTAGTGCCTTTTTCATTACTCCGAGAGCCACGAGACTTGGTCACGATATTTTGATAAGTATTGCTGAGGATTGCAATAGGTTCTATATGTTACAGATGTATAGGATTGTATCCGAAAAATAGTAAGTATTGAAACGTTCTCCGTGGTGGAACGACATGCGGAACATAGTTGATTTGGAAGTCTGGTAAAGGTGGTATATAAATAATTAGTAAGGTTCTGTACCAAGAGGAAAGTGGGAGCCTAGTATGATGGACAGTGTTGGGAGATTATTTGGAATTCGGAAAGGACTTAGTAAGATTAGCTAAGTCCGCTCATTTTTGTCCGATCCATACGGTGAGTTTGTTGGATCGCTAGATAGGTTATACTGTGGCGATTTCTAGTTCATGGAGTATCTTTGAGTATCGGATGCGATAGCGATTCAAGATTTACCTTAGGATTATGGTAAAGTCTTTAATAGGTCACGGATATAGAGCTCGACTCGGGTACAATTAAGTACTTATGATAAGTGGTCGATATGAAGATACTATTCATACTCTAGAAGAGATACTAGAAGCAAGTGTGATTTGATTTTAAGGGATATCAGTAACCCCACTTAGTCACTTGAGGTGTGACTTGTCTCCAGATGCTTGAGATGTTTGTTGGGACATCTCGTACTAATATATGAGTAGGAAATTTGGGGACCAAATTTTTATTAGTGGGGGAGAATGTTAAATACGGGGATTTAAAAACCCTAAATTAAATGGCTCAATAATTAAGGAAATAATCCTGGAAATATCTCGGGATTTTTAGGGAATTTTAGGAATTTTTCTGGATTTAAACGGACTATGTACGAGATTTTTACGGGGATAAAATAGATAGGCTTTATTTAAGGGGTATTAACCTAAACCGGAAACCCTAAGTTTTTATTTTTCTATTTTCTTTATCCTGCTGGCGCATAATTCCCTATTATTGGCGAATTCGCGACCTATTGGTCGACGAGTAAGCCTGTTGGCCGTCGTTACTCACTGTCTTCCACGAAGTGGGTTTTGCCTTGATTGAACTCTAGACCTCCAGGCTAAGTACTAAAGTTTATGAATCCTGGTAACCAAGTGATCCTGGATCACTTGGTTACCAGGATTCATAAACTTTAGTACTTAGCCTGGAGGTCTAGAGTTCGAATCCTGGGGAAGGCAAAAACCCACTTCCAAGGGTGGGAAGACCAGGTGAGTAACGACGGGCCAACAGGGGCGATGGTCGTCTGTAAAATACCAGAAAAAAAAAATAAATAAATAAATAAAATAAAATAAATGTTGGGTAATTAGGAAAATATCCTATAGAAATTTTTCCAGAAATTTTTAGGAATTTTCCTGGACTCGAACGGAAATTTCTAATGACCCTTTTTGTTAATGGGCTTAACGGGTCTGAAATCCAACCCGTTAAACAAAAGAAACCCTACCTATTATCCCCCATTAACGCCAAGCCATATTTTTCGTTCGGTTACGGTTTCACCCCGCGACTTAAATCGAGCGTTCCTTCAATCACCGCCGCGACTTCGGTTTCCTTGCCTTCGCACGCGCGACGATTTCTTCTCCGAGCGATCTCGCCTCCACGGAACGCCGGCTACCGGACGCCCTCTCCTCACCGGTCTTCTCGCCTCACGATCCTCCGCAAGAAGTAGCCGGCGACTCGACACCTTCCCGGACGGCCAAGCGCCGATTTAGGCGGTGTTCTTGAAGTTTCCAAAGAAACCGAAACCAACGCCGTTTGGAGCGAGGTAAGGGTTGTCCGTTCCCTAGTTTCCCTCGATCTCAAAGGGGATCCGTTTGTGGATCAACTCATGCGGTGGTTTCCTTTCCCTGACCTTGACCTAACGATTTGGGCAGAAAACCGGGAGCGACGGTGGTGCGGGTGAACAGTACGCGGATTTTCGAGAATTTGTGTTGGTGTTTAAAGACGGTTACAACAAAGAAGAGTGGGTTTCCTACGATTGGGGATTTTGAAGGATTGTGGTGTGAAGCTTCTACTAGCGGTAAGCCTGATTTCTAGCTTCCCATGGGTTATTTTCTTGGTCGATACAATTTCGATTTACGATGAGATTTCATTCAAATTGAGGAATTTGGGAAGGTTCATCGATTTTGGGGGTTTGAGCTGCCGGTGGAGATTCCAAAAGAATTGTCGGTAAGCATGAATTATTTTACCTATTTTCTGTTCAGTCTAGTCGGATTAGTTACTCGGCTATGCTAATGTGGTCTCCTGCCGTGAGTGATGAATGGTAAGGACTGTGATTGGGAATGGGTTATAGAGTTGGATGGGTGTGTTAGCATTTTGCTAATTGAAACGGTGAGTTAAATTAAATAGTCAAGCTTAACTCTTTGAGCTCCTAATTCGTATTCGATAAAGGGACGCGAATATGGAAACGATAGAATAGTAAATTATATACATCTATTGTCATGTGCTTGAACTTAATGCATATCATGGTTTGTGCAGGACGTTGATACGAGGCAGGACCACGGCCGTGAGGATTTATATTGTCACGAGCTTCTTATCAGGTGGGTGATTCCTACCCCGGTCAGGTAGTAATGCATACAGATTTAGATGCATGATCATCTTAAATGATCATGTTACCTTGATCTTGTTCTATTCATCTTATGCTTGATACTTTATCCGTTGGCTTTTAACTCCTTGCTGCTATCATGTTATGTTACCATGATTAGGAGTTATACACATAGATGATGTAAATAACTTAGAATTTGTTTAAGTTAAATACAAGTAGTAAGGTACGGATGACAACCTGATTGTAAATTTGGCAAAAAGGTCATCCGTAGGTAGATGATGTCTTGAACCTAGAGTTAATTCTAGTACCCCTTAGATTGCATGTTTCTACCGACCATGCATTATGCAAATGGTCGGGTGAATGGTATTTAGGGTGTCGCTACGGACCGTGGTCCTAGTATGATACGATCAGTTGAGTACGACTCTCTACAGGATAGAGAGTGCGTTGATCTGGTTAGCATGACCCTCTGTAGAGTAGAGAGTCTAGGGTGGATGTCTATTTGTGAGACCTTACATTCATGTCATTTGCATGCACGCGCGCGATGTCTCCCTTGTGGTCGAGAGTGTCGCCAGTCATCCTGCCTCCACGGTTACTCATAGGAGGAGTAACCGGTGTGAGGGCAGAGCATTGTAGTGCCGCACTCTATCACTACAGACGGTGATAGTTGGATTTGCGTGTCGTAGTCCTGCGTGTGTGGCACTCGACCACTCATGGGTAGTGACTGTCGGATTGGCCAACAGCAGGGACCCCCATCGTGTAGCTTGCTCTTTACGCTTATATGCTACTCGATCATACTGCCCACTCGGCCACTCGAGAGTAGTGGTTGGTGTTGAGTTGGGACAGTTGTCATGCTCGAGCCACCGAGGCCACACTGGGGTCGTGGTAGCTTTAGGGTGAGCCGACATGACCATGCATACTGCATTGCCGACTTATGGCATTTTTGCATATTACCATATATATACATATATGCATGTATATATATATATGGATGATTGTGATTAGCATACGTATATAGTTGTAGTCTATATATATATGTGCTTATTGTGATGCTGCATTTGTATGTACTATGTTTGTTGCATTTGTTTGCACATATTCATACATGTTATCACATTCTTCTGTATGGTAGTAGGCCATCACTTGTATACTGGTTAGTTATTCACTGGGATACCCTTGACACATAGCAGGATGTAGTATGAGTTAGTTCTATTCTTTATACCATATGTTGTGTATATGTGCTCAGGTTGGATAGATGTAGCGTAGCAGACGTTCAGGTATGTCTGCAGTTCATATTGACTTTTGGTTAGGTGGTATATACATAGATATATATATTATCATGCTAGTGATACCTGTAGATTTTACTGTCAAAATACATGTGATATTGATGTACATGTTTATCTATTACCTGCTGAGTTTTACTCACTCCCACGGACCACAGGTTTTTCGCCCGAGTGTAGAGATCTTCGTGGCGACTTGGGAGGCTGTGATCCATCCCATCTCCACCTTTTGAGTCTCGAGGATTTGTGATTTGTATTGGTGTTATGGATTTTGTTCTATGTATGGACTTGTCTTATATTGTGGATGTCACTTTGATGTCGATGTTTTATATGTCGGTTTTAATCTGTGGTCTTGTCAGTGTACAGTATGTTTTAGTATTCTTGTTGTGGTATGTGTTTATGTTTCATTTGTGTGTTTGATATACTTATATCTGTTCATTATTATGTTGTTGTAGGCCTCACGGGCCTTGTATTAACGAGATGTTGCCACGTCGGAGATGCGTCCGTTTGATTTTGGGCCACGGCATACTCGAGGCGTGACAACTTTATTGGTATCGAGCCCAAGGTTATCTGCGATGCCATACAATATTGTTTTAGTCAGTCTTGGATTCTCGAGTCGGTATATATTTTCGGTTTTGGTTTTTGTGAGATGGGATGACAGCATAAGCTCGGGCAACACGAGTAAGTATTCTGATAAATTATATTTTAGTTAGATGCTTATCTAGACTTGTTCACGGTGAATCTTGTCAGTCATGCCACTGTTGCCGGACTCGTGGTCGAGGCCGTCCATCCAGTGAGCGAGGAGGGAGGGGCGAGATCTGTTGAGGGAGCCCCCGCTCAAGCACACCTCGGCACCCCTATTGGTGATCCGGAGCCTCAGAATCCGGATACACCTGACTACACGAGCCCACGCGAGTCCGGATGGCTCAATGATAAGTCACGGATACTCGTGTTAGCATGATCGACCAAGGAGAAGTTCACCTTGTTCAGAGTCCGACCCATGGATTGCCCGATCTTGGTGGAAAATATGGAAGACACCTTCGAGTATATGAGCTGCACGGATGTGGAGAAGGTGGGCCTTCTTTATATCATCTCGGAGATCGCTATCACTTGGTGGAAGTTCTGAAGACTACTGTTTGGGAGCATGGGATTACTTGGTCCGACTTTGAGGCGCTTTACGAAGGCGATACTTTCCGGCATTTTCTCTGACAGCGTCAGGAGTTTCTAAGCCTGAAGCAAGGTGATCGTTCTGTTATGGAGTACAACGCAGAGTTTACCAGACTATCAGAGTTCTGCTCTCACCTGGTAGCACAGGATTCAGACCGGATGTACCAGTTCACCCAGGGCCTTGCAGCTTATATCAGAGCGAGGATGTCGAGATCTAGCATTACCTCCTCTGAGGAGGCATTGGGCCGTGCCCTCTTTATCGAGATGACTTCCAGAAATCTCAAGGAGAAAGATATCGAAGCAGATGACTAAGGGCAGCGGACAGAGTTGGCTCGAGGACTCGAGAAAGGAGCAAAAGGAACTACGAGGTGCGGCGGAAGGGTCACTAGATCGCAGAAAGGGAAGCGTCCAGCATCAGAGTTCTCTGGAGGGTCTCAGAAGAACCAGAAGAGTCAGAGAAGAAGTGGATGTTATAAATGCAGATCCGGAAGTCATAGAGCTCCAGAGTGTCCTTTGGAGCAGCCGGTTTGTTACTATTGCAAGCAACCCGGACATACTAGCCGAGCATGCGTTGAGAAACCTGATTGGAGTTTCTGGTAGCTCTAATAAGGAAGATAGTCCAACAGCGGCAATGAAGACGGCCAGCGTATGCGATCTTATAGACGAGCGGCGGCAGTACCTCCACCAGCACACTTATATCAGATATAGGGAAGCGCTCCTACAGTGATGCCGACAGCGATCCAGTATCCTGCATCTCCTATGATCTACTACCCGAGTATACGCCGCCGCGTCGTTACCGGCTCTCATGGTTACCTTATGCACGTGACTCGACCTTGACACCTCGAGTTAGACTCGGCTGAGTGGAGGCACACTACTCCTTGTCGGGGATGCGGTACAAATCAGAGCTGGGCGAGTTTTGCCATCACGAGAGATGAGGCCTGGTGGTGAGGATCGATCATTCGCGGTATGGTTTGATTTATTCTATATATGCCGATACTTTGATTGATCCGGTAGTTCTCATTCATTCATTCGTATCTAGAGATTTCTGAGGAGAGTTGGAAGAATCCCAAGGGTTCGTTCTTGTGGGTTAGCAGTATCCTTGCCATCAGGAGAGGTGCTGACTAGCCACCAAGAAATCAAGGGTTGCCCATTAGACTTTGTGGGCATATCCTTACAGATGGACCTTGGTGTTGGAAATGATAGAGTTCGATATTATTCTCGGTATGGGTGGTTGGCGCTTATCACGCTGATGGATTGTAGAGCAAGAGTGGTGACTTCACCACGGATCAACCCGGCTTAGGAATTTGTTGGTACTAGAGGCGATGGATTATCCATTATATCGACTCTACAGCTCGAAGCTATTGGCTCATGGTTGTCAAGGTTATCTGTTATCTCTAGTCAAAGTTGAGAGCGAAGGACTACCACCCCTCTCGATGTGCGAGTAGTGAGAGTACCCGGATGTATTTCGATGAACTTCCGGGTTTGCCACCTCGAGGCAAGTTGAATTTGCGATAGAGGTGATTCGAGGAACCGCGCCTATATCGAAACCTCCTTATCGGATGGCGCCGAAAGGAGTGAATGAACTTAAAGTTCAAGCTGCGGGAGTTCTTTGGATAATGGATTCATCCGACCTAGTGTTTCACCATGGGGAGCACCAGTACTCTTTGTCAAGAAGAAAGATGGATCCTTGCGGTTATGTATTGACTATCGACAACTGAATGCAGTCACAGTTAAGAACAAATATCCACTGCGAGGATAGAAGATTTGTTCGATCGACAGGATACATGTGTGTATTCTAAAATTGATCTCGCTCGAGGATATCATCGACGGATAAGAGATGAGGATGTTGAGCGACTTTCCGCACTATGGACATTACGAGTTTCTAGTGATGACGTTTGTTCTCATGAATGCCCCAGCTGCATTTAAGGACTTAATGAACCGGTATTCTGAGGTATATAGATCAGTTCGTAATAGTGTTCATCGCGATATATTGATTTATTCTCGATCAGGAAGAGCATGAACAACATCTGCGGATAGTATTGGAAATTTTGTGACGAGGCGATTGTATGCCAAGTTTAGCAAATGTGCGTTACGTTATCCTCAGTGGGTTTTCTTGGACATGTGGTGTCCAACAGAGGTATTTCTGTAGATCCCCAGAAGATTGAGGCTATTACCAGTTGGGAGCAGCCAAAATCAGTTCAGGAAGTCCGTAGTTTCCTTGGTCTGGCCGGGTATTATCGGAGATTCGTGGAGGGATTCTCGATTATCGCCATGCCACTCACTCGTCTGACTCGGAAAGGGGTCAAATTTGCCTGGTCAGAGGCTTGTGAAATTAGCTTCCAGGAGCTTAAGCGACGGCTAGTTTCTGCACCTATCTTAGTGATTCCTTCTGGTGTTGATGGGATGGTCCTCTATACGGATGCTTCTATCCAAGGGTTGGGTGCAGTCTTGATGAAGTCCAACCGTGTGGTGTCTTATGCCTCCCGTCAACTAAAAGATCACGAGAGAAATTACCCAGTGCACGATCTAGAGTTAGCCACCATTATTTTCGCATTGAAGATATGGAGGCACTACTTGTATGGGATTACCTTTGAGATCTACACCGACCATAAAAGTCTGAAGTACCTGTTCACACAGAAAGAGCTGAATCTGAGACAGAGACGATGGATGGAATATCTGAAGGATTACGACTGCACCATCCAGTATCATCCGGGAAAAGCTAATGTGGTAGCAGATGCTGAGCAGGAAGTCTCGTGGAGTTCGCGGTCATCGGCGGCGATTCTTGATCAGTTCGGCGATTCTCGAGTTGGGATTGCCGAACACGGTCAAACATCACGGGGGATATTAGTTTCTATGGTTGCCCAGTCCGCTATTGCTGAGAGGATCAAGGAAGCACAAGTCGATGATCGGCGCTGCGGTTCTTGGCGGCCACGATAGACTCGAGCGTCGATGGATTTCTCGAGTGGCGAGAAGGGTGTACCGTTTCCGAGGATGACTATGTGTTCGGACACACACCCGATTAAGGAAGAAGCGCTCAGAAGCACATCGGTCAAGATTTGCTATACATCTCGGTGGTACTCGGATGTCGAGATCAAGCGCTTATCTTTGGTGGAAGCGGTATGAAAGCGAGATATTGCGGACTTTGTTGCACGATGCCTAGTATGCCAAGTAAAGGCGAACGAAACTGCGGGTTACTTGAAATCCCGATCCCGGAATGGAAGTGGGAGCATATCACGATGGACTTCGTTACGGGATTACCCAGAACCTGTAAAGGACATACTGCGATTTGGGTGATCGTGGATCGATTAACCAAATTATCTCACTTCCTTTCGATGCGTGAGACAGATTCATTGGATCGTCTAGCGGAATTGTAATGCCGAGAGATCATCAGATTGCATGGTGTACCATTGAGTATCATATCTGATAGAGATCCGCACTTTACTTCCCGATTCTGGCGAGTCTGCGAGCCATGGGCACGAGCTTCGACTCGATCTGACCTTTCATCCGCAGACAGACGGACAGTCCGAACGTACCATTCAGACTTTGGAGGATCTATTGAGATCTTGCGTCATGGATTTCGGTGGCAGTTGGGAGGATCACATTCCTTTAGTGGAATTTGCCTACAACAACAGCTACCACTCTTCTATCCAGATGGCTCCATTTGAGGCATTATACGGCAGACCCTGCAGATCTCCTGTGTTATGGGAGGAAGTTGGGAGCAGCGAGATATTGGGGCCTCAGAGTATTCAGCATGATGCAGAGTTGGTACGAGTGATCAGACGACGGTTATCTGAGGCACAGGACCGACAGAAGAGTTATGCGGACCGGAGGCGAAGGCCTCTGGAATTTTCAGTCGGGGACCATGTGTTCCTACGAGTGTCACCCACCAAAGGAGTCAAGAGATTTGGGCTAAAAGGAAAATTAGCTCCACGCTACATTGGTCCATTCGAGATATTAGAGCGGATTGGAGGTGTAGCTTATCGGTTAGCTTTACCTCCGACACTTGCGGGTGTTCAGCGTATTCCATGTATCTATCTTTGAGGAAATCGTGCCGCGATCGACCATGTTACGAAAGAAGTTCGATACCACTCGGTGAATCGACTTATGAGGAGACTCCGGTGCGGATTCTTGGTCGCAAGGAGCGACAGCTGCGAAACAAAACCATCCGACTTGTAAAGGTGGGATGACAGCATCATACATATGAGGAGGCTACATGGGAGCTGGAAGATACGATCCGAGCTCGATACCCTCATCTATTTACCTGAGGTATGTGGTTATTTTAGAATATGCTTGAATTAATTGTTGCCTTGAAGTACGAAATTTGGGGACCAAATTTTAATAAGTGGGGGAGAATGTAAAATACCAGAAAAAAAAATAAATAAATAAATAAATAAATAAAATAAAATAAATGTTGGGTAATTAGGAAAATATCCTATAGAAATTTTTCAAGAAATTTTTAGGAATTTTCCTGGACTCGAACGGAAATTTCTAATGACCCTTTTTGTTAATGGGCTTGCTTAAGTCCGAAATCCAACCCGTTAAACAAAAGAAACCCTACCTATTATCCCCCATTAACACCAAGCCATATTTTTCGTTCGGTTACGGTTTCACCCCGCGACTTAAATCGAGCGTTCCTTCAATCACCGCCGCGACTTCGGTTTCCTTGCCTTCGCACGCGCGACGATTTCTTCTCCGAGCGATCTCGCCTCCACGGAACGCCGGCTACCGGACGCCCTCTCCTCACCGGTCTTCTCGCCTCACGACTCCTCCTCCGCAAGAAGTAGCCGGCGACCTCGGCGACCTTCGGGGCGGCCGGAGCGCCGATTTAGGCGGTGTTCTTGAAGTTTCCAAAGAAGCATCCACTGCCGTTTGGAGCGAGGTAAGGGTTGTCCGTTCCCTAGTTTCCCTCGATCTCAAAGGGGATCCATTTGTGGATCAACTCATGCGGTGGTTTCCTTTCCCTGACCTTAACCTAGCGATTTGGGCAGAAAACCGGGAGCGACAGTGGTGCGGGTGAGCAATTTCGGATTTTCGAAATTCTTCTGGGTGTTGGTGTTTGGGCTGTCGGCGGAAGTTACAACAGCAAGAGTGGGTTTCCGACCGATTGGGGATTTTGAAGGATTGTGGCCGGTGAAGCTTCTACTAGCGGTAAGCCTGATTTCCCTAGCTTCCCATGGGTTATTTTCTTGGCTGATACAATTTCGATTTACGGCAGAGATTTCATTCGGCAAATTGAGGAATTTGGGAAGGGGTTGGCTGCCGATTTTGGGGGTTTGAGCTGCCGGTGGAGATTCCAAAAGAATTGTCGGTAAGCATGAATTATTTTACCTATTTTCTGTTCAGTCTAGTCGGATTAGTTACTCGGCTATGCTAATGTGGTCTCTACTTGAGTGATGAATGGTAAGGACTGTGATTGGGAATGGGTTATAGAGTTGGATGGGTGTGTTAGCATTTTGCTAATTGAAACGGTGAGTTAAATTAAATAGTCAAGCTTAACTCTTTGAGCTCCTAATTCGTATTCGATAAAGGGACGCGAATATGGAAACGATAGAATAGTAAATTATATACATCTATTGTCATGTGCTTGAACTTAATGCATATCATGGTTTGTGCGGGACGTGGATCTGAGGCGGATGGCCGTGAGGATTTATATTGTCACGAGCTTCTTATCAGGTGGGTGATTCCTACCCCGGTCAGGTAGTAATGCATACAGATTTAGATGCATGATCATCTTAAATGATCATGTTACCTTGATCTTGTTCTATTCATCTTATGCTTGATACTTTATCCGTTGGCTTTTAACTCCTTGCTGCTATCATGTTATGTTACCATGATTAGGAGTTATACACATAGATGATGTAAATAACTTAGAATTTGTTTAAGTTAAATACAAGTAGTAAGGTACGGATGACAACCTGATTGTAAATTTGGCAAAAAGGTCATCCGTAGGTAGATGATGTCTTGAACCTAGAGTTAATTCTAGTACCCCCCTTAGATTGCATGTTTCTACCGACCATGCATTATGCAAATGGTCGGGTGAATGGTATTTAGGGTGTCGCTACGGACCGGTGGTCCTAGTATGATACGATTAGTTGAGTACGACTCTCTACAGGATAGAGAGTGCGTTGATCTGGTTAGCATGACCCTCTGTAGAGTAGAGAGTCTATGGTGGATGTCTGTTTGTGAGACCTTACATTCATGTCATTTGCATGCACGCTGGCGACGATGTCTCCCTTGTGGTCGAGAGTGTCGCCAGTCATCCTGCCTCCACGGTTACTCATAGGAGGAGTAACCGGTGTGAGGGCAGAGCATTGTAGTGCCGCACTCTATCACTACAGACGGTGATAGTTGGATTTGCGTGCCGTAGTCCTGCGTGTGTGGCACTCGACCACTCATGGGTAGTGACTGTCGGATTGGCCAACAGCAGGGACCCCCATCGTGTAGCTTGCTCTTTACGCTTATATGCTACTCGATCATACTGCCCACTCGGCCACTCGAGAGTAGTGGTTGGTGTTGAGTTGGGACAGTTGTCATGCATACTGCATTGCCGACTTATGGCATTTTTGCATATTACCATATATATACATATATGCATGTATATATATATATGGATGATTGTGATTAGCATACGTATATAGCTGTAGTCTATATATATATGTGCTTATTGTGATGCTGCATTTGTATGTACTATGTTTGTTGCATTTGTTTGCACATATTCATACATGTTATCACATTCTTCTGTATGGTAGTAGGCCATCACTTGTATACTGGTTAGTTATTCACTGGGATACCCTTGACACATAGCAGGATGTAGTATGAGTTAGTTCTATTCTTTATACCATATGTTGTGTATATGTGCTCAGGTTGGATAGATGTAGCGTAGCAGACGTTCAGGTATGTCTACAGTTCATATTGACTTTTGGTTAGGTGGTATATACATAGATATATATATTATCATGCTAGTGATACCTGTAGATTTTACTGTCAAAATACATGTGATATTGATGTACATGTTTATCTATTACCTGCTGAGTTTTACTCACTCCCACGGACCCTGGGTTTTTCTCGCCCGAGTAGCAGTAGAGATCTTCGTGTGACTTGGAGGCTGATCCATCCCATCTCCACCTTTTTGAGTCTCCCGAGGATTTGTGATTTGTATTGGTGTTATGGATTTTGTTCTATGTATGGACTTCGTCTTATGTTGTGGATGTCACTTTGTGTCGATGTTTTATGTACGGTTTTAATACTGTGGTCTTGTCAGGGGGTGTACACCCGTATGTTTTGGTATTCTTGTTGTGGTATGTGTTTATGTTTCCGCTGTGTGTGTGTTTGATATACTTATATCTGTTCATTATTATGTTGTTGTGGGCCTACGGGCCTTGTATTAACCCGAGATGTTGTCACGTACAGGGGAGATGCCGTCCGTTTGATTTTCGGCAAGGCATACTCCCAGGGGCGTGACATCGTCAACCAATAGGGGTCGCCGAATTCCACCAATAGGGGCCAAATTCCGCCAACAGGGGCCCGGTCGTTACAATATGACATTTCCTAAACCAATGGAGATGAAAAAAAGATGTTAACCAGCATATAGAATGCAAACAATATAATAATATTGAATTCTTGGCATTTTATTTTTTTATCTTCTCAAATTTTTTAAATCTCATTTTTAATACTGCTTAAGAACGCAATGTTACGAGCACTTAGGTCTTCATAAAATAAATAATAGAATGTTAAAATAATATAATCAAAATGAACCGAAATGACAAATTTTTATATACTCCTTAAATTTGAAAATTTCCAAAAAATCGAAAAATACATATAAAACTTCGAAGAATTTTTCAAATCTTTAAATTTCATCATTTCGAAAAAATTAATAAATAATTTAGCTAAAAGAATGACTTCGTATAAATTAATAGCATTATACATGATCTATTAAATATTTAATAATAAATATTTAAAATAAAAAAATTATATTAGTTAATAATAATTACAAAAAAAATTGATAGTATAAATTAATATTTATTAATTTGACTGTTTATTAATATAAATATAGCCGAATTTTTTTAAAATTAGTTTACCTATTCTTGACATTTTATTTTGTTATGTTCTGCAATTGTTAAAATCTAATTTTAAAAAATCAACATATTTCAAAAACTTTTTCATCTTTTAGAAATATAAAAAAGAATGCATTTTACTTTAGAGTCGCGTAACTAAAGGGGAAAAGAGTACGTTCTTGATAGAAAATAAAATAAAATCTGGTCTTGTGGGTGTTTCGACAACAAAACTTAGGAACACAATGCTACAAGGATTTAGGTTTCCGTAAAATAAATAAACAGAACATCAAATTAATATAATTATAATTAATAGAAACGACGAATTTTTATCTACTCGATAAATTTTAAAATTGTCAAAAAATAGAAAAAATTAAGAATTAAACTTTTAAGAATTTTTCAAATCTTTCGGTTTCATCATTTAGAATAAATTAATAAATAATTTAACTAATAATAAATCATTTCGGATAAATTAATAACATTATACAGGATCTCTTAAATTTTTAATAATAAATAATAAAAATTAAAAAATTAATATTAGTTAATAATAATTAAAAAATCTTAAAAGAATAAATCTGTCAAGCCCCGAGAGTATGCCGTGCCGAAAAGCAAACGGACGGCATCTCCCCTGTACGTGGCAACATATCGGGTTAATACAAGGCCCGTAGGCCCACAACAACAATATATAAATGGACAATACCAAACAATATATCCATAACAACACGAGAGATGCGCACCAGTGCGACTCTAACATACTACACAAAACAACGTACAAATCCACAGCCAGATACAACACTGATTATACATGGCCATAATACAAAATAACAGCGGAAGCAAATACGTGGGAAACCCCAAATGTTCGGTGTGAGATGGGATCAGCTGGCGGAGCTCCAAACGTCCAAGGAATCTTCTACCTGTTATCTGGGCGACAGAAAACCCAGGGTCCAGGGGTGGTGAGTATAAACTCAGGGGTAATATATAGAAGTGCATGAACATATAGGGTAAAGAAATCTACAAGTATACATGTGAAGATCTACAGGTATACAGCATGAGTCCAATAGACATACAGTCCTATCAAACTCTAATAACAAGTAACTACAGTAAAGTCATACTCAGTGTATATACTAAACTGATCAACTGAACATAAAGTAATGTACCAACGTACCTGACGGTCTGCAACACCATAAGCTATATCATCCTGACAGATATACAATAACATAACCCATATAATGTACCAGGTCAATCCCATACCTGACCAATACTCAGACATATGAACAGTATATGATCACCTATATAATAACCCGGTCCGTACCACACAATGACATGATGCTAATCAAATGCATATAACAGTCTGAATCAACACATGTATCATGCTCAACACATATCAGTAAATAAAATGCATATGACATGTATCATGATGAACAACCATATGCAGCAATCATAGCTCAATCAAATGCAGCATCTCACAGGCATATGTAAAACATATATCAAATATATGCATACATATAATATCATCAGTGCATATGCATGGTCATGTCTGCGGACCCATCCAACCACGACCCCAGTATGGCCCAGGTGGCACGGCATGATGACTAGCCCGACTCCAGCCGCCACTACTCTCGAGTGACCGAGTTGGGTAGTATGAATGAGTAGTATATAAGCGTAAAAAGCTAACTACTCCCCGGGGGTCCCTGCTGCTGGTCGCTCCGTCACTACCCATGAGTAGACGAGCTCCGCACACAGGACAACTGCACGTCACAACAACCACGGTCTATAGTGGGCGAGTGCTAACACCACTCTGCTCAGTGGCCAGGTGCGCATCTCCAGCTACCACCATCCATAGTGGCCGAGTGTCACGCCCCGGAGCCCATTCACCATCCAAATGACGGAGGAGCCCCTTAGCGACAATTATTCCGATATACATCGCTGGAACCAAATCAGATAATAACTTTGAAATAATATAGAAATATAAGTATTTTATTAACCGCATGCATGCACGACTAAAATATAAATCAATTAAAAGTAAATTAGTTTTATGACACCAAATCAAACTGCGACGAAAATCTAAAGTACATAAACAAAATGCAATAACAAAAAAGTAAATAAAACGACATCTCGATGATGCAGTGGGACCAGCACGGCAAGGGACTCTCTGAGCGACGCGAAGGTAAGCCAACTGGACATGTCCTCTACTAGCTAACCTGGAGGATAAAAGAAGAGGGGGTGAGTACAACCACTCAGTGGGTGGATAGAAAATAGTGCATAATCATAATGGATATAATGGACATAATGGAAGTCAAAGGAAACAAACTAGAGTAACCCAAACCTCAGAGTACCAATATCAGTCTGCAACTAACTTGATCAATAATATAACAAATACACCTGCAACATATATAACCAACTGCAATCTACAAGAAATACATACCAATATACCACGACAAAGCCTCGAGACTCTCGAGGTAATACAAAAACACTATCTGCGCGCAACCACATGCTACCACGACCGGGACTCGTGGGCAGATAAGCAATAAAAGACTCCATGTCTGCGGGCAACGACATGCTACCACGACCTGGTCTCGTGGGCAGACAGAGTATATAGCTATCTAGCTATGGACTGCACGCAACAACATGCTACCACGACCGGGTCTCGTGGGCAGTCAAGATGTAAGGTAGCTATCTAGCTACATACGATACACGAATCCAACCATCACTAACTTCGAACGAGTAGTCCAAGAGTATAACTCCGCGGCAGATCCTCTCAACCACGAATGGGAGACATAAGCGACCATAGGTATACAAAGCAACCATAGTTCAAAAGTAGAGAACCTCTACTACAGACCCTCTCAACCACGAATGGGAGACATAGCTAGCAGCCGAGATAGAAGAAAAGTTATAAATCCTCTATTGCAGACCCTCTCGACCACGAATGGGAGACATAGCTGGCAGTCGAGTCAGGAGAAAAGTTATATATCCTCTACTGCAGACCCTCTCAACCACGAATGGGAGACATAGCTGGCAGTCGAGACAGGAGAAAAGTTATATATCCTTTAACAATTAATCTTATCTTAATTATACTATTTCACTAGTTCATTCATGATACCAATCCAATAAAATAATAGGTAAGCATCTTCCAACACTATCTACCTATTTATATCTCAGCACTAAATAGGCACATATAACAGTAATATCAATCAGTAACTACATGTTAACGATGAGCAAACAACCTAGAATCCAAGGGTTCAGCGAATATAGTATCAAAGCAATTCTAGCAATAACATAAGTAAATCACATAACCAATAAAACCATGCACTAAATTCTAAAGATGTAAAAGATCCACCCACCTCTGACGATAGTGCGTCTTAACTATCTCCAACTCGAGAGTGTGCTTCTGCTTCCAACCCAAAATCCCCTGGCTTCACCGATCGTCGCCGATTCCGTCGCCCCACCGCGGCGGAATGGCGGGCTTCGACAAAGACCGGAAACGGCTACGACGGCGAAAGGCGACCCTTTGAGCATGCAGACCGCGTTGGGGTGGGAACAACGAGGTGGACGACACGGGGATCGCGGGTCGACAGTCGCGCTGCTGCCGCGACTCCGTCGGTGATCGTCTGCGAGGGCGACGCTGTCCGGAGGTGAGGCTGGCAATGCCAGAGACGACACTGCTATAGCGCGATGGCGCAGCGGCGTCAAGCGATCAAACTCTTCGCGGTGGGGCAGGTGACAGGCGCGGCGGCGGTGGTCGGCGCACAGGCGGTGCGTGTGGCGACACACAAAGGCGGCGATAATGGCCGGCTGCGGCGTGGACAGCGTGGCGGCGTGGGTTGTCGACGAGGAAAGCATAGGAATAGGGGAAAAAAATAGTAAAAACGTAACTCCCCCTGGAAATATTAATCTAGGGCTTATTTATATCTTAGGGTAGTATTGAATTAATCAACTTTGATTAATTCAATTAACCAAGTCCTTAAAAATTTTTATCCCAAAATGCCTATCTTTCGGATAAAATAAATAGACTATCTCAAAGTCTAATAAAATTATCCGAAGCTTTTCTTACTTAAATATCAATAACTAAATCTCCGTTTTTTAAACAATAATTGTATTATTGGATAAAGCCAATTTGACATACTCCAATCTGAATAAAATTTTATCCCGAAATTATCAACTAAAATTCTAATAAATAATTAATTTCCATTTAGTAAAATAGATAAATAAATTTACTTTATTTATCTCGTAATTAAATTAAATTATTATCATTTTATATTATTATTATTATTATTTTTGTTTTATATATATATTTCGATATATTACATTCTCCCCCACTAATAAAAATTTGGTCCCCAAATTTCCTACTCGATATACCCTGATGAAGATATCCTATCTACATGTCGTTCTTTTACTCTAAACAGTTGCTTCATCGGAATCTCGTTACCATCCAACTTCAATCCAGCAGATGCCCTTTCTTCATTCTTCACGCTTGGAATATACTCTGGAACTTCAACTATATCCTTCATAACATAAATAAATTGAGTACATACTCCCATATTAACAAAATATGAAAGTCATTATGTACTTCTATAGTTAGTTAACCCTAATTGTTACGTCACTCGTTTAGCTCATTCTAAACCTTCACATTCCAATTGTCAGATCGTAACCCTCCCGGTGGGTTATGGACCCCTCATGCTTCCACTGTGCCACTCTGATCCATTTCCTAAATTGGTTACTAGTCTTCTCATCTTCAGCAAGTGTGAGATCTAAGGTATTTGTCAAGTCTTTTACTCTAAGTTGATGGTAGACTAATCTAAAGTTAAGATATGTTTGTCTCAATCCAAGGAATACTCCTTTACATCATAGCAGGACATTAGAGTTTTCCTTGGTAGTGTCATTATGACAATTCCACTAGGTTGAGATATCAAAATTCTACTAATTCTTCCTAAGAACTATCGAGATAAAAGAATGTGAACTGTCAGTATATCAGCAAAGATAGAATAAACTGAATCGATACCTTATATACCAAATCCACTAGTTTGTTGCGCCTCCTCTCGAGTCATACCATGCACCCGTCCCGTTTCAGGTCCAGCTTGCTTTTCAGGAGGGAGGATTATCGAATTTGACTCTAGTTGCGGTTGACTGCAAAGAGTTCGGGTCAACTGGTGAGGCTGTGATGGAGGCAACAGGTAGGGTTGTTGTGGAGGTGATAGGTACTATTGTGGTGGGCACGCTGGATAGTATTGGGAGGACAACAATGGATGTTGCATGAAATAGGGTGTCGACGAGTGCTCCAAGGACTACACGTGGTACAACTGTGCCTGTGGGGGTACAGTTCGCTGCTGACGTGATGCCTGTGATACCTGGAATTCTCTTTGCTGTCGATGTTGTATGACCTGACCCTTCTGAGCTAATGTGTCCGTGGATTCCAACTGGGCTTTCAAAGGCACTCCTTACTCATATGTCCTGGTAGTTTGCAATAAAAACATATCGATTGCTCTAATGGGCACTCCGACTTCATATGGCTTTGCGAGCCACATTGATAACACCTTACCGAACCAGGGTTATATGATCGTTTCTGTTGAGTAGGCTCGGAGGATGTTCGCACTGACTTCCTCGGTCGAGAGACCCCTCCCGTGCTAGATCATGACCCTTGGTTCTGGTTCTGTGCTTTTTGGCTGCCATCCTGTTGGTTCTGTGGTTGAGATTTTGTCCGTGATATTTGTTTCTCTTCCTCTTTCTCCTGGGATATCTGTTGTTGGGTCATCTCAATCAACAGGGCTCGATCTAATGCTTCTCGGTAGGTACCAATGGAGGATATGGACATCCTAATCCGTATGTAGGCTGCAAGACCTTGGATGAACTGGAGCATCCGTTCGTAGTCCTGTACCACCAGGTGGGGGCAAAATTTCGCAAGTCGACTAAACTTTGTATTATAATCCATGACGCTTCGATTGCCTTGTTTAAGGTTTAGGAATTCCTGACGATGACCCATACAGAAAGAGGCAGGGAAATATTGTCTCTCAAAGGCCTCTCGGAACTGTCTCCAAGTGATGCTCTGTCCCTCAAAATCGTCACGCATTTTCCTCGGTGAGCGCGACCTCGTAAGTGATACAGCAGCTCCACTTTTCTCATCCATGCAGGTGATATATCCAAACGAGTCTTCTAGATTGTCTATCCACGCACGAGCAATCCATGGATCGGTATCCCCCTGAAATAAGGTAAACCGGTCCTTCATCATTTTAGCCAATGCATGTATACGTGCCTTATCCATGACCCGAGTGGTGGTGGTAGGGCTCGGGGCTCTCTGAGGGGTTACTCATTGACCTCCAACGGGTGACTGACGGATCTGATCCTGCCCCTCTGACTGCACCTCAGTCGGCGGCTTTGAAGAGTCTACATTTTTAGCCTCGATGGAAGGTTCCACAGCATCAGCAGGTCATTTCCGAGGTCGACCTCGTCCACGACCTTGAGTAGGGGCAGTCTCATTAGGTGGCATTTCCTACTAAGAATAAATAGGTATCTAATAAGAACATTATAATAACTTCCTATGAGGAAAGTACAGTAACTTCTAAAGACAATACTTTTCCTATAGCTCAGAGATGTCCTTCCGCTTGTCTGGTCCCAAAATACAAGAATCCAAAGGAAAAGAAAACCTCGAAAAATGAAACCCACAAACCGAAATCGCAAACCTAAGCTCTGATACCAATAAAATTGTCACGCCCCGGAGCCCATTCGCCATCCAAATGACGGAGGAGCCCCTTAGCGACAATTATTCCGATATACATCGCTGGAACCAAATCAGATAATAACTTTGAAATAATATAGAAATATAAGTATTTTATTAACCGCATGCATGCATAAATAAAATATAAATCAATTAAAAGTAAATTAGTTTTATGACACCAAATCAAACTGCAACGAAAATCTAAAGTACATAAACAAAATGCAATAACAAAAAAGTAAATAAAACATCTCGATGATGCAGTGGGACCAGCACGGCAAGGGACTCTCTGAGCGACGCGAAGGTAAGCCAACTGGACATGTCCTCTACTAGCTAACCTGGAGGATAAAAGAAGAGGGGGTGAGTACAACCACTCAGTGGGTGGATAGAAAATAGTGCATAATCATAATGGATATAATGGACATAATGGAAGTCAAAGGAAACAAACTAGAGTAACCCAAACCTCAGAGTACCAATATCAGTCTACAACTAACTTGATCAATAATATAACAAATACACCTGCAACATATATAACCAACTGCAATCTATAAGAAATACATACCAATATACCGCGACAAAGCCTCGAGACTCTCGAGGTAATACAAAAACACTATCTGTGCGCAACCACATGCTACCACGACCGGGACTCATGGGCGATAAGCAATAAAAGACTCCATGTCTGCGGGCAACGACATGCTACCATGACCTGGTCTCGTGGGCAGACAGAGTATATAGCTATCTAGCTATGGACTGCACGCAACAACATGCTACCACGACCGGGTCTCGTGGGCAGTCAAGATGTAAGGTAGCTATCTAGCTACATACGATACACGAATCCAACTATCACTAACTTCGAACGAGTAGTCCAAGAGTATAACTCCGTGGCAAATCCTCTCAACCACGAATGGGAGACATAAGCGACCACAGGTATACAAAGCAACCATAGTTCAAAAGTAGAGAACCTCTACTACAGACCCTCTCAACCACGAATGGGAGACATAGCTAGCAGCCGAGATAGAAGAAAAGTTATAAATCCTCTACTGCAGACCCTCTCGACCACGAATGGGAGACATAGCTGGCAGTCGAGTCAGGAGAAAAGTTATATATCCTCTACTGTAGACCCTCTCAACCACGAATGGGAGACATAGCTGGCAGTCGAGACAGGAGAAAAGTTATATATCCTTTAACAATTAATCTTATCTTAATTATACTATTTCACTAGTTCATTCATGATACCAATCCAATAAAATAATAGGTAAGCATCTTCCAACACTATCTACCTATTTATATCTCAGCACTAAATAGGCACATATAACAGTAATATCAATCAGTAACTACATGTTAACGATGAGCAAACAACCTAGAATCCAAGGGTTCAGCGAATATAGTATCAAAGCAATTCTAGCAATAACATAAGTAAATCACATAACCAATAAAACCATGCACTAAATTCTAAAGATGTAAAAGATCCACCCACCTCTGACGATAGTGCGTCTTAACTATCTCCAACTCGAGAGTGTGCTTCTGCTTCCAACCCGAAATCCCCTGGCTTCACCGGCGATCATCGATTCCCGTCCCACCGGCGAAGCGGCACGGGCTTCCCGACAAGACGGAAACGGCTACTACGGCAGAGGCGACTCTACACGCTGGACCGCTGCTGGGGTGGGAACAACGTGGTGGATGACACGGGGATCGCGGGTCGACAATACAGGCCACGCGACTGGCGAGGTGATCGCTCACGAGGCGACTGTCCGAGGTGAGGTCAATGCCAGATGACACCGCTTGGCTAGCGCCGATGGCCAGCCAAAGAAAAAGCAGCGATTGAACTCTTCCGCGCGGTGGGGCAGGGACAGTCGCGGGGCCGGTTGGCGGGCATGACGGCGACGCACAAAGGCGGCGAGGCGGGATCTTAGGGTAGTATTGAATTAATCAACTTTGATTAATTCAATTAACCAAGTCCTTAAAAAATTTTATCCCAAAATGCCTATCTTTCGGATAAAATAAATAGACTATCTCAAATTCTAATAAAATTATCCGAAGCTTTTCTTACTTAAATATCAATAACTAAATCTCCGTTTTTTAAACAATAATTGTATTATTGGATAAAGCCAATTTGACTTACTCCAATATGAATAAAATTTTATCCCGAAATTATCAACTAAAATTCTAATAAATAATTAATTTCCATTTAGTAAAATAGATAAATAAATTTACTTTATTTATCTCGTAATTAAATTAAATTATTATCATTTTATATTATTATTATTATTATTATTATTATTATTATTATTTTTGTTATATATATATATATATATATATATATATATATATATATATATATATATATATATATATATATATATATATATCGAGATCTTACGCCGAGCGCGACACATCCAATGCTCTGCCCTCAACCCTGCTACCACTACCCCGAGTGGCCGGGGAGGCAGGATGACTGACGACTTGTCTCAACCACAAGGGAGACCCAGTCAACAGCATGCATGCAAATGTAATGATGCATAGCTCCATACATGTATCCTCGCCTCACTCCCTATCCCATGGGGAGTCCTGGTCAACCAAAAGTCAACTATGCAAGGACTACAATCACAAGACTCTTTCTATCGCACAAAGAGTCATACACACCTGACAGTCAACCATGCTAAGACCTCTAGTCAGTAGCGAGATACCATCGACCGTCCATATAACCATACACAGTCACACAATCCATAATGAATATACCATCACGCTAGGACCTCTAGTCCAGGGTCACATACTGACAACCATACACTTATCTATGCACAGACAACTAGATCCATCATAAATGCACCACTAATACGGATATGATATAACAAACGACTCCATAATCCAAACCATCACCTAACCCTAGTGATGTAATACAGTAAACCAATCTGAAGTCACAAATATAACCCTAACCACATGTACTTACTGAACATCTATCAGCTAATACATAATAGGGTTTATAGTTCCTATCCGAGCTAGATAATCAATGAAGTACCAGAGTTTATATCTCAAAGGTCAAGGCAGTACAAGCATATGATTAAACATGAGTGGATTTAAGGTAAACAGGTATAAACATATATATCCAAGATCATGCACTGGAATTGATCAAACTACCGGACCAGGTAGATATTACCCACCTGCTATGTAGCTCGTATAATCCTCACGGTCGTGGACCTGCTTCGTATCCCAAACCTGCATATAATGACAACTACAGTTAAGTTCTAACATCTAACAAATATACAGGTTAACTACTACATTTCTATATCCACGTTCTTTCCTCGAATACAAGTTAGAAACTTGATTATCCCAATCTGATACACCTTAACATCATGAACATATCCACCAATTTAATTAGCAAGTACATACATCTACTACGTTCACAACTAATAATCATCAATCGATTACAACATCAACTATAAGTACTATAAGCATCCATATCCTTACCTCTCTATCCACAGCTTCAATCAGCCCATAACCAAACCAATTTCCAACTCAATTCAAACTCATCATTCATAGCTCCACAACAGAGCACATACAACCCATCCCACATCGCAATCGCAATAACAAACTATGCAGAAAATAGCAATCTGACCGAACCATAGATCAATTGAAATTTTACCTCAACTTCGATCCACCAACACAGCAAAATCAATACGAATCCCCAGATCAATACAAATCTTACCACATAACAACATCTCAATCAGAATTGCAATTACACACAAATAACAGAGATAACAAAGCTTACCGGTTCTAGATCTCCGCCGGCCATCCACCTCCCCTGTTTCCCGGAACAACTGAGCTCCAAGCTCTATGGCAAACAGAGGCTGAAACTACCCAATCACATCCATCAAATTCAAACAAATCAGTATGAAACCATTGATAATACCCTAAATCGAAGCCATCACCATAGCATACCTTCCTCCCCCGAATCTGTCAATCGGATCCAGACCATCGCGAGCCACAGCTGTACTGTGCTTCTCGACCACACCAGCAGCACAACCACCTTCCATAAATCATAGATCACAGCTCAATCAACCCACCTTGCACAAGGAGATCCAACGATGGTCGTGTCTCCGCTAGCAACAGAGGTGGTCGGCCGCCGAGCTATTCGAGATGGTGAGCAGGCGGCTGTGCGAGTTGAGATCCCTGACACCAAAATCGCAGACGAAGAAGCTACAGTGGATGAAGAAGAGAAGGAACTGGATGGCGGCGACGCGATCCGGCGACTGGCTCCGGCATCGGTGGTGGCAAATCGACCGATGCTGCAGCTGCAGGCGTTCGACGGAGCTGGCGACCACTCCGGCAACGCTTGAGGAAAAGAGGAGAAGCGCTGTCGAGTTGCTCTCACCGGAACGCCGGCGCACTGGGAGAGATTGACGGAAGAAGCAGAATCGCGGAGGGGAAGACGACGATCGCGGAGAAGGAAGAAGTCGGCAAAATCGCGAATGAAATGGCGATCCCATTCGTTCGGCATCTTTTAATTCCGTTCGAACGATCCGGTTAACCCAGCCAACTCTAAACCCAATCTGATTGGGTCAGCCCAGCTGGTTCAGCCACTTGACCCAAATCAAATCTAATCCGAGTTCAGTCCAAATCCAAGTCCAATTCAAGCCCGATTTCAGCCCAAGCCCAATTTCTAATCAAGCCCAATTTCAAATCAAGCCCAATTTCAGCCCAGCTAAATAATTAACCCATTAACCCACTAATTAAGCCTAATTAATCCTTTAATTAATCCTAATTAATTAACGGGTTATTTTTTTTTCGTATTTTACATTCTCCCCCACTTATAAAAATTTGGTCCCCAAATTTCCGACTTATATACTTGTACGAGATGTCACAATAACCATCTCCAGTATCCGGAGAAAAATCACACCTCAAGTGACTAAGTGGGGTACTGAGCTCGAATATTACATTCCAGCTCTTATATACGCTCTCAATCAATCGATTAATGTGTCAATAACTGTACCTGAGTGGAGCTCTAGACTCGTAACTGATGGGAGACTTTGCCAGAATCATAAGGTAAATCATGAATCATTATCAGAAATGATATTCAAGGATACTCCATAGATATAATTCCGTCAAGCGATCCCACGAAATTCATCTTACGGATCGGAAGAAAATGAGCAGACCTAGCTAATCGATCATCGATTACCCAAATTCGATCAAGTCCTTTCCGAATTCTAGATAATCTCCCAACACAGTCTAACGTACTAGGCTCTCACTTCATCACGATACGAAACCCAACCGATCACAATATTCCACTTTTGCTTGTTGGCACACCCAACCTCAAATTACGAGATCAACCATATCCCATATCTCATTC